>CM033329.1:69715520-70073020 GCA_019359835.1 Pharus latifolius | reverse complement strand
AGGCCTGGGGAGCGAACCGAAAGCTCAGCTTTGCGGACTCTTCCTTTATTTAGTATAGGCAAGCCAGTACCCTCAAGTAAACTCCCTCTCCCCATACCGATCGAGTACTAAAGCTCTATCCTATTTCTGTTCGATCAAAGCGAAATAGTGGCTTGGCTGTCCGACGCTTTCGACGCTTGATTCTCGTTTATCCACGCTTTGTTTTTAGATATTGGTGCTCAATGCTTGTGACCGCCACTCTTCATAAATAGCTTTAGCTCGGGTTGACTGTGTACCCATAGGCTTGTTTATTAGGCTCATACAGACAAACTGGACATCTCGCCGACCTACAACCATACCAACCCTTGATTCTGCTTCCGTCTATCATTCTTCTGTAAGGAAGTATAAAATCGGGTTGGTTAAGCAATTGGTAGTCCCCGGATGAACGGTAGAATCCATCCATAGAAGAATAGAAAACTGTACTCATCAGGGCTAAAAAAAGAAAGACTAGCAGAAAGATTAAAAAAATAAAAAGAAGAGTCAGCGCATAAAGAATGGAATGGTACATTACCACCATTAGTTAGAGATCCATACCATTCACTGAAGCACAGGCCCGAGATCGAGCGCCAGGGTCAAAGCCTTGATGACCGGTAAAGAAAGGGGTCGGCATAAGATTCTATAAGACTCGCTTGGTCCATCAAAGAAAGAAAAAGAGAGAATTAGGCCTATCAGCATTCAGACTTAAGAAGACAAAAAGTTCGTACCAAGATGAGGCATCTTTAGATGGAGAAAGTCTGGCAATGACCAGGCTTATACATCTATCAGTCGTGAGCTCAAGGCAAGACAAGAACAATTCCGCAAAGCCTTCGTCCAATCCGCAAAGGAGTCAGGAAGAGCCTGATTTGAAGTAGGGGCAAGGGGGAGCTTGGTTGTTTAGGATAAGCATGACGTTGACTCATTTTATAGAAATGCAACATTTCGAACCTTAAAAAAGATACAAACAAGCTACCTACATGTCAGTCAGGTCTGAAAAAGCGACATATATATATCAACTTGCTTGTTACATATATAAGTGAATATCTGTTTCATTCATCTCTTGGTCTCTAGGAACGAGATCCCTTCTTTCATTTTGATGAAATGCACTAAGTTGTTCTTTCATGGGCGCATACCAAGGAGGGACTCTTTAAAGCAGAACGGTTCAGAAAAAGAAGAGTGAGCAAAATGAATAAAACCATAGTGCAGATCCCTTGAACTTCGAGGATTGATGGTCCCAATTCAGTCTCTTCTCTCTGGTGGCTGCAACAGCAGCAACTCAAGTTGTTTAACCATGGGCCTCTTCTTCTTTAATACGAGTCAACTACTGCTACTCAAAAAACTTTAGGAAAAAGTCTGACATCTCGTCCAACTCCTACAAAGCCAACCCCCGAGGAAGAAAGGTAAGTTAGAAGCACCAATGGAACATGAAAACACCTTTTATGCTTCGCCCATCTCTATATGCCACGGCGAATCGATCGGTTGAATCCGCTGCAAGCCCATCTTCCAAACCCCCACATAGTAGGAAACTCAAGGAGCTACTAAGCGAGGAAGCCCGATTTCTAGAGGACTAGAGAGGAAGGACTAACTCGGAGATAAATCATTCAATAGCGGATAAGAATCGGGTTCATAGAATGGATCAGCTGCCCCAGAAAGAGGTGCCTAAATGGGACTAGGGTTCTTATGAGCAAGTAAAAAAGAAAAAAACAGTGAAAGCTTTCATTTCAAGGTAAACAAAGAAGAGGAGGTCGACTGACTGAAGTCCATGAGTTGGATACCCCTACTAGTAAAAGGAAAAGGTAAGTACAATTGAAATAAAATTAAATTTCATTAATTAATATCTCTCCGGACCTCTATTTACATAGCGAAGAAAGGAAAAGGCTCTTGCTCGAGTTTACGCCCAAAGCTCAAGGGGAGGTCCTAAGAGTTAAGACAAATTCATTTCTACAAGTCTCGTCCTAGATTTTTCAGTAGCCTTATATAAGATAGAGGGGGGATAGATAAGGTGCGCTTGATCTGTACTTTTTTGGTATTTAGAGGATTCGTTAATTCAATTGTCATTCTTTAGCCACTATATTTAATTTTGTTTGTAGGATGAGAAAAAAGAGAAATAATGGCAAGATGGAAAGCTAGTCTTGTTACCCTAATAAATACCTTTTCATTTCCCGATCTCCAAGGTGTGATTAGTTCTTTCAATGTATTGAAAGCGTGAATTCAGTCTACAGGGCCAAGTTGTACATACATTTAAATAAACAGAGATGAAAGGCGACGAGCATGAAGAATTTCGTTTATAGGATTCAGTCGTCCGTTTGTTTTGTTTTGAATTGACATAGAAAAATCTCTCACGTTCCCTTCTCAAAAATATAAAACATCATGTGTGAAGATTGGTGAATTCTTCCCAAGGAACAAAGGATAAAGATACCCAAAATGAATCATCACTAGTTTGACTAGATTTCAAAAAAGGCAGCAAAATGTTTTGGTCAGTTTCAGGATTCCAAAAAATAACATGAATATATGAACTCACTGAAATTAGTTAGCAGGATCTCCTGTGTTTGCCAGAAGCATACATAGATATCATTGCCATGAGTTAATGCCATTCTAAACAAGTAGGAAGGGGAGGTGAAGTAAGCAAGCTAGCAAATAGCAATGGCTTGCTGCCGCGCTGTCGTGCGAGGGAGGTGCCGAGGTGGGGAGGCTAGTGACGACTTGATGACCCGCTGGAGAGCCAAGGAGGCAGGCATGCTGGAGAGTCTGAGGAGGCAGTCTTCTAGATCTGGCACCTCTACCTCTCCCTCTCGCCCCCTCCTCTTTCTCTCTCTCCAAAAGGAAGCAGAGAAGAATTCAAAGGTTAAAGGAGTCAGCTGCAACCTCCTCCAATAATCTCTAGGACACCCTAAGGATTGACTCACTCAAGCTTTGATCTGGTGGTTTCCTCAAACTCGGCCGGGTTAGCTGGTTTTTTCTGGTTCAATTACAAATCCGATCCTGTGAGTGTGTCCGGCCCAGTCTACAACTCGAGTCCGATTTTTTCCAGTCCAACAGTCGGTCCGATCTGACTTTACTAATTCTGATTATTTCTCCATATGTGATTTGATTTTTTTAGCATATGAGAGACAATCAAACGTAAATTATGTATAGTTCGATTCTGTAATGATTTTCTAGATATGTAGTACAAATCTGTGTCACTTGCAAGCAGCAACAAATTCCTGTTTCATCTCTATATTTCTCCGTAGGATCGTCCCTGACGTCCTTTGTCCTCCTTGACGGAGTTGAAGTTTAGTGTGACACTTCCGGAGTTGGAAGACATATGTAGGCGGGACCTGATGCACAGTTGCATACTTTGCACTGAGACTTAGATGACATATTTATTTGTATCGTCTGGACTTGAATGGGCGAGTTTGTGGCTTTAGATGCTGCAGCTCGGAAAGACCCTACTCGTCATCGCCTCGTCCAAGGAGATGGTACATGATGTGCTCAAGACCGACGACACCAACTTCGCCACCCGCCCCAAGCTCCTCGCCGGCGAGATCGTGGGCTATGACTGGGCCAACATCCTCTTCTCATCTGCCCCTCCAACGACTACTGGTGCAAGCTTCGCCAGCTCTACGCTGCCGAGATCCTCTACCTCAAGCGCGTTCTCTTCTCTTGCCACATTAGGGTGGACGAGGTGGGTGACGACGACTCACGAGCAAGCACACTACTAATATATGGCATATAAAGACATGCACGATATGTAAAGTTTATGCTACTGAGATGAACAGTACGTGCCTTTAACAGTTTAACTCAAGCCTTTAACTAAGTACCAGAAGAGTACTTATATTCCATATATATGGAATAGTTGGAATAACAAATTTTCTGTGGTGTGCTCATGGTTGGGCCAAAATATATTATTTTGTTACATGCGCATGGTTGGTTTAGGGATTTCATTGCTGAAATGTTCCTCTAATGTAGTGATTCAGTTCCTGAACGTACAATTAGAGGTTGTTTGAGAAACAATCGACTATAGTTTGTTGGTAGATGGTATTAGTGTGAAAACTGTGGTGTGTATGGGTATTCGACGGAAAGAAAAAGGTCAAAAGTTTTGGTTGTTGTCCACTGGATTATACGTGTGCAAGTGAGATATAAAATTGCTAGATTTTATAGGTTTGCTGGACCAATAATAATTTTTTAGAGAATATAAATATATATGGAATGAGATGATGTAACCACTCAGGATTATTTTTGAAATTAACATAGAGGTAGTTTGTTAACTAAACTCTTTAAAATAGTAGTTATAGATATTATACTTTGAAGAGAACTCGTTAGGAGCCTTGGGACATGATTTTTTTATTTGTGTAATATTGTAAACCAAAATGCCATCTCTTTGCATATGATACTTCTTTATGCTGCTTGGAGAAGAAATCCTTGCATAATAGAATGGATTCTTCATCACAAAGAATGACATTTATCGTAACAAATGTCGCATCAGAACCTCGTCAACATAGTATTTAAAATTAAAATTTACAATTATTTTACTACTTCTAAGTTCTAACATCTAGGGATGAAAACGGATCCGGATCCTCCCGGTCCGGACCGTTCGAATTCGGATCCGGAACCTATCGGATCGGATCTGGAAAATTTTTATTCGGATCCGGATATCCGAACTGTGCTTATCCGGATATCTGGATACCCCGGAGGCCCAGACCGCCAGGCGCCCAGGCCCAGCCCAGCCCAACCGCCCACCTCGCCCCTCCTTTCACCGGTGCCCCCTCCTCTCGCCGCAACGACGACCGCCACACCCCTCCTCCTCACGCTGTTGGCTGCCTCGCCGTCCGCCCCGCGGCTCCCGCCCCTCCTCCCGCCGCCCGCCGTCTCGCCCCCACCCCTGCCCTACGGGGGATACCCGCACCCAGCCCCCACCCCCACCGGCAGCCTCGATACCAGCAGGTCGGCGGCGAGGAGGTGAGGCAGCGAGGGCTGCGAGGCCGCGAGGCGGCGTGGCGGCGGGGCGGCGGGGAGGCGAGGCCATGAGGCCGCGGGGCGGCGGGGAGGCGAGGCCATGAGGCCGCGGGGCGGCGTGGCGGCGAGGCAGCGAGGCGCGAATGCGGTGAGTCCGTGAGGTTTGATTGAAGAGATTGTTCGCATCCTTTCTAATTTCCATGCTGTTCAAGAACCAAAACTTGTTTTAATTTATTACAATGACAAGTATTTTAGATTAGAGATAGAATTTTGTAAAATACTTGAGGTAGTATTTACTTTGCCAAGGTATTACAACATTGTGTTTGTGAGGTATCAATGTTCCGATCATTATTCGTAACTGTATCCGTTTCGACCCATATTCGATCCGTATTCGTATCCGATACTATCCGTATCCGTATTCGAATCCAGACTATTCGTATCCGTATCTGGATCCGAAAAAAAAACACGGATACGGATATGGTTCAGCCATTATCCGATCCGGATCCGATCCGTTTTCATCCCTACTAACATCGGTATGCTTTTTCCGACAAGAGCCAATGAACGAACAAGCATTCATAAAGAGGCCTTGCAGTATGCATATCTCATCATTCTTTGGATGTCTTGACACGATTGCATTAAGCAACATGCTTCTAGGGTGGATCTATCTATTAATACACAAGTAAGATTCAATGTCTCAATAATATAAATTATAGTATACATTCTTATTCAATATTTTGATTTAAGATTACATACTTATTTACACAATTTCATAGGATTTTCGAATAGTTGTCTTAAAAATACCAGTAGATAGATCAACCATTAGCGTGCAACCTTCCTATCAACATACTCTTATTTTTCTTTGGGTAGTTTTATTCAGTAGGATTTATTTATTTCAGTGAAAAGAAATTCAATTCTGTTTCCTAAATGATTCAATACATTTCTGTCGGGGGAAATCTCTGGTGATCCTACGAGGTATTTGGAGGAGGCCCCAAATGTCCGAGCTGGCGGCATTGGGATGGTTCCCAGAGAATCTTCCCCGATCACCCGGCCATGAGTCCCCGGTAACTTCACAAGTGACTGCATCTCGATTCTCCAGGGGCGCCTCAACGTCCGGATCATTGGCACCGTGGCCGTGCCCGGAGACCTAATAGTCCCAGTAGAGGGCCTCGGACCTACTGGCCCCAAGTCCCCCGGGACGCCTCAGTGTCCAGGTCATTGGCACGGCACTCGTGTCCAGAGGCCCTGGTGATCCCCATAGAGAGTCTTGGGCCTCCTGGCCCTGGGTCCCTCATGACGCCTAAGCGTCCAGTCGGTGGTATCGTGTCCATGCCCGGAGACCCTAGTAGTCCCTGTTGAGGGCCCCGGGCCTCTTGGCCCTTGGTTACCTGAGACGCCTCAGCGTCCGAGTCGATGGTACCGTGTCCGTTCTCGGAGACCCTGGTTGTCCCCGTAGAGGGCCCGGGCCTCCTGACCCCAAGTCTCCCGGGACGCCTCAATGTCCGGTCGATGGTATAGTGTCCGTGCCCGGAGACCTTGGTAGTCCCCATAGAGAGTCCAGGCCTCCTGGCCCCGGGACCCCCGAGACGCCTCAGCGTCCAGTTGGTTGTATCGTGCCCGTGCCTAGAGACCCTAGTAGGCCCCATGAAGGGCCCAGACCTCCTGATGACCCTGGGTCCCCCGGGATGTCTCAACGTCTGGTTGGTGGTACCGTGCCAATGCTCGGAGACCCTAGTAGTCCCTGTAGAGGGGCCCAAGCCTCTTGACCCTAGGTACCCCGGGATGCCTCAGCGTCCGATCAGTGGTACCGTGCCTGTGCCCAGAGACCCTCCTAGCCCTTGTTCCCCCTGGTTGTCCCCGGTGGGGGTCCCGGGACACTCGGAGCGTCCGGGTCGAGTAGCGACAGGACGATCCCCAGAGAGTCCCCTGGTCTCCTGGTCGTGGGTACTCAGAAATCTCCCAACCCCGAGTCCCCGAGTGCAACCCGAGCACCCAGGCTTGGCAATCTGGGTCTGACCGCCCAAGGTACATCCGAACACCCAAAAATTGGTGATGTCATAGATGCCTCGGGGACTGAAGCGGCCACATGTCAAGCATCCAAGTCGTTCAGCCTGTGAAAGGATGGCTGCGTCCCTGATCCAACGATTGCAGCTAAGAGTAGTTTAGTAAATTACGTCCCTTGGGGTCTATATATACCCTCTGTATCCCTCTTGTAACAGGGACTTCACTTCATTTTACAAACAATCAAAGCAATAGGCGCATCTAGGAGTCCTCTCCCCACACTACTACAGAATACATTATCACAGTCGGGTCAAAACAGTCATCACAGTCGGTTCTGAACCGTCAGTGATATTCGAGTCACTAATAATCGAGTACTATCACTGACGGTTCTGAACCGTCTGTGATTTTTCCCATCACAGACTATTATAAGATCAAAACCGTCTGTGATACTCATACTACACAGACTGTTACAAGATCAAAACTGTTTGTGATACTCATACTATCACAGACGATGTTAAGCTTATAACCGTCTGTGATAAGTAGAATATCACAGACAGTTTTGAGTTCAAAACAATCAGGGATAGTGTTCTATCACATATGGTTATAACATCTGAACCGTCTGTGATAGTGCCTTATCATAGACGGTTTTGAGGTCAAAACCATCTGGGATAGTGTCATTATCGAAGACAGTTGTAATCTCAGAACCGTCTGCGATAGTGTCCTTATCACAGACAGTTTTGAGGTCAAAACCATCTGCGATAGTGTCATTATCGGAGACGGTTGTCATCTCATAACCGTCAGTGATAGTATGAGTATCACAGACGGTTTTGAAGTCAAAACCATCTGTGATAGTTTCATTATCAGAAACGGTTGTAATCTCCGAACCGTTAGTGATTGTATGAGTATCACAGACAGTTCTGGGATTATAATTGTCCGTGGTAGTATGAGTATCACAGAGGGTGTTGAGCTTATAACCATCTGTAATACTCTGTGATACATACATAGATCGATTTATCACAGACGGTTTTTATATCAAAACCGTCTGTGCATATTAATATTTTTTTAATTAAATTTCTTTTTTTTGTGGCTAGCCTCAGGAATCATGCTAGCCATACCCTCTGTACAATAGCATTTCAAATATACAGTTCATTTCATACATGCACAGTACTAAAAAATATATACAATTCATCTCATACTTGCACAGAACTTAGAAACATGTACAATAGCAAGCATTTCATATATACAGCACAGAACTCAGAAATATATACAATTAAGATTGAACAAATAAATGTAATCAACAATTAAAGTTAGTATATTAGATGTAATATACTATCCGTACCAATTTCTCAGTTAGATGCCCTGCAGATAGTCTCAGTTAGTAAAGCCGCACTAATACGAATCTTGCGGGTCCCTAAACTTCCCCTTGGTTGATATGACCTCCGTAAGGAAAAACTCAGCGAGCATCCCTCGGACTATACCAATCTGCCGAGGATCAAAGCTTTCCGAAGAGAAGTCGACCCCCTGCAGTAAGAGTTGGTACAGAAAAAATTAGCTCAATGCAGTTGTAAAATCTGCCAAATCGATACAAAGGGCAGCAGTTGTATACCTCAGGGAAATCTGGCCGGTGAGGGGTGATGAGGTCATACATGTGGCGCATCCGTAGAACCCACATGTATTGTCGTCCGGCTGCTAATGGCACTGCCAATGTACAGAACGAGAGTTAGCTGGGGACACGTTATAAAGTAAAACAAATGCCGGTTGAAATTTGTACCGAAAATTGTAACCACTGAAACTTATCGGCTCGCCGCTCGTGCTGTTGCCCTCCCTCAGCAAAGTAGTTCGTGAAAGTCCTGCAGATAGTCAAAATGGACAGTTTGAGGATAGTCGAAATTGACAATTTGATGACAGTAAATCTAGATGCAAGACAGGTCCACATGAATATCATAAAACATGTTAATCTTTCAAATACATCTCGTGCGCCGCAATACTCGTACCCTTTCCTCTACAATGAATCAAGGTAGAACACCTTGTTCCTTTTTGGAATAAGTACTAGTAGGATCCAGTGGTAGCTACATGTTACGCGTAAAGAATTAATAATTTAATCTAAATCTGGGGGTGTGCATATGGAGACACTAATCTACAGGTGAAGTACTGATGAAAGCACTCACCTCTGGTTGTAGGGTACAAGTATGTACTCCTTGTCGACCTGAGCAAGCAACCCTCTTTTAATGTAGTCGACAACGAAGTCCACGTCGGTCCTAAACATCACCTCGACGACCATCTGGGGGTCCATGAAACCGACATGTTCGCGCTTAGTTTTGGCATATCTGGTCATGCAACTGCACGGAACTAACCAATTAATAAATGACATATATCCGTATATGCACGAACATGCGTAGGATAGTAGGATACTTACAGCACCCAAGACCGTAGGATTGACACGTCGAGCGCGTCTTTGTTGAGTAAATTGTGCAGGTCTTCGAAGGTCACCGAGTAGGTCCCGACGTCGTTATGGAACTCTGCCACGGTGTACTTGACCATGATGTGCGTCGGACGCAGCGTCCTGGTCTTGTTTGTTCTCTGCATGTACCATCCATGCAGGCTTTGGTATGCTAACCCCATGCTAGAAATTGCGGCATCGGAGGCCATGGGCATCCCCAGAGCGAATGGCGACATACCTAAGACCGCCTTCAACACGAGATATGGACTGTATGAGTTTACCGTAGTACCCTTTGGATTGACTAATGTGCCAGCAGCCTTTATGAACGTCATGAATAGCACATTCATGGACTTTCTCGACAGATTCGTCATTGTGTTCATAGATGACATTTTGATATATTCCAAGAGCCCGAGTTCGAATACTTCGTCACAGACCCGACATCGACTGTTGTTTCTTACGATGCGGAAGGCAAGTCATATTCTTGAACATCTTGAACCTATATTTTATGAATTTCTAGAATATACCTTGATTATAAAGTAGTATTGCATGTGATGAGAAAAGGATGATTGAGATATAAAATGGCAGTACCAGGCTGGATGCCTGCGAAACGTGAACTAATATATATATATATATATATATGTACTTACTTATATTCATGAAATAAAACCCCTAGTCGTGACCAGACTTTTGATATGGAATGGTGGAAACACTGGATGTGCATGGGTTGTGGTATGATCTGGTCACTGATATATAAGGACTAAAACCTTGTGTTGTGTGTCTAGTGGCATGAAAAACGTACTGACTGCAAGCCTGGTATGGGATAGGCCTGAACAAGTAGTATATGGATCACGCATGAAACCCCTATATGACATGTACACGATTTACACGGAGTGCGGCTCCAACACATATCACTGGATGTGATTGCACGCTGACCCTGAGTGGGAAGATGCCAATTAGTGGGGGTTGTGTAACCCCGCCACAACTGTGGTTTCTGAGTTGAACCGCAGGGTCTGGGGTAAATTGCATGTAAAACATGGCAAAAGTTCTTGTTATCTTCATCTTGCCACTCGCACATGGTTGTGAGGAAGGATCTAATCATCTGATAGGATGGGCATGAAAGTGGAAATATCTTGCGGGTAAATTAGTACCTCTCTGCAGAGATAAAAATGTTGACGAAGCTAACTCCAACTAGGACGCAACCGATCAAGAAGCTGGCTAGTAGGCTGAGTGTTGGTGTCCATCTGTGATGTAAGAACCTACGTATAATAATGGTCACTAATTCCGAGGGCTATTATTAAAGTACGAATTATGAAACTAGTGGGGGAATTACCTCATCCAGGACGATATCCTTCTTGGGCCATTGCACGAACGTGTGCACCGCATCCCCGAGAGTGGTGATCTCATTGTTCGGTGGTTTGTCCAACAGAAATCCCTTGCAATGGTCGGAGACACTGTCCACCTGGACTCATGCAAAACCCTTAGATATAGGGACATCGTGGATTGTGGCCCCCGCCGTGCATGGTTGCGCCATCCCACGGCCGACCTCGATCGGAAAGAGACCGGCCAGCACCATAAGCTTGCAGGAGGCGGGTTCCTACAAACAGTGCGCATTAACATATTGAATTTCACCTCTTTTCACTTTCGAATGAATTAACATAGAAAAGTGGTCATTACCTACAGAAACTCCACTGAATACTGTCGAGAGGGCTCCAGCTGCGAAGACCCCGGCACGGACGCGCAGCTACTACAGTGGCCAAGAAAATTGGGGCTCGATAATTCCGCGGTTGCAAGGGGGGTGCCCTGGGTCGCCTGTTTTAGCTCTTCATACATGGCCCGCATCTCCAACAACTGCTATAGGAGTGCTTTGTCCCGAGCAGCGAACTCCGATCGCATCTCTTCCTTGAGCCGTTCGTCGCGGGCTTTGTGGGATCTCTTTCTCCTCTTAACCACTTCCTCATCATCAGGGAAACCATCCCTCCAAGGCATAGTGGCACCGAGGCCGCGCACGCGGTCTAGATGCTCCTTGTTTCCTAGCGCCGTTGTGAGGATATCCCTGTCCCTCCTAGGGTTGAACTCTCCAGATGCCGCCAGCGCACTCAGCGTCGCCTGCAACAGGAGAACTTAGTATTACAACCCATTGCATGTGTGTTACGAGGATAGTAAGTGATCCTACAAAGTTAGAGATCTTACCAGCCGGTCGATCACTTCCCTGTCCGCAGGGTTATCCACAGAGACGCTTCCGGAGGAGGTCATCGTTGATCTTGCTCGACACTAATTGCGGGCGCGCACGTCCGTTATGCCCGCATAAGGACCGGCGGCCGAAGACTGGGAAGCCTCCTCGACCTGCTTCCTCCACAACCCCTTCTTCCCACATACCCACCGATGCCTACTCTGTGTGGGTGGGTATTCTTGGCCTGGTTAGCCTTGCCCTTCGCACTAAGCTCCTGAAATTCAGGCGTGCCCTTCATCTCCACGAACTGCTACCATGCCTCGGGAGTCACGAAAGGGTAGTCATTAAAGGGGGTCTTCGACTCCTTCACATAGTGCCTGACAAGATAGCTCTTGAAGTTCCTCCACGCCTTGTTTATTGACATCAGTGTCGTCCGGTGGATGGTGAACTGGTGATTCTCGGGAATGTAAAATGCCGCCTGCATTTCTTCCCACACCACATCCTTGCACTCTTGGGGCACTTGACCCCAGTCGGAGGTGGTGATGGGCACCTGCTCCCTTACCACTTTGCCGCATAGTGAGCAGTACTGACCGACAAGTTTGTCCGGAGCTTCCGACACACCATTGTCGTTGAACTGTACGTGCTGCTTTTCCCGCTTGTCGAGACGCGCGCATGTCGTCCGGCCTCGCCCCTTTCTCTTCTGCGACTGGGTCACGGTGGACGCAGCGACCTCTGGCCCAGGCGTCTCATCGCTAGCGAGGTCACTCTGACTCCCTGACCAGTTCATTTCATCACCAGACATATCAGTTCCTAACATAAGTAAAAGAGAGAATAATTTAAGTAAATCTGAAACTAATAATTCTATAACAAAACCCATATACTTATAATTGATCAAGAATGGCAGAAACGGTGGGGAGGTGACGGAGGTGATCGCGCCGGATGGTGGGAGGGCGATGGAGGTGATCGCGCCTGACGGTGGAAAGGCGATGGAGGTGATCGCGACGGACGGTGGGGAGGCGATGGAGGTGATCGCGCCGGACGGTGCGAAGGCGGAGAGAGCTAGGGCAAGTGAACAGTTGCGAAGTGTGGAAATGAGCGGGACAAAACCCGCCTTGAACTATGTACCATGTAAAGAGATTATCACAGATGGTCCAGACTTCACAACCGTCTGTGATATTTTAACATCACAAACGGTTTTCACATAAGAACCGTCTATGACAGATAGTTAGATGGTTCTGAGATCAAAACCGTCTGTGATAGTCTCTCTAGTGATAATCTCTGGAGAGATTATCACAGATAGTTTTGACTTCAGAACCGTCTGTAATATTATCACAGATAGTTAGACTGTTTTTACATTAGAACCGTCTGTGAAATTATCACAGATGGTTCTGATTTCAGAACTGTCTGTGATAGAACGTCAGACGGGTTTTACAGACGGGTTTTAACTCAAAACCATATGTGTTGTTAATATATCACAGTCGGTTGTGAACTCTTAACCGTCTGTCAACTTGAACTCTGAACGTCTTTTACGCAATGATGTAGAGTTTTACAATCAGAAACTCTGTAGCTCTGTAATTCTGAATGCTCGAAAACTTGTTTTAAATGAACACTCAGATATTTCAAATGGAGTCCAAATGCTCCGAAAATAGATTACAATGTGGAGCATACTCAAATAAATTTAATATACAATGTGAAGCATGCTCAAATAAATGTTACATACAAATGGGGATTTTGACCGACAATATCCACATACACAGCCATGTTATCCTCAACTTTCCACTTACCGCGGCCCTGCAAAGACGAGAATTAGAGGATATATAAGCTATACCGATGGATATAGAGAGATAAGGACGGTTGATTACCTTTAAAGTATAACCCTTCCTGGTGATCCATACGCACGTAACTGGTTTCGTCGGTGTCTTCAGTATCGATCTGTACGCCATCTCCAAATGGAGGCATCTCATCAAATTGATTGTATTCCTCCTCGTCTACAATATTTTCAACTCCAACAATCCTTATCTTGCCATGAAGGACGACGTGCCACTTCTTATTGGCCGGGTCAGTGACATAAATGACCTGAATGGCTTGCTTTGCAAGTATGAATGGCTCATCTTTATAAGCAACTCGATCGAGATCTACAGAATTGAAACCATAACTGTCAACCTTCACACCCTGTGGGATTTGGACCCATCGGCATCAAAACAGGGAAATCTTGAACAGTACGTAATCAAGCTCCCAAATTTCTTCTATGAACCCGTAGTATGACTTCAATGCACGTACTACCCTTGTTGGGCCTGTCTCACTGAACTCCTCATAAAAAGCTTCTACGCTTACTCCACTATTTTGCACAGTGCTCTTTCGATCTTGATGTCGTATCCCTGTCATATCTGTATAGTAAACGTGGGCCCTTTTGCCAACCATTTAAGATTCTCACTTGCGGACTCCCCGGTGATTCGCACTTTCATCCACGCGTTGAATCAACTGTTATGTTCTCTCGTGATCCAAACCTCGGATCGACGAGGATTGTCTTATCGTAGCATCTTCTTATGCTCGTCGATGTACGGAGAAACCTCCGTCATGTGTTGCAAGACCTAAAAATGAGCTTTCGAGTACATATCGAAATCAGGAGTGATTTCTCTCTGTCCAATAGTCTCAACGCCATCAAGGCTTCCCTCGTGTCGAGACACAGGAACTCCTATTGCTTCTACCTCGACCGTATAATCGACGCAGAACTCAACAATCTCTTCTGCTACATAACCTTTGACAATGCTACCCTCGGGCCGAGAGCGATTCCTCACGTAGGCCTTAAGTACACCCATGTACCTCTCCAATGGATACATATAACGTAGGAACACGAGTCCACATATCTTGATTTCTCTGACAAGGTGGATAGTGAGATGGACCATAATATCAAAAAACAACGGAGGAAAATACATCTCAAGCTGACAGAGAGTTCGAACCACCTCGCTCTACAGAGAATCTAGTCCCTCGGGATCAATGACCTTGCAAGAAATTGCATTGAGGAAATAATACAGCCTCGTGATCGTCTCTCTGACCTTATGCGGCAGAATACTCCGGATGGCAACAGGAAGCAATTGTGTCATCAACACGTGACAATCGTGAGACTTCATACCAAGCAATTTCAAATCGCCCATGGACACAAGCTTTTTCATATTTGCGGAGTAATCCAATGGAACTTTAACACCATAGAGATACTTACAGAGTTCTATCCTCTCAGCCTTGCACAAAGTGTAGCATGCAGGGGGGAGGTATATACGGCATTTGTCATCCTCTCTCGGTGCTAGCTCGGGCCTGATTTTTATTTCGATCATGTCACGCCGCACATTGACGCCATCCTTTATCTTCCCTGGAATGTTCAGCAATAGGCCCATTAAACTATCGCAAACATTCTTCTCTACATGCATGACATCAATGCAATGACGAACCTCTAAATGCTCCCAATATGGTAAGTCCCAAAATATCGATCTATTCTTCCAAGTGTTCTTCGTGCGGGGTTTCAATTTACGACCCTTTCCAAACACAACGTCTATGTTCTTCACCCGTGAGTAAACTTCTTTCCCATGCATAGGCTTCGGGGCTGAACCATCTTCCTTGTGGCCGTCAAATTCCCTCTTCCTCTTACGATACGCGTCATTCTTGGAAGAAACCTACGGTGATGTATGTACACTGTTTTCCTGCAATTCTTCAGCCACACGCTCTCAGTCTCATCTTCGCAGTGGGGACAAGCTTTGCCTTCTTTCATACTACGGCCCGACAAATTTCCAAGAGCAGGGAAATCGTTGATGGTGCAGAATATCATAGCACGTAGGATGAAGGTCTCTCGTTTGTATGCGTCCCATACCTGCACCCCTTCGTTCCACATTATTAGCAGATCATCTATCAATGGTGCTAGGTACACATCAATATCGTTTCTGGGTTGTTTTGGTCCTGAGATAAATAGAGACATCATGATGTACTTGCGCTTCATACAACCGAGGAAGGTTGTAGATACACAAAAGAACCGGCCAAGTGCTATGCCGATTGCTCATGTTACCAAAAGGATTAATTTCATCGGTACTCAATCCGAGCCTTATATTCCTCAATTCCGCTGCGAAGTTAACAAATTCCCTGTCGATGTTTCTCCACTGCGAAGAATCAACAGGGTGTCTCAGCTTTCCACCCTTCTTCCGGTCTTCCGAGTGCCAACCCAATAATTTGTCCTGTTTACACAAACAAACACTGCAAGCAGGGAATGACAGGCAAATACCACAACACCTTAGCAGGAGGTCCTTACTTTATCTCAGCACAGTCGCTGTCGTCGGTTTGGTCCTTATGCTTACAACGGGATGCGCCGCACACCAGACAAACATGCATATCCTTGTAGTCGTTACGGTAAAGGATGCAATCATTAGGGCATGCATGTATCCTTTCTACTTCCATTCCCAAAGGACACAACAGTTTTTTCACTTAGTAGGTGTTTTTTGACAACTCATTTCCTTCCTGAAGTATGTCCGCCAAAAGATCTAACAGTGCAATGAAACTCTTGTCGGTCCAGCTGTTACTTGCCTTCAATTTTAACAGTTCAAGCACGGAGGCCAACTTTGTGTACTTCGACTTGCAACCAAGGAACAATAGCTTTTCTAAGTCCTCAATCAAGTACTTGAATTTACCAAACTCCCTTTCACTATAAGTTCCTTCCACATCACGCAACATGTCATCAAAATTGTCATCCTCTGGCATATCCTCATTGAAGTCGTTGTTGGGATCCGACATGTCCTGTTCCTCAACCTGAGTGGCACTTGTTTCTGCAGTTGGCTCTTCTCCATGGTGGACCCAATACGTGTACCCCTTTTTGAAACCACGTCGGATCAAGTGGGTGACAATTTGAGATGAGTTGGTGAACATCTTAAGATTTCGGCAATCTACGCAAAGACAGTACATATATGATAAACCTTCTTCGTCATGTCTTGCTCAACAACTTTTTGAAAATCTAAAACACCTTTCATGTATTCTTCACTCACTCGGTTGTCATTATACATCCAGTCTCGATGGACTATCTGCAATTAAATTCATACACATGCTAAGTAATACTCTACGTACGATCGGCACGCAATAAATTATAAATCTAGCTAGCTAGTGTTTGATGTGGAGTATGCGGTATAACTAGTTAACTACTACTTGAACTGCAAGCAATTAGTTAGTAACTAATTGGGGGCATGGATAACGCACATCATAAAGCAATTAAATAGTTACAGGTCGAAAAATGAGTTACAATCAGAATTTGTTACTCTACCTTCCCCTCCCTCTCCCTCTAATTTGATCGATCAATGGAGATCGATATTGATGATGAAATTAAGTAATGTGTATACCTTAGGACCAAGTACCAACCTTAGATCTTCAAATTTGTTGCCCCAAATACTCCCCTTTTGAGATATTGCTCTTCTTTGCCCCAGATCTCTTCCAACTAGACAGTATGTCTAGCAAGAGTGTACGACTAGCTCGAAACATCGGCCAAAAGACCTTTTATACCAGGTTCAATACAGACGGTTCTACATAATACCATCTGTAATAGTAAAATATCACTGACAGTTTCACTTAAAAACCGTCGGTAATATCGGTGCATTTGTGTAGAAGTATGACAGAATATCATAAACGGTTTTGATATATCAACCATCGGTGATAATTAGAATATCACAGAATCTATCACTGATGGTTTTCACTTTAAAACCGTCGGTAATATCAGTGCATTTGTGTAGAACTATGGCAGAAATATCACCAACAGTTTTGACATATGAACCATTGGTGATAATTAGAATATCACAGATGGTTCTGAGGTCAAAAACGTCCACTTTACTATCACAGTCGGTGTTTACTGCAGAACCGATGTGATAATTAGAAAGTCAACCGTCTTCTCTACTATCACAGACGGTGATTAGGTCCGAACCGTCTGTAATATCCTGGAATTTTGTGAACCATTTGACTTCTATAAATACTTCCCTCCCTGGAGTTTTGCTTCCAGTTGAATTGTTCCACTTATTTTTCTCCTTGGGCACGACAAGCCCTAACCCGTAACCTCCATTGATGGCCGCCACACCTCCATCGACGACCACTAGTTTATCTGGTGACTCAAGTCCAACATCGATTGTAGCTTCAACTCCCACGACTAGATTTCGGCATTGCAGGCAAGGCAAGTAAAATTTCAGCATTGTTGGATCATCCTAGTCCTATGATGACAATTATCCTGCGATTCCTGTATCTTTCATTTTTATATTTCTTCTTTTCAATATGATTCTGTGCAGGTCCTTAGACGATGTTCACGAGGGGCAAGGTACTTCACGGTTCGTCGTCGCAGTACGCTGCCTACATTGGCTTGTTTGCGAAAGAAAAGGTGAAGATCACCGTCGAGAGTTGGATGGATGTGAAGGTCGAGAAGATCCTCAAGCCCAGTGTGTTTCTCAAATCAAGACGTATAGAAAGCATTTTTCATTTTTCTTCGTGATTTCCTCGGGTTTTCTCATCTCAACTCAACTCAACTCAACTCTTGCATTGATGAGTTGAGCTGAGATGAGAAAGCCAGAAGAGATAACCAAGACAAATGTAACTCAACGTCAATTCCAGCTCCTCGGGCGTCTCTGAACTGAACTCCTATGGTTAAGTCAAACGTGGTTCATACATTTGTTGTTTCAGATGAATGGATTTGTGATGTATTAAGTCTAACTTGTAGTCGGTAGTTACATTTGTTGTTTGATTACAAAGGTTCTCTTTCATATGTGACTTTTGTAACACATCGATTGTGTGAATTGGTGTATTTGTACTGGTGTTATGGTGTATATGTGTGTCTTTATATTGCTATTTAGAATTGGGACATGTACTTGAATATGTGAATTGGTGTATTTGTGTATTTGTATTGGTGTATATCTGTGTATTTGTATTGCTGTTTCAGACATGTACTTAAATGTGCGAACTGGCTTATTTGTTTAGAACTATCACAGAAATATCACAGACGGTTTTTAAATTAGAACCGTCTGACTTCAAACGATGATACAATAGACGGTTTTTACCTCAAAACCTTCAAACGATGATATAACAGACGGTTTTTACCTCAAAATCGTCTGTGATATCCAAAGAATGATGAGAATTCGAAGCGTCGGACACTGTTGGGACTATCACAGTCGGTCCTGACATCAAAACTGTCTGTAATGTGACTATCACAAACGTTTTTTACTTCAAAACAGTCTGTGATATTCAAAGAACACTGAGAATTCGAAGCGTCGGACACTATTGGGACTATCACAGTTGATCTTGACATCAAAACCGTCTGTAATGTGACTATCACAGACGTTTTTTTACCTCAAAACCGTTTGTGATTTTAAAAGAACGTTGAGAATTCAAAGCGTCGGACACTGTTGGGACTATCACAGTCAGTCCTGACATCAAAACCATCTGTAATGTAACTATCACAGACGTTTTTTACCTCAAAATCATCTGTGATATTCAAAGAACGTTGAGAATTCGAAGCGTCGGGTTGGGACTATCACAATCGGTCCTGAAATAAAAATCGTCTGTAATGTGACTATTAGAGACGATTTTGAGTTAAAAACCGTCTTGATCGCAAAAGTATTTTCCTGTTATCATTTTTCACACAGAGAACATCATTTGGTGATTATCATTCGAAAAGCCAGATAAATAAGGAAAAGAAATTTCTTATTTCTTACAATATTTGCATACATAAGGGATACAAACGACCAAATCGTCGACCTGATCCGAAAGTAATTTACAAAGTTCTCCTAGGGACGTATTGGCATCAGTAGGATCTACACTGGCCGCCCCAAGAGAACTAGCAATAGCTCTAAGCCTATCTACATCATCTCTCAGCAAAGGAGTGCAGCTGTTCCTTATTGTATCGGAGAGTTATCGCTGATGCCGAGCATAATCTCTCTCCGACCAGAACCTGCGCGCTTCTTCGCGAGAACCCTCATAGCAGTCTGCCAAGTGCAGAACGGTAGAAGACTTCTCATCAGAATGCTTCTCCAACGCCTCTTTTTCTTCTTGGAGAGTTCTGCACAAGGCAGCTCTCTCACCAAAAAGAGCCTAGACTTCAGCAAGCTGATCGCTAGGAGCTCCAGGAGCCTTCACCTCCTGCACATGCATGGGTTAGTTTTGAATGACATAACAACCAGCAGAGAGGGTGAAGATGATTGCTAAGCTTCGGAGTGGATTTGGGCGTGAAAGTGTGCGACTTCCCCTAGAAAGTTGATCACCTGGTCGCATGGGTATGAGACTTCCCCTAGAAAGTTGATCATCCAATAAAAGCTGATGATCCAAAGAAGGTGTTGAAGAGGGGAAATTAGAAGGATTATTGTGGATCTCTAAAGGTGGAGATGAAGATGCAACTGGAGGGGTTGCAAGGGGCAATGTGGCAATACAGGCCTCAGCACCCTCTAGAGTCTTCGCTGCAGCTCTACTGGAGGATCTTTCATCATTTTTGAGTCTCTTCTTTGGAGGGAGCATTCCCTCAGATACCTGTGAATTTCGAAATGCATTTGTTTGGAGGTAATCAAGTCATAAAAGAAAGATATGCATTAGTGTCGTGGTATAAAAAATACCTCGGCAGATTTGATGACGTGCGTAACACGTGTTCCTCAACGCGAGCTGACCGTGCGACGGGTCACCCCGCGTTGGACAATCCCAGAGATTGACACAGGGGTTTATACAGGTTTGGGCCTCAGTGGAGGCCCTAGTCCTGTCGACGTGCTCCCGACGAGCGTCGGCTAGGGGGCTCTTTCCCGTAGAGAGGGCTCCAGAACACGCCTTTTTGCTTTTTTGGATAAAGTACAAATGAATGTCTTAAGTTACAAAAGAGGGTTACAAGGGTATATATAGACCCCAAAAGAAGCGAATTACTGAACTGCCCCTGCTGCCACCGTAGGATCGGGGGCAAAACGGTCTTCTGACGAGGTCCAGGGCACCGATTTCTGACACGTGGCGGCCCTTTGAAATCAGTGCCCATCAGAGGAGCGCCGGGGGAACCTCTCCCGAGCCCGGAGAGGGGCCTCCGGGAGACGTCTTCCCCAGCCCGGAGAAGGGAGGTCCGGGAGAGGGGGCTCTCCCTAACCCGGAGGAGGAGCGCCGGGGGAAGCCTCTCCCGAGCCCGGGGGAGGGCTCCGGGAGACGTCTTCCCCGACCCGGAGAAGGGGGCTCCGGGAGAGGGGGCTTTCCCTAACCCGGAGGAGGTGCGCCGGGGGAAGTCTCTCCCGAGCCCGGGGGAGGGCTCCGGGAGACGTCTTCCCCGGCCCGGAGAAGGGGGCTCCGGGAGAGGGGGCTCTCCCTAACCCGGAGGAGGTGCGCCGGGGGAAGCCTCTCCCGAGCCCGGGGGAGGGCTCCAGGAGACGTCTTCCCCAACTCGGAGAAGGGGGCTCCGGGAGAGGGGGCTTTCCCTAACCCGGAGGAGGTGCGCCGGGGGAAGTCTCTCCCAAGCCCGGGGGAGGGCTCCGGGAGACGTCTTCCCCGGCCCGGAGAAGGGGGCTCCGGGAGAGGGGGCTCTCCCTAACCCGGAGGAGGTGCGCCGGGGGAAGCCTCTCCCGAGCCCGGGGGAGGGCTCCGGGAGACGTCTTCCCCGGCCCGGAGAAGGGAGCTCCGGGAGAGGGGGCTCTCCCTAACCCGGAGGAGGTGCGCCGGGCGAAGCCTCTCCCGAGCCCGGGGGAGGGCTCCGGGAGACGTCTTCCCCGGCCCGGAGAAGGGCGCTCTCCCTAACCCGGAGGAGGTGCGCCGGGGGAAGTCTCTCCCGAGCCCGGGGGAGGGCTCCGGGAGACGTTTTCCCCGACCCGGAGAAGGGAGCTGCGGGAGAAGTTTCTCCCGACCCCGAAGAACTCCCATGGTGACGTTTCTGGCGTTGGCTAATATTTTCCCCCAACAGGAGCCCCCCGCACCCCCGGGGACATTTTGATGTTGCCGGGGGGTGCGATTCGTTAGCTTAGGGGAAACATGGCCCTCTCCCGGAGAGCGAATATAACGCCCATAACTCGCCCTCATCCGGGAGAGGAGCACTATTTAAGTTAACCATGTATTGCCTCGATATTTGTGCGACCTTTCGTATTCACGGTGTAGATCCCTCGAGCTGACACGTGGCAGCCATCGGGGGCACCTTAGTTGCCTATATAAGGAGGGGCCCACCTCAAGGGAGGCACGCTTTCCTTCCCCTTAATCCTCATAATCCACCAAATTCTTCGGGAGTGATCTCTTCCCCGGTCGCTCTCCGGAAGCAACTTCTTCCCCGGTTTCACAAAACCTGCGGGAGAAGAAATGGCATCGAAGGGACGCGGGAAGGCTTCGAGTGTCCCGGAGGACGCGACCTCCGATTACCTCGGGACAACCGAGTTCTCCGCCGGGGACCGGGAGACCCTCATCTCCCGGAGGATATTCGGGGAGAGGGACATTCGCGTCCCAGCTGCGGGGGAGGTGACCCCAAGCCCCCGGGACGGAGAGGTTGTGGCCTACATGGCCTTCATCCAGGCGGGCCTGCGGCTCCCGATCCACCCGCTTCTCCGGGACTTCCTCCGGGAGCACGGGATCGCCTTGAACCGCCTAACACCCAACGTTCTCGTGAGAATGGGGTTGTTTCTGTGGTTAAGCGAGACAGCCGCCGGAGTGGAGGGGACCCTCCGCCTTTTCCAATACTTCTACCGGGTGCAAGCGAAGAGCTCCCCGGTGGTGAAGCACGGGCCCAAGTCTACTTGTGGCTCCGTGATGCTAAAGTTCGCTCCCTCCCAGGCGGAAGAGTACCCGGTGGCCGCCTCCCAAGAGCATTGGGAGGGATGGAGCCGGAGATGGTTTTATCTCCGGGCGGGCGACCCGGAGATGATTTACTCCGCGAGGCCGGCGACATTAGGTCGTTCCCCCGGCCCTCCGGTGCTGACGATGGAGGAGCTAACCTCCGTCGCAAAAATGAAGGAGGCTCGCTCCCGGAGGAGCATGCGAGACTTAGCGGAGGAGCTGCTCCTCCTCTGGCTTAGTCCCTTCAGCCGGAGTAGGAAAGGTCCGGGACTGGGCCCGGAGCTTCGTCCCCCGCGATTCCCGGTGGCGCGGCGTAAGTTTCTTCTCTCCGGGAGTTCACACATCGCGGGGATGTTTCTAAAACTTTGCTTTTTGCAGTTAGGTCCTACAAGTCCACCCGGGAGAAGGCGGAGCACCTCCTCGGGAGGTACTACGAGGACGAGCACTCCCGGTGTCTTGCTGCCATCGGGGAGGGTCCTCCCCGGAACATCGTCTCCGAGGCCTTCGGGATGACCCTCCCGGAAAGGGTTCCACTTCCAACCCCGGGCTCCCACAGGCGGCGGGAGACGGGGGCGCTCCCGGCGGGCAAGCGCGCTAAGACCACGCAGGTACCGGGAGAGGGCTCCCATCAAGACCGCCCCACTTCACCAGCGCTGGCACAGAGGCCGGCGGGGACGCCCGATGCGCCGGGAAAGACAAGACCCCCGGGGCAGGTGAGGTCCTCCCCGGTCCAGGCGACTCCGGGGACGCGTCGAACACCGGGGGAAGTGAGGCCATCTCCGGCCCAAAGTACAATGGCCCCCCGGCGGCCGGGGGAGACTACTCCTCCGGCTCAAGTCACCCCCCAGCGGGGGTCGCAGCCCCCGGAGCCGGGGCATGAAGAGAGCCCCACGGACACGGCCACGCTGGTCGCGCAACTTGATGCCCTGGGGGCATCAGGCGTGTTTGACCACGTGGTCGTGGAGGAGGATGAGTCCACCTCCGGGGACTACGACGCCACTCCTTCCCCGGAGCAAGCTCTCCGGGAGGATCCCCCAGGGGTGTATTTCCGGGGCGGTGGCGCCTTTACGCGCCTGGACGCGCTCTTTGCTCCCGACGGCGCATCTATCCCGACGCCGCCTCCTGGGGGAGCGAGCCGGACGCTACAGCGCTCCCCTCGTGCCGGGGACGGGAGGTCCCCCGCCCCTCCTCCGGGAGACTTTCCCCAAGGCTCCGGGAGTGGAGCTGGTGACGGGGGCCTGCCAATGGGAGGTGACCCCCGTTCCCCGGCGAGGGGGGCGTGCCTCTTTTCCTCGGAGGAGACACGCAAGTTCTCCTTGAGCCTCGTCACTCCCAAGGTGCGGGCTCATGTCCGGGAGGGCGGCATCGACGAGCGCTATGGAGAGGTTGTCTCCTTGGCTCTACAGGTAAATACCTTGAACTTTTCGCCTCCCCGCTTGCATTTACTAATCCACCTTTTCTTAGACAACCGCCGTAGCCCGCGCCGTCCGGACTCGCCTCGCCCGGGAGAGCGAGGACATGAGGGCAGCTTTGGCCGCTGCTGAAGCGGAGCGTGACGCCGCCGTCCGGGAGAGGGACGCGGCAGTCCAAGCCCGGGAGAGGTTCGTCCAAGAGAGGGACGCGACCGCCCGGGAGTTGGAGCATCTCCGGGCGGAAGTGCTGGCCCCCGCGGAGGCTGCCCGGGACACTGCCGTCCGGGAGCTGGAGGGCGTCCGGGAGCAGCTCGCGTCCTCCGGGGAGGCTCACTCCCGGGCGCTTCAAGAGGCGGAGGCCACGGGGGCGCGAGCCCTCGTATCAGCGGGGAATCGACTCCGGGCCATATTGATTGGGCTTGGAGTCGAATTCCGGGAGGAGGGGAATCCCCGCAACCCGCTGGCCTCCTTGGCGGAGGCCCGGAGATTTCTTACCCGGCACATTGCGGCGATCCCGGAGGCCGCGGACATCCGTGCCCGGGCCCTGGCGTCCACCACCACCGCGCTCGCAGCCTCCTTGGTGGAGTACCAGGGGGTCGGGGCCCAAGCTATCGGGCGCCTCGTCCCCCGGAGCTTCCAGGGGTTCTACGAGCCCCGCAGGGCGGCGCTGGAGGAGTTTTCGGGGGCTCTCTACGACCGGGTGATTGAGCCCCCACGAACAAGACGCCGCCAAGAGGCCGGGGAAGAAGCTCCGGGCGACGCCTCCTCCGGGGGGGACGATGCCGGGCAAGTATGAGCCTCCTGCCCCCCCTGGGTAGATTAGGGGATTTTTTTGTTTGTAGGATTTTTGCTCCCGGTAGTTCCATAGGGGAAACCCCGGACTTGTAAATCATTTGTCAATGAAATGAAAATTTTTGCTAAGTCGCGTCTTGTCATGGTCAGGTGCCCGGGGCGGGAGTCCCGGAGAAGGACGTGGAATTCACTCCCGTCTCCGGGAGTCTCGCCCCCGGTGTCCCCCGGGGGGGACAAGCTTTGCTCCGGTGGTTGCCCGATTGGCACTAGGCGAATTTTGACAACCACCGCGCGGAGTTGCCAGCACCTCCCCCGGGAGTGTGGGAGGCAATCCCCTTGCGCATCAAACCTCCCGAAGGGTATGAATACTGGCCGGAGGACATGTTCAATGCAGCGAGGCGACGAGTTCGAAGCTTGTACCGGGACATGGCGAGGACTTGACGATGGGCCTAGGAGATGCTGGTTCTCCGCATTAGACGTAGGTAGCCTCCCATATGCCCACCGGGAGTAATCAACTCCCGGTTGTGCCCTGTAAGCCTACCGGGAGAGGCTGTCTCCCGGCTTATTTTTTATGGAATAAAAAAGATCGCACTTTTCGTTTATTTTGTGCTTCTAAATCACCGGGAGAGTATCTGGGGGATAAACTCCGGGGGAGCGAGGCTCCAGCGAGGCTCCACTTCCGGAGACGATGTTCCGGGGGAGGGTCCTCCTCCGGAGACAACGACTCCGGGGGACGGAGGTCCGGGCAGCAAGGCTCCACCTCCGGACAAAGGTCCGGGGGAGAGGCTTCTCCGGAGAAAATCCGGGGAGCAAGGCTCCATTTCCGGAGGGCGTCTTCCGGAGGGGAGGCTCCTCGGGAGACAACACCTCCGGGGAGCAAGGCTCCACCTCCGAAGGACGAGGATCCGGGGAGCAAGGCTCCATCTCCGGAGGACGTCTTCCAGAGGAGAGGCTCCTCGGGAGACAACTCCTCCGGGGGACGAGCATCCGGGGAGCAAGGCTCCATCTCTGGAGGACATCTTCCGGAGGAGAGGCTCCTCGGGAGACAACTCCTCCGGGGGACGAGCATCCGGGGAGCAAGGCTCCACCTCGGGGGGACGAGGATCCGGGGAGCAAGGCTCCATCTCCGGAGGACGTCTTCCGGAGGAGAGGCTCCTCGGGAGACAACTCCTCCGGGGGACGAGCATCCGGGGAGCAAGGCTCCACCTCCGGGGGACGAGCATCCGGGGAGCAAGGCTCCATCTCCGGAGGACGTCTTCCGGAGGAGAGGCTCCTCGGGAGACAACTCCTCCGGGGGACGAGCATCCGGGGAGCAAGGCTCCACCTCCGGGGGACGAGGGTCCGGAGAGCAAGGGCTCCATCTCCGGAGGATTCTAGATGCCTTAGATGCCCCCCGAAGGGAATTTGGCTAGGTATTTCATCTCCTCCCCCTGCAGCGGGGGGTGACCTGAACAGGCGGCCCGCGCTGAAATCATAAGAAAATATCGTGGTTGTTCCCATGAGGGGTGGCACCCTCGAAGGGTTATCCTCGTGCAGGCGAGTGTGGTAAAAGATCTATTGGTCGCGCGACCTAGATCGCTCCCGGAGGAGGGAGAGCATAAAAGCAAGCTCTAGAGTGTATGGGGGGGGACTAGTCCCCCAAAGTGATTCGTTACCTCGGTTCCTTGGGAACCAGGTTGCCGCTTACGCCCTCAGTCCACGAGGGGATATTGTAAGCCGCCCAAGGGGGAACGGGGCTCCCGCCGTCGGGACTTAAGGCTGAGCTGGAGCCTGTAGCTTCCTCGCGATGAGGGCATCCCCAGGGGGCATCCTCACGGGGAGGGCATCCTCGAGATGAGGGTATTGCCTCAGGGGCGATTAAAGATGTCTGCACAAAAACACATGGAGAAAAACCATTTGCATTGATTAAAACAAGCTGTTACAATGCCTCCACCCTTTGCGGGATCGCAAGAAAAGGGGCGGAGGGCAAAAGGCCTTTGAGGCCATTGCTACAACTCATCGCGCCTTCCCCTCGCGAAGTCCAAAGGGACGGGGGGAGGCTCGGAGTCAAGTGTAAAATTTGCGGAGCAGGTCCGCGTTCCATGTGTGCTTCAGCTCTTGGTCTTCGAGAGTAGAGAGCTTGTAAGCCCCCGAGCCAAGGATTGTGGAAATCCTGTATGGCCCTTCCCACTTTGGGCTGAGTTTCCCTTGGGCTTGAGGGTCGGTGACGCGCTTGAGGACAAGGTCTCCCAAGCGGAAGGCCCTCCCCCGAACACGCCTGTTGTAGGCGCGCGCCATCTCGCGTTCGTAAATGGCGTTGCGGAGGAGGGCTCTGTCCCGCACTTCTTCGACGAGGTCCACCTCCAGCCTCTGGTTGTCTTCGTTGGCTTGAAAAGCGGCTGCCGAGACTCCCTCGAGGAGTTCGACTCGCAGCGATCGGAAATTGATTTCCGAGGGTAGCACTGCCTCAGCCCCGTACACGAGCGAGAAGGGGGCACGCCCTGTTGCTCGGCTTGGGGTCGTTCGCATGGAGCAGAGAATGCTCGGGAGCTCTTCCGCCCATGCCCCACGCCTGGAGGCGCTTTGCTCCAGGCGGCGACGGAGCCCCTGGAGGATAACTCCATTGACGCGCTCCACCGCCCCATTGCTCTTGGGGTGAGCCACTGAGGCGAAGTGGAGGGTCGTACCCAAGTTCTGGCAGAACTCGCGAAAGATCGCTGAGTCGAACTGGGTTCCGTTATCCACGGTAATCTCGCGGGGGACGCCGAATCGGCACACTATGTTCTTCCAAAAGAACCTTTGCACCGCGCGAGACGTGATGGCGGCGAGGGGCTCGGCCTCCACCCATTTGGAGAAGTAATCCACGGCCACAACCGTGTACTTGTATCCCCCTGATGCCGGGGGGAACGGGCCTAAGAGGTCCATTCCCCACCGCGCGAAGGGCCACGTGAGGGGGATCGCCTGCAGAGTCGCGGAGGGTAGGTTGGAGCCCTTTGCCATTTTTTGGCAAGCCCCGCAAGCAGAGACGAGGTCTCTCGCGTCGCGGGCGATGGTTGGCCAGTAGAAACCCTGGCGGATGGCTTTTGACGCGACGGCCCGGGGGCCGAGGTGAGAACCACAACACCCGAGGTGAATATCTTCAAGGAGCTGAACTCCCTCCTCCCGCGGGAGGCAGCGAAGCAGCGCAGAGGCCCCTCACTTGTACAATGTCCCCTCTATCAGCACGTACGCTCGCGCCTTAGCGCGAAGGCGCTTGGCTTCGGCTTCATCGGAGGGCTCCCCCTCTCCTTTGATGCAAGAGATAAGGGGGGCCATCCAGGATGTGGCCCGGACGATTTCCGCGACGACTGGGTCGCGGGACTCAGAGTCCAGGTCGGGAGCCGTCGCGGAAGGTTTCGAGATGACCTCCAAGAAGGCCCCTTCGGGGAGAGGCCCTCGGGCACTTGCTGCCCTGGCGAGGGTGTCGGCTCGATCGTTGTCCCTACGCAGGATACGACGCGCCTCGAGGCCGTCGAAGTAGTTTTCCATCTTCCGGACCTCGTCAAGGTAGAGGCTCAAATTCGGGTCATGGCACAAGTAGGACTTGTCCATTTGACATACCACGAGCTGAGAATCCCCCTTGACGAGAAGGCGTCGGATGCCCAAAGAGCGGGCGAGGCGTAGCCCTAGGAGAAGGGCCTCATACTCCGCGACATTGTTCGTCGCGGGGAACTCGAGCCTGGCTGCATATTCGAGGGTCCTCCCCTCGGGGCTTCCCAGGACTACTCCCGCGCCGGCTCCCGCCAGGCATAGGGAGCCGTCGAAGAAGAAGGTCCAGTGGTCGTCGCGCGGCGGGGCGGCACGCGCTTCTTCTTCCAGCCCAGGGACCGGAGCCCACTCGGCCACAAAGTCCGCAAGGACCTGCGATTTGATCGCGGTTCGTCCGGTAAGGGACAGCGAGAAGGGGGCTAGCTCGGCCCCCCATTTCCCTATCCGCCCGGTGGCTTCCTTGTTCCGAAGCACCTCCCCCAAAGGGAGAGAGGAAGGCACCGTGATAGGGTGGCCTAGGAAGTAGTGGCGGAGCTTCCGCGAGGCCATTAGAAGGGCGTAACACACCTTCTCCATCTTCGTGTATCTCGTTTTAGCGCCTTGGAGAGCCTCGCTCACATAGTAAACGGGGCGTTGGTGCCCGTCTTCTTCCTTGACGAGAACTGCGCTGACGGCGACCGGAGTAGCCGCGAGGTAGAGGAGCAGGGGCTCCCCCTGACGCGGGCTCACGAGCATTGGAGGGCTCGCGAGGTATTTCTTCAAGTCCTCGAACGCAGCTTGTGCCTCGGGGGTCCAATGGAACCCCCCAAGGCCGCGGAGGATCTTGAAAAATTGGAGACCGCGCTCCCCCAAGCGCGAGACGAAGCGACTTAACGCGGCCAAGCGGCCGGTAAGTCATTGCACATCCTTGACAGAATGCGGGGGAGGCATGTCGAGGAGGGCCCGAATTTTTTCGGGATTGGCTTCGATGCCCCTTTGGGACACAAGGAAGCCAAGGAGTTTTCCGCCGCGAACGCCGAATGCACATTTTTCCGGGTTAAGCCTTAACCCGTACTTACGGAGATTGCGGAAGGTTTCTCCCAAGTCTTCAATATGAGTGGCCGAGCGCGCGCTCTTGACGACCGCATCGTCGACATAGACTTCCACATTGCGACCAATTTGATCCCTCAGGACCAAGCTCATCAGGCGCTGGAAAGTTGCCCCGGCGTTTTTCAACCCGAAAGGCATGTGGACATAACAGAAGGTACCGAGGGGAGTTATAAAACTCGTCTTTTCCTCGTCCTCCTCCGCCATTCGGACTTGATGATAGCCCGAGTAGGCGTCCAAGAAGCTCATCAGCTCGCATCCCGCGGTGGAATTCACCAGTTGGTCGATCCGCGGGAGCGGGAAGTCATCTTTGGGGCAAGCTTTGTTGAGGTCGGTGAAGTCGATGCACATTCTCCACTTGCCGCTTGCCTTCTTTACGAGGACGGGGTTCGCCAGCCATTCGGGGTGTAGGACCTCCCGAACGAACCCCGCCTCTCGGAGTTTAGCGATCTCCACCTTGATGGCCTCCTGCCTCTCGAGGGAGAGCTTCCTCATCTTCTGTTTCACCGGGGGGCGACCGGGTATTACCGCGAGCTTGTGCTCAATAACATCCCTGGGCACACCCCCCATATCCGCGGGCTTCCATGCGAAGGCATCCGCGTTTTCGCGAAGGAATTCGGCGAGTCGCGTCGCGTGTTCCTCGGGGAGATCAGCCCCGATCTTGATAGTCTTCCCCTCGTCTTGGAAGAGAGAGATTTCTCGGAGGTCTCCCTCAGGGCGAGGCTTGGGAAGGAACTTCCCGGGGAGAGCAATTGGCACGTTTGGAATTGAGGGGGAGCTCCCTCCCCCCGGGGCCTTGACCAGGTTAACGTCCCCTATCACTGCGGAGGCGCGCTCGTAGAGAGAGCGAGCCACACCCTGGTCACCATGCACGGAGATCACCCCGCTCGGCCCGGGGATCTTCATGCAAAGATAGTTGTGGTGGACTGCTGCTCCTAAGCGGTTGATGATGGTTCTCCCCATTATGGCGTTGTAGAAGGAGGGGAGATCCACCACGTCGAACCGAACCATTTCGGTCCGGTAATTATCTGGGGTGCCGAATGTCATCGGGAGGTCGACCTTCCCCACGGGATGTATAGTTTTCCCTGGGACGAATCCTTGTAGGGGCCCCACCGCGGGTTGCAGGAGCTTCTCGTCCACCTGCATTTCTTTGAACGCCTTTAGGCAGAGGATGTCCGCGGAGCTCCCATCGTCCACCAAGATTCGGGCAAGGCAACAGTTGAACACGGTGGCTGAGACGATCAGCGCGTCATTGTGGGGGAAGCGCACCCCACTCGCGTCTTCGATGGTGAACGTCAACGGGACGTCCGACCATTTGGACGGCCGGGACGTGTTGACGGCCCCTATTACCTTCACCTCTCGCGCGTACTCTTTGCGCTGGCGTTTGGAATCTCGCCCGGAGGCAGATCCTCCCACAATGACATTAATGTGCCTCTCGGAGGCTTGGAAGGGGAGCTCGTTGCTCGAACCCTTTTCCTGGCCTTGCCTCTGACGTCCCCCTGGCGGAGCGGGGAGTGCCGCCAAGGCTGGTGATGGAAGGGGTAAGGAGGTAGAGCCTCCTCCTCCTCCCCCCGGCCCATGCTGCTCGAGGAATGTCGCGAAATGGTTGAGGAGCGCGTGGCATTCTCGGGTTGCATGGGAGTTGGACTTGTGGTAGGCGCACCACAAAGTGGCTCCAGACTCCTTGCCTTCTTGCGGACGGGAGGATCGGCTTCCTCCACCGCCTTTGGGCTTGGAAAAGGGGCGCTGTCCCCGGTTAGGCTCCCGAGAGCCGCCTCCGCCTTCGAGGACGAAAGTGTCTCGAGGCCTTGGCTCGTTGCGGGGCCCCCTCCTGGGACGTTTGTTGGAGGGGTCCTTCGCGTCCCTCTCCCCGGGGACGGAGGTCCCCTGGTGCTTTTTCCAGAGATCGTCTTCTTCGGCTCTCGCGTACTTCTCGAGTACGTTGAAGAGCTCGTCGGCGGAGGACGGGCAACTCCGGGAGAGTCTTCGGTGGAGCTCTCCCTGGAGAATGCCACTCTTGCACGCTTCGATCACCGTCGAGTCGGGGACGTGAGCCACCTTGCTCTTGATCTGCGCGAAGCGTTTGAAGAAACTTCGTATTGTCTCCCCCGACCGTTGGCGAACGGTGTACAACTGCGATGAATCCAGGGGACGGATGTAATTCCCCTGGAAATTTGCGCAGAATTCGCGCTTCAACTGCGCGAATGACTTGATGGACCCGCTCTTTAGGTTATAGAACCATGACCGAGCTATTCCCGAGAGGTAGAGGGGGAAGACGTTGCATTGGACGCTTTCGTCCCCCCCAACCGCCGAGATGGCCGTGGAGTACACCTGCACGAACTCGTAGGGGTCGGCCTCCCCGTTGTAGTGCTCGATATGGGGCGGCCGATATGGTTTCGGCCACCGAACACGCCGGAGGCGGCGGCAAAGGGGTTGGTTAGCCCCTTCCACTTCCTTTGGGGAGTTTGCATCGATATCCCCCTTCACGGGGGAAGCGCGTTCATTGTCCGAATCGGAGAGGGGTCCCAACGGACCGCCGGTCTTCCGGTATCGCCTTCGCTCTTCGGGGTTGGTGGAGCTCACCTCTTGTATCTCGGGGGGACCTCCGGAAGTGACGGAGGCCTCTTGCATGGGTCTTTTACCCTTGTCTGCAGGGACAAGGGGGGCGCGCTTGCGCGCGAGTGATTCCCGGCCGTACCGGGACGGGGCGCCTTCGGACCTTGCCGCACGCATGCGCTCCACCTCCTCCCGAGTGAACCGCGTTTGGTTCACCGGGGGAGCCCGAGGAGGGGGACCCGGGGGAGGAGGCGGATATGCGCCCGTCACCGGCGCGGGAGAGGAATCGCGGGCCGGACGAGTCCCGGCCACAGAGACGGCCCGGGGCGTGGGAAGACTTCCCCATGGGGGAACGGCCTGTAATGTAGGAATCACCCCGGGGATACCCGTTGGGATAGGCGTAGTCCCAGGGGGGAGAATTCTTTCTGGGGCAAGGGATGGATCAGGAACGGGAGAACCCCCGGGGAACGAAAACCCTCCCGGCGGTGGGTAGCCCCCGGAGACGGGCTGACCCCCCGGGAGTGAAGGACCTCCGGAGGTGGGAACACCTCCCGGGAAAGGGTAGCCCCCGGAGACGGGCTGACCCCCCAGGAGTGACGGGCCTCCGGAGGTGGGGACGCCTCCCAGGGAATGGTAGCCCCCGGAGACGGGCTGACCCCCCGGGAGTGACGGACCTCCGGAGGTGGGGACGCCTCCCGGGAAAGGGTAGCCCCCAGAGACGGGCTGACCCCCCGGGAGTGACGGACCTCCGGAGGTGGCGACGCCTCCCGGGAAAGGGTAGCCCCGGGAGACGGGCTGACCCCCCGGGAGTGACGGGCCTCCGGAGGTGGGGACGCCTCCCGGGGAAGGGTAGCCCCCGGAGACGGGCTGACCCCCCGGGAGTGACGGACCTCCGGAGGTGGGGACGCCTCCCGGGAAAGGGTAGCCCCCGGAGACGGGCTGACCCCCCGGGAGTGACGGACCTCCGGAGGTGGGGGTGCTTCCCGGGAAGGGGAAAGCCCCCGGAGCGAAGAAGGTTCCTGGGTGTCCCATCATGAACGGAGGCGCCATCCCTCCGAACTGGAACGGGTGCGGGTACGCGGGGGCCGGAGGCCGCGCTATGGCGCGTAACAACTCTTCCAGAGTACGTTGTGCGCGAAGTTGGCCCTCCACCAGCGCCCCGAGTAGTGGGTCACCTGAAGTTGAAGGCATTACCTGGGATACGCTTGGTCCTCCCAAACCGGAACCTTCAGGCAGGCTCGCAGGAGTCGTTCCCCCGCCGAGGGTGACGGGAGAATTGAGTGTTGCCTCCCCCCGAGTGTCCCCGGGAGGGGGTGTCGCGACGACGGCCCCTTGCGCGGGTGGTGCAGGGTTGCTAGGGCCGGCATCGTTGGAGACGGAGGTTAAGTGCCTCATCCTCCTTGGAGCCATGACTATTTGTCACGAGTCCCCACGGACGGCGCCAACTGTCGTGGTATAAAAAATACCTCGGCAGATTTGATGACGTGCGTAACACGTGTTCCTCAACGCGAGCTGACCGTGCGACGGGTCACCCTGCGTTGGACAATCCCAAAGATTGACACAGGGGTTTATACAGGTTCGGGCCTCAGTGGAGGCCCTAGTCCTGTCGACGTGCTCCCGACGAGCGTCGACTAGGGGGCTCTCTCCCGTAGAGAGGGCTCCAGAACACGCTTTTTTGCTTTTTTGGATAAAGTACAAATGAATGTCTTAGGTTACAAAAGAGGGTTACAAGGGTATATATAGACCCCAAAAGAAGCGAATTACTGAACTGCCCCTGCTGCCACCGTAGGATCGGGGGCAAAACGGTCTTCTGACGAGGTCCAGGGCACCGATTTCTGACACGTGGCGGCCCTTTGAAATCAGTGCCCATCAGAGGAGCGCCGGAGGAAACCTCTCCCGAGCCCGGAGAGGGGCCTCCGGGAGACGTCTTCCCCGGCCCGGAGAAGGGAGGTCCGGGAGAGGGGGCTCTCCCTAACCCGGAGGAGGAGCGCCGGGGGAAGCCTCTCCCGAGCCCGGGGGAGGGCTCCGGGAGACGTCTTCCCCGACCCGGAGAAGGGGGCTCCGGGAGAGGGGGGCTTTCCCTAACCCGGAGGAGGTGCGCCGGGGGAAGTCTCTCCCGAGCCCGGGGGAGGGCTCCGGGAGACGTCTTCCCCGGCCCGGAGAAGGGGGCTCCGGGAGAGGGGGCTCTCCCTAACCCGGAGGAGGTGCGCCGGGGGAAGCCTCTCCCGAGCCCGGGGGAGGGCTCCGGGAGACGTCTTCCCCGACTCGGAGAAGGGGGCTCCGGGAGAGAGGGCTTTCCCTAACCCGGAGGAGGTGCGCCGGGAGAAGTCTCTCCCGAGCCCGGGGGAGGGCTCCGGGAGACGTCTTCCCCGGCCCGGAGAAGGGGGCTCCGGGAGAGGGGGCTCTCCCTAACCCGGAGGAGGTGCGCCGGGGGAAGCCTCTCCCGAGCCCGGGGGAGGGCTCCGGGAGACGTCTTCCCCGGCCCGGAGAAGGGCGCTCCGGGAGAGGGGGCTCTCCCTAACCCGGAGGAGGTGCGCCGGGCGAAGCCTCTCCCGAGCCCGGGGGAGGGCTCCGGGAGACGTCTTCCCCGGCCCGGAGAAGGGCGCTCTCCCTAACCCGGAGGAGGTGCGCCGGGGGAAGTCTCTCCCGAGCCCGGGGGAGGGCTCCGGGAGACGTTTTCCCCGACCCGAAGAAGGGAGCTGCGGGAGAAGTTTCTCCCGACCCCGAAGAACTCCCATGGTGACGTTTCTGGCGTTGGCTAATATTTTCCCCCAACAATTAGAGTTTCAAAGAAGACTTACTTTCTGAAGATCCTGATCGAGTTCATTCCTTATCTCTTTCTCATCACTCTCAATTTTAATAACTTCATTGGAATCTCAGCTCGCCATCAAGGTGGGAGTTGAGGAGGAAATAAAGACAGGGATTTAGAAGCAGAATTCCTAAAAGACTTAGCCAAGAATTTGTAAGTCTTAAGGATCAAATACTTCGCTATTTATAGAACCAGAAGATGACGGTTCATATACGCAAGTGCCTCGAGTTTTAAAAAGTGCACTACTGGTTTTCAAGGTCAATAAATTCATGATTACCTGTCAAGAAACTGGCACACAGTGGAACAGTGCCCACTTAAGAAGTTGAAGCGTCATATTACATAATTCGATGCAAATTAAATTTGAAGTAAATAAGTATTTTCATTTTCTTCAAATTTGAGGGCTAGTTGTTGGGACTATCACAATCGGTCCTGAAATAAAAACCGTCTGTAATGTGACTATCACAAACGGTTTTAAGTTAAAAACCATTTGTGATATTCAAAGAACATTGAGAATTCGAAGCGTCGGACACTGTTGAGACTATCACAATCGGTCTTGACATAAAAATCATCTGTAATGTGACTATCACAGACGGTTTTGATCTTAGAATCGACTGTGATATTCAAAGAACGTTGAGAATTCGAAGTGTTGAACACTGTTGGGAGTATCACAGTCGTCCTGACATAAAAACCGTCCGTAATATGACTATCATAGACGGTTTTGATCTTAGAACCGACTGTGATCTGTTCTCCCTCCCGCCAAACTCCCTCACGCACCAAAGATTGCTGCTTTTATGTATATGATCGCGATAGTCATTCTGTGATCGCACACAGTGCACATACCTTTGTATGGTCGAATGTTCGCCAAAAGCTAAAGAAAGATAAAGAAAGAGAGAAGATAGCATGCAGTCCAAGAATGTGCTGGAAAATTGAAAAATTGACATAAGAACAAATTTTTCATTAATTTTTTTCATCACTTACAAAAAAAAGTAAAAATACAAAATGCTAGATGAAGGAGTGGTCTTAGCCCTGGCTACATCTAGAATAAAGTCAGTTTGACTTGCAGCTAGGACGCAAGACTCCTCCAGCGACAAGTTGTCCTTCTTAGGATCAACTACTACCGCGTCGAGAAGGCCTGCGACCTCCTTTCAGCTTCACGATGGTATCCTTCATAGTCAAACCGCAGCCAGCGATGGTCATATCCGCGGCTTGCTTCTCCTGGCTAAGACGCTTCGTCCTCGCCCTAGCATTGTCACCATCCGTCTTCATGCGCTGAATGCGCTGGAAGAGATCATCCAGATCAAGCCGTAGCTGACTGTGCTTCCCCGTAAGAAGCTTGTGCTCCTCCTGGAGGGCCCTCAGCTCAGCTTTCACCTTGCCCGAGTCTTCCACGGCTCCCCTTCCCTGTGCAAATCAACATGTCAAGAATATACTGAACAGGGATTAACAATACAGGGGTAAGTCCAAAAGATTGAGAGTTCTTACCAGGGAGGGCGAGGCTGATGATGCCATTGAGGATGCCATTGGTGCAGAAAAGCTAAGGAGTCGAAGAGTTTGAAAATTAGAAAAACTTGTAAAGTAAATGGCAATTATTCCACTATCAAGCTATTTATAGAATTTCCAAGGCGACGCTTCGTGTTCGCCTAGAGCGCCGCGCGAAGAACGGAGACCAAAATGAACACACCGTTGAGAATTCGAAGTGCCGGCACTGTTTAGAACAGTCGGTTTTGATATTAGAACTGTCTCTAATACTACACTATCACAGTCGGTTCTGAGTTCAGAACCGATTGTATCTATCACAATCGGTTTTAACAACGGGACCGTCTGTGATATTCTAGTTATCACATACGGTTCTTAGTTGAGAACCGATTGTATATATCATAGTCTGTTTTGAGTTTAAAATCGTCTGTGATAAATAGACTATTACAGATGGTTTTGTGATCAAAACCTTCTGGTTGACTATCACAGTTGGTTTTAACATCAGAACCGACTGTAATAACTTAACATATTCTTCCGACAGACTTTCGCAGACGGTGTTTCATTGAAAAGTTCATAACCGTCTGTGATGTGCTGTCCTGGATGTCTATTTCTGTTGTAGTGCCACCAGAGGACCTCCCCAACTGACTTACATCAGAGGTATATCGACAAGACTAGGGTTCCCATTAGAACCTGAATCTGTATAAATCTTCCGTGTCATTCTTGTGATTGCCCAACAGGAGATGATCCGTCGTACGAACAACTCACATTGGTATATGCGTGTTCCATTCACATCTTAAAACCTGCCGTGGGATTCGTAATACCACGACAATTTCAAAATACATCATTCCTCCCGAGCCAAAACCCATTTTCATTCTTTATTGGAAAATACTTTTTTCTATTAACTCGATGCAGTCGTCTCATGCCATGAGATTTACATTCTTTGACAAAATTAGCTCTATAGAACTTCAAAACTTACAAATTTACAAAATACTACTCAAACTTACGGACTTAACAAAATACCACTCCAAAATATTTTCATTTATTTTTTTACCACTATGAGTTGATAGATGTTACATTGAACAAGTTTGCCCTCTGCTCCTAACCTTGAGTCCACCACTAGAGAGAAGATAGGGGCTCCATCTGCCGCCACCAAGGTCCGCCTCCGCCGGATTCAACACCATCACCAGAGTCCTCCATTAACTCAACAGCCTGCCATTCTGTCCCACCGGTCGCGTGCATGGATGTTGGCCTTCCAGGTGAGCAGCACCCAGATGACGTAGGCGTAGCCCTCGCACGCGGCAATGTGTAGCATGGTGCGGCCATCGAGGTTGATGCTGTTGACATCGACGCCGCTACACAGTAGCACCTGGACACCGGCCGTGTTCCGGTGGCACGCCAGGAATAGTAGCGCCTGGACCAAAGAATTGGGATTTTGGGATAGATTGAATGGATTACTTGGGTGAGGAGGGTGAACTCCTCAACTCCGAAGGAGCGAGTGGCAGCGAGGGTGTCGAGGGTGAGGTCGACGGCGGCAGTGCAGTGGGTGTGCCAGCAGTCGCGCTCGCCTTAGCCCGGCCGCGGATCGCCCTTCTGCGGCACCAGCGACGCCTGACCACTGTACAGGAACTGCAGAAGCAGCAAGAACACCTCGTAGCTCACCAACTTTACTGGTATTATGGTGCCGGACGTAGCGGCAGAGGCGGCGGCTCGGGGAGAGGACGCCGAGGCGCCCGAGGGGGAGCACGGATTGAGGTGTTTGAGCAGGAGCGCGTCGGGCGTGGCTGCCTGGTCGACAGCGGTGCTGCTGAAGAAAAATTAACTCCCAAGGCCACTACCGTCATTTCTGAAAAATTAACCCAATGACAAGAGTTGAAAATTCAAAAATAGCTAACGGATGGCAGTGGTAAAAGTACTAAAGAAAAATTTTTAGAATGGTATTTTGTTAATCTTATAAGTTTTAGTGATTTTGTACTAATTTATATATTTCTATTATAAAGTTAATTTTATCTTATTTTTATGTATCCTCGTGTATTCTCCCCACTATAACACATAAATATCAATAACAATACAAATATTGTGATTTCTATACCACAGAACTAAAAAAAAACTGACAAGCCGCATTCCCTCCCCAGGTGCATGTTCTGTCCAATTAATAACCATAGCAAAAAATTTACCAAAAACAACGCCATGAAAAACTAACCGGCTTTATTTTCTTCCATATATATTATATGCAAGAGAAGCGCCAGAAACGGCAACATGTTCTCGCCATCTTTCTGCAAATAGTTGCATATCCGTAGGTTGGTGATGTGATTGGAGCCGGTACGGTTGGCGACAATGCTGCGTTGCGGCGGCAACCGGGTGGTCATCGTCGGCGGTGGCATCGCCGGCGCCCTCCTCGCCAAGACGCTCCAGAACCACGCCGATGTCGTCCTCATCGATCCGTGAGAGCACTCAAATCTTTGTGTTGCGTTAATTTGCACTTAGAGCTTTTCATCTGTACTTTCATGCGGTTTGGGGTGATGCTATGCATAGTATGAATTCATGAACAATGATTGACAGATGGGTCTCGTTTAGGACGAAAGTTAGGAGATCCATATGCCGTTGCCGTTGCAATTCTAATTGACATTTTAAGATCATATACAATATATATGGATGAATCCGGTTAGATCTTGTTTGTGGAATAGAATGATATCGATCTTTGAGTGAATTTTATCTTTGGTAGAACTAAAAAATTATCATAAGATGAAGTTAAATAGTAAATATTAATTAATCATAAAATATGAAAATTCTTATATGATTTACATGAAAAAAATAAACAATTATAACGTGTGTATAAAACACAGAGGTCATATCTATACCTCTTTATCTCCACCTTGGTTGAATTCCATCTATGAATGCGAAATTTTGATGAAAAAAACTTTGCCTTTCCATTGCATTTCATAAAAAAATGCATTAAGTTCCACCATCTTTTTTTCAACTTTTGGACGTGAGTGCAAAAAAAAACACAAAAATTGAAATGTGTCGTGTCATACAACAAAATTTTATAATTGGCACGCCTTTGCTTATGATATATATGTAGGAAGGAGTATTTTGAGATCCCCTGGGCGAACCTGCGTGCGAAGGTGGATCCGGCCGCCGTGGAGAGGACTATCATCCCGCACTCCGACTACCTCACGCATGCCAAGATTATCACCACCTCGGCGGTCGACATCGACGACTCTGTCGTCCTGACGTCGGTCGGCCATGCTGTCGCCTACGACTTCCTCGTCATCGCCACCGGCCGCATGTGCAACCGGCACGAGAAGAGATCAGACAGACTAGAAATGTTCCAACAAGGCAAGCTGTGTACTGCACATGATGTAGACCATCCGATCATAGAATCGATGGTTCAGATAAAAACATCTAACAAGAATCATGTACTATATTATATGTTGCAGACAAGGAGAGGATAAAATCTTCTGAGTCTGTATTGATCATCGGCGGCGGCCCGGTCGGCGTCGAGCTCGCCGCCGAGATCACGATGGACAGCCCCGGTAAGCGCGTCACCCTCGTCCACGACGGGCCGAGGCTGCTCAAGTTCATGGGCGCCTGGGCGTCGACCAAGGCGCTGGAATGGCTACGGTCCAAGAACATCACCGTGCTGCTGAACCAATCCGTCGACCTGAGCAACATATCCGACGCCGACAGGGTGTTCACGACGTCCGCCGGCGAGACGGTAGTTGCAGACTGCCACTTCGTGTGCACCGGCAGCCCCGTGGCGTCGGGGTGGCTGAAACGGTCGTTCTTGAAGGTCCACGTCAACGAGAAAGGTAGGCTGATGGTCGACGAGCACCTGCTCGTCGGCCGCTTCAAGAACGTCTTCGCCATCGGTGACATCACCAACATTACGGTGAGCATTGCACTGGCACGTTCCTGATGGCATCAGAGCTGTGAAACGTATCCTCCCTAAACCGCTCAAAATAAGCGGCATGTTCGGCCAAATCTTGAACTTATTTTGTCCAATAGACTCGACCAAATTACATCCTCTCAAAAGTTTCGTCCTGTTGTGCACGCAGGAAGCGAAGCAAGGGTACCTGGCGCAGCGGCACGCGACGGTGGTGTCGAGGAACCTGAAACTGCTCGTGCAGGGCGCCGCAGCAAAGGAGCACAAGCTGCACCGGTACAAGGCGTCGACAGCGGCGATCACCGTGATGCTTGGCCGGCGGGATGCGCTGTCCGAGCTGCCGTTCATGACGGTGATGGGGCGCCTGCCGGGCATGGTGAAGCCCAGGGAACTCTTCATCGGACGGACACGCAGGCTGATGGGGCTCCGGTGGGCCGTCTGATCAGAAATGCTCGCATGACTGCATGCATGCATCGGGATGAAAACGGATCTTGATTCTCTCGGTCCGGACCGATCGAATCCGGATCCGGAACCTATCGGATTGGATATATTCGGTTATTCGGATCCGGATCCGAATTCGTTTCAGTGATATCCGACAGATTCTGATCCGGATTCGGATATCCGGATACCCCGGAGGCTCAGATCGGCAGGAGCCCAGGCCCAGCCCAGCGGCAAGGCAGCGAGGGCGGCGAGGAGGCGAGGAGGCGTGGCGGCGGGGCGGCGTGGCAGCGAGGCTGCGGGGCAGCGTGGCGGCGGGGCCGCGGGGAGGCGCGGCAGCGTGGCGGCGAGGCCGCGCGGGTTGGCGTGGCGGCTGTGCTCCCCTGTTACAACGAATATTTAGATGTGTGATGTCTACTTTCTAGCATTTGGGCTGTAGTTGTAATTAGCTTATCCATGCACTGTTGAGCGAAGCTTATCTCCTGATAGTTGATCTGATCAGCGTGGTGTTGGTGGTGAATGTTGTCAGGATGGGAATACAAGAGATAAACTGATAGAAGATACTGAGCTTTGTGACTTGAGTATGAGCGTGGGCTGTTTCTCATCAAGATAAGCATGTACGTACACTGACACATAAATAGAGGGGTGGGGGTTTGAGCCTGTGCAGGAGGTGGTGTGCTGTGGGCCAAACTGAGGCAGAGGTTGTTTACGTGGAGGATAAGGGGGCCAGGGTTCTAGAGAAGTTGTATATATGAAGCTGACTCATATAGTATGCAAGAACCCTTGGTGGAGATGAGGGTGCCGTCATGTTGTTGCTGCAGGCAGGGTGGATTGCAATAAACAACAAAATAACCTTCCTTTGCTTGAATTTTAAATGCATTAAATATCTGCTCATCGAGGTGACCAAAAATTGTATCTGGATTCCAAAATCCACATGTTATGCATTCAAGCCAATCCGTGTAGCCAAACATGTTCCACAATTTGGTTTCGTGAAACACGCCCCTATCCAACCTGAGACTGTTTCATACAAACTTGGTGCAATGCAATTTTACTTAGGTTTAGTATTTCATGCCATGCTAAAATAAAGTTAATCTAAACTTGAAAATGTTGTTCCCAGGCTTCTAAACTACATATTCATACTGTATCTAACTAAGTTTAATTTTCTCCAATAAATTGTCTCCAATCTTTAATTTATAAGCACAATTTTAACTTATTTAGGGTTTTAATTAAAAAAACTTGATATTTACATACCAATTTCCATGCTGTTTACGAACCAAAGCTTGTTTTAATTTATTACAATGACAAGTATTTTAGATTAGAGGTAGAATTTTGTAAAATACTTGAGGTAATATTTACTTTGCCGAGGTATTACAATATCGTATTTGTGGGGTATCAATGTTCCGATCATTATCCGTAACCGTATCCGTTTCAACCCGTATTCGTATCTGATACTATCCGTAATTCGTATTCGTATCCGGGCTATCCGTATCCGTATCCGGATCCGAAAAAAAATATGGATACGGATATGGTTTAGCCATTATCCGATCCGGATCTGATCCGTTTTCATCCCTACATGCATGGTGCATTTTGGGACGATTTGACAGTCTGGATGGCCTATTTGTGTGATGCAACCGAGTAGTGATAAATTAACATAGAGAGGAGCTTGGTGGCTGAACTGTTCTATTGTTATATACAAATTGTACACTAATCATATATAATGAAACATACTTACAAAAATATATAGACGAAATTTGGTTTAAATTTAATTCTAGTGCAGATTGTATTAGGATTTATTAATTTTATGGGAAAAGTTAGAAAATGATATGTTGTTTTTTAGCATTCTAACAGAATAAGAACAGTGGCGGTGGTGGGACAGCGATAGCAATGACTTCGCACCAAGGCATCTCGGGGGCTATCAGTCCCCTGACTTTACCTCTAGGAGATAGGGTACTTGATAGTGGGTAGCAACGGGGTGGTAAGGTGGCAGTGGCGCTATCGAGTGCGGGTGGAAGCAGTTGGCCCATGGAAAGGATGAGGGAAGGGGAGATAAAGGATGGCAATGAGGTGGAGATAGAGACGGCGGGGTGGCGAGACGTTGATGGCAGTGGTAGCAAGGGCAAAGGGAAGCTGTTGTATCGTTACAACGGTACACTGTTGCCTAGTTGCACCTTAATTTTATTTATAAAAAAGATTAGGGGTGTCTAGGGAATAGGATTGTGTCACTTGAAAAGGATAAGTGTTTGTCCTCTCCGCTAATGGCATCCTCTGTGTCGTCATGCACTGCCCTCCTCTGACGCTCGATCCTTTGTGATGTCACTATTGCCTCTCCTCTGCTATCTCACCCAGTTTTGATGCAAGCACCTTGACACCATACTCCTCATCACCTTCCCTCGTCCTTGCTATTGGCATTGCCGCCTTCTCAACGCATTTCCACCGCCCTACCACCAATGACCTCTCATACCTTATACTCAAGTCGGGATTGGTGAACCCTTATTGTACTGTTTTCTTCGCTCCCCTCTGTCAATCTGATACTGTCATTATTGTGGTCATAACTAACTATTCCGTCGAGGAAGGGATCAACCGCCAACGACATCCATCTGTTTACTAAAGACTAGTAAGCGTGCATATAGAATCCATATTTATCTAAAATATTGTTTTCTTTTTGCACAAGTTATCTAAATGTAGTACAGAATTTTTTTTTAACATAAAATAAACAGCTTCATAAACACAACAGTTCTGAAAATAATTATTTACTATTGGATCAAACATGACCTTTGGTATGTACTCTCATTGTATATTGCACTTTTTACACAAAAAGAAGGTAAATCACATTTATTGAAGTTTCTACATACACAAGAAGAGAGCTGTAGGCCCATTTGTTACATGTCGACTATAACCTTTAATCGCACGTTATCAAATAAGTGCAGCATTGTGTTCCTTTCCCATCGAAAAATATAGCAAGCTGTAAAATCACAAAGTCAAGAAAACCCAACTTCTGACCATCCTATTAGATATGTCCATAAAAGTAATAAATGGTTTGAAAATAAACAGGTCACTGAGCACTAACATCGTCATGCACATACACATAAGCCGCGCATTAGTTTACTGGAATATGACGACATTCCTTACATAAAATTAAATTATAAAGTTAAAATAAAAATATGGAAAATGAATAACTTAATCTCGTTGCTGCACAATTTTTTTTTAAACAGCCAAAAACTTAGTGCATGGATAGAATAACATTTGTTAAAATTTGCTAAGTCACATATAGTGAATTATATGGAACGATAAAGACATGAACTACGGGAAATTTGTGATTTATAATCAAGTCACATAATGATCATTGTTAAGATTGACTATTACAGTGTGACAAAGAAATCATCTGTAACACATTTAATAATCAATTTAGTATAATAGTGAGTAAAGTCTGACTATATTCAGTAACTTGTCAAATCTTAGTTATAAAACAAACAAAAACTAAAAAATATTGGTACTGTTAAAATTTAATTTGATAAAAATTGACTACCAATCAAACATACAAAAATTACATATTTTTGCATGAAAAATGCACCTATTGTTGGATAGATAAGTCTGATGAGCAAATAGAAAAAAAAAAAAAAAAACACATTACACAACCGGGTAAATTAACCTTCGGTCTGGTAGCTTTGCCAAACTTTTTAGTGTGATATGAAACGCCCTTTTCTCGACTTTGTGGCTATAATTATCTACAAAAAGTTTTTGCACTGGTTTTTATTTATCTGAGCGGCCGAAACCAGATAAGCCGGCCATATGAGCCCTTATGGCCAGTAGTTTTAAGAAGCATGCATTTGCTAATTGCAAACATGCAAACACCTCCCTCGTACCACCTCGCCAGCCATGCACAGGCACTAGGCCGCCCTGCTACGCCGCGCCGGGTTCCTCCCCTCCCCCTCGTCGCGTCTCTGCACGCCGCCTCCCTCCGCCGCAACACCGTCCTCATCCCTTTCCTCATCGCTGCTTGCTTGGCCGGCGGCAACCTCGCCTCCGCCCGCGACGTGTTCGACGAATTGCCCGTTCAAGACCGGTCGCTCTCCGTGCGCACCTCGCTGGTCAGTGCTCTATCTGCCCACGGCCGGTGCAAAGAGGTTCTTGATCTGTTTCGAGAGCGGAAGGAGGAGATGGACGACAAGGCTGTGACTGTGGTTCTTGCTGCGTGTGCGAGGTCCGGGATGGTGGAGGAGGGGAGGAGGGTGTTTGAGGGTACGGAGGCCAGTGCTGCAGCATTACACGTGCATGGTGGAGATGCTTGGACGGGCTGGGGAGGTTGGTGGGGCGGATGGAATGCTCGGCCGGACAGGGTGATTTGCTCTGCGCTGCTTGCCACGTGCCGGGTGCATGGCCGTGTTGATGTGGCCGAGCGGGTGGCCAGGTTGATGCTCGAGTTTGGCATTGCGTGAACAGCATGGCGTGGGCACGGGCCGCACTGTCTCTTTGATATGAAGATGTTAAGAGAGCAAGAAACGGATTTGATGGTGTCTGGTGATGTATGTGATGCTTTGCAATGTATGTCTGAATGCCAGGCTGTTGGCAGATGTGTAATTCTGGCATTGCATGAGACAAAGTACCATGTTGGCCTCGTGCTTGGTTGGGTGCTTAGGCGACAAGAAGCTGTATAACTATGTGTGTGCGTGCGACATGCAAGAAGTATATGAGAAGACATGAACGAGAGGTTATTTGAGGCTTATACGAGTACTAGACTGGTGGTGGAGGCCAACGGAGAGATCTCCTTGGTTAAGGCATGGAGTTCCTTGGTGCACTGTTGTATATTGTATGGTCAAGTTGCTTACAAACTAGGTTGCTCGTTGAAATGTTTGTCATGGATTAAAAGTTGGCAGGAAGAGAAGATGATTTTGCATGCCTAACGAGCAAGGATCCTTCATACAGCATTGGTGGTCTATGTCATGTGAAATGGATGATTTCCAGTGGTATCATGATAACCACACATTTAGCTCCACAGGCAAAGATTTTGGAGAATCAGTGGGACTGGGTGCTCATCTTTAAAACACTCTGAAAAGATTTTGGAGCATCATCAGGATTGAGTACTCATCTTTAAAACACTATGCACCAAAAATTTCATGGCAAGCTGAGGAAATTTACAAGTATCCTTGCCAGACATGAGCAACATGACATGCTTTTAAGGTTCATAGTCCACATTGCTTGGATCTCCTAAAGGGGTGTTATGTAGTGAGCAATCCCCGGTAGAATGTCCATTGATTTTTCTCATCTTCCATGAATTGTCAGCTGCTATATTGACTGGATACTGCAGTAAATTGCTATTTAGGCAGAGATATATGAGTAAACTTGTGTAATTTCTTGAAAACTGGAGTTTTCAATCAAATTTTGTGTGAAGGAACAAGTTTTGCTGTTGCATTAACACATGAGCATCATACTTGTCGTTTCGGTCAGGTGTAGCTTTAGTTGCATGAACTTGAGAAATCATGTCCCACTTGTTTAGGATGTGACGCTATGAAAGGAGCTACTTTTTCTGCGAATAATTTGCAGTATGATCTATTGGGGTTAGGTTAATAAGCTTCTAACATTCTTGCCATGCATATGGCAGCCTATGTACCAATTGCTACTGAACAGAATGAAAACCAGAAGTTGGAAATGTAGTAATATATATTGGACAGATATCCCTAAAGCAATAAGCTTTCCATGGAAATTAGTTGTGTAGTTTTATGATTGAATTGACATGAAATAGCAATCTGTCAACTGGTTGGAGCTTTTCAGATTCTTCAGAAAATTCAGATATGGCTGTTAGAGCAGATGATTTCAGGCCCATGGATTCAGTCACTGACACTGACAGAATACAAAACAATTGGTGACCTGGAAACGGATAAATATGGATCAACAGGTCATATTGCGGGTATCATTATCTAATACGATCTTGAATCCAACTGAATTCATGCAGTGAGCTATTACTAATGCATTTCATACAACTGCTATTTTGTGGCCATATGAGTAACTCTCTCCAGTGCCAGGCATCCTCTTAACAATTATGTTGGATGTAGATGGAGAAATAATCTGAGAGCTGACAGCAACCTCCTGAACTGCCTCCATCCAACGAGGAATTACCTGAGGTATGCTAGACTGTTCTGGTGCTTACGTGACAAATTGATTCAATTCTGTGGATTTCTTTCTGCAGCATGCAAGTAAAATGTTTCAGAATATATTAGATCAGATTACTGTATTAGCATGATGTTTGTTCAGTGATTATGTTCAAGGGAACAACAGAATTGTGAATTGTCACTTTTAGTCTTTGCTGAAGCTAGACCACCATTGTACCAAATTCCATGAGTTGCGTGCAAAACTCTAATTATTGTTGCTTTCGCTTTTGGTCTATGTTAATCTGTATGCATCCAAAAATGTCTACTTCAACAATCTTTTTTGCTATATAGATAAGCATAGCATTTCATAACTAAACTCAGACTTCTGTATGTCTTCTTGGGTGCTAACTCAAGAGTCAGTTTGTGCTTTATGTGCAATTGAATTGTGTTCAGTATTTCCTCAAGAGAAAGACTAATTTACTGGTGCTACATGTGTGACTGTGTCATATCTATTTCAGATGTTCCAAGAACACACACGGGAAAGACTTGTGGACAAAGAACAATGACTTGCCAGGTTTCAGTCTATGGATTCATTTACCATGCCCTTTCACTGGCGTCCATACTATATAGAGTTTTTGATGGTGTGCTAAACTTTTAGATGAACTGGCCGGTACGTGCATGAAATTTACCATGTATCAGTTTTGTGCAGTTGCACATTCTTACTCTAAAAATTAGCTTGCGAGGTGAGGCATTCTGCCTTTCTCTCCCACCTATAAGTTGGCACCTAGCTTAATGAACTAATCGGTGCCTGAAACTTAGCACATACATTGATCCAGCGCGCGCAACATTGCATTCATACTGCACTGGCCTTTGTGTCCTTAACATCTATCTACATTCTGCAAAAATTTCCCCTCGTATACAGACTACAGTTATACTCTTTGGCAGCATATGTCAATCTGGTAGTTGATGCTTCATAAGAGAAACTTTGCCATGCCATTCCTGTTCGTACAAAAGAGTACGTACATTATTCTTTGCATGCGTGTATCGCACTGAACACTGTTGCACACTTGCACTTAAACTTTTTAGGGCTCTTATGTGGTTATGTATCATGCATTGATGCGTCATGACAGGGAGAAGTTGGAATGTCTGTCTGGTATGATACTATATAGATGCATATCATATCATATCATATCATATGAATATGAATATATATATTGATATGGCATGTCATCTTGTTGAGTGGGCACACAGGCTACGTGGTGCTGGTGGACCTCTCGTAGTCCTGTAGCTGTAGGTACCCGATGCTGGTGATTCTCTGTGGGCCTTTTGTTTTGCCCTGCAACTAGGGTAAGCAGCAGCAGCAGCTAGGATGTTGCTTAAGAGTGGTGATGCCATCTTTGTTGCTTTGGTCCTCATGCCATGTTTGTTGCTTTGGTGAGGACCATGTCCAGTGCAGGCAGCCCAGTTGTAGTGGGTGATGATGGAATTTTGGTAAGAGTAGTGTTTCCATGCTTCCAAAGATAGGGAAATTTTCTTCCTTGAGGATCCCCTCTTGTGGTTCTAGTTAGAATTTCACTCATCATGATTTGCACCATAATCCAATAATTTTCGTCAAATCTCACGTGAAAGAGCGATTAGGGGTGGAGCAAAATTCTTTGTAGAAGGAGCCTTCAAAAATAAGTGGGCTCTCATACATTTCATAAGAAGTTTTCTACTAAAGAATGTATAAGAAAACAATCTAACCGTTCGATTGATAAGGAACAATTTTGGTCAATTATGATTTTTCATGGTACTTCTTTTGAGTAAGCATAATTAATCTGAACCATCTATTGCATATTAAATCATTTTTTTATCCTTTTCTATTATCTAGTCTAGTAGAAAATTACTTATTTTTTTTTTTTTTTTTTTTATGGGAGGAGGCGAGGATATGCCATTTACATCACAAAAGGTGACAATTTTATTTTCTTTGTACCAATGGATGTTGTGAGTCTTATTCTCCATTTGTGGATCGATACCAGATTTGTTGGGAACCTCGAAATGACCTCATATTTGTCCTTTTTTTTTCCTTTCCCAGTGCTGCAAATTGCATTAGATTAGATTAGAGCTAGGTGTTTTGATTGTATCAGTTCTTGTGACGACAGCTCATGATCTATTCTAGTTCATGACAAAGGCACTTGTATTACTATTAGCCAATGGGATGGTAGCATTGTGTTTATCTTCTTGTGGTCTTGGTAGCTTTTGAGACCCACCAGCTCAAGTCTTAAACTATTATTTACCACAAGTTTTTACTTTTTATTTTTTTATTTTTTGAGATCAGAACTGTTGTTTACTTCGATTAACAGGTGGACCTGGACCTATAGGGTGCTTTTTAATCAAGTAGGTTTAAGAAATTATTTTTTTATATTTTGATTTATTGTAATTTAGTTTATGTTTTTTGTCTACTAGATTTAACAGTAGCTTTTTCAGAATTAGGTTTTGTCTCAAACATAGAGTGGTATGACAATTTCGAACTAAGCTGCAATATAATTTCCCCAACCAAATTGAGGGTTTATTTGATCTAATTATAATTTTGCTAAACAAACCAATTTTGGGGGTTTGTGGCGTGGTAAGCTAAAAAAACAGACTTCATGCTAATGCTTAAGAAACTATTTGTTAAGAAATTAAGTTTGGGGGAGCTACCGAGAAGTCGCAGAAACTTATCACTCTAGTTTCGACTTCTCTTAATAAACAAATTATATTTTCTTGAAAAGTTCACATGAGAACATACTTGTTTGGCTGAATTTCGGTTTTTTTTTTATTTTTGACTAAGATCTGAATCAGAGAGCAGCCCAAACAATGCAGATACCCCTAATTCGGTTAGTCTACACTTTTTCAGCTTATTTTAAATTTATAAACTACTTCGAACTAAAAAAGCCTAGCAAAGATTGCATTTCTTCACAGAATCATCATAATTTATTTTTATCTTATTTTATCTTTATCTTTCTTATAGACAAATTGTTGACAAACAAATATTGTGATAAGAAAAAAAAAGAAAAATTGAAGAGAAAAGTAGGAAAAGAACTGTATTGGAATGAGGAACGTAGTCGCTACCTACTATACATATAATTTATGCCCTCCTCATCCTGCCTTTTGTGTTACACCATCTTTCTTGTCTTCCATGATTAGAGAGTATAAGACAAATTATCGGCAAACAAATATTGCTATAAGATAAACAAAAGAAAAAATTGAAGAGAAAAGTAGAAGAACTGTATTGGAATGGGGAACGTAGTCGCTACATATAATTTATGCCCTCCTCATCCTGCCTTTGTGTTACACCACCTTTCTTGTCTTCCATGATTAGAGAGCTTTTAATCCATACCAAACAAAAACAAAAGAAAAAAAAACGAAAAGAATACAAGACTCATCATGGTCGCCATTAGCAAGCACCACGTAGACCTTCCCTTCCTTTCATGTTCTGCAAAGAGCCAAAAGATCATTTTATCCATAGAAATGGCCTTGGTGTTAAACACACAGCTCATAACATTGATCAAAATCAAACCTAAAATGTCATTACTGTTATATTTGATCACAGTGTTCTCCGTTGTCAACAAAGTTCAGTAAGAAATACTGTTGAAGTATGATGATATGATGTTCTCCGGTTTTTTTTTCTAACAATTTAAGTTTTTGGTTGAATTCATTATGACATTAGAGTCAGAGGTCACAATTGTAATATCTAACTTGCACATTTTATAAAAACAACAATTATGGGGATCGAAGGATCTGGTTGTGAGACCAAACTCGCAGGGGTGGAATGGTATCCTTTGTTTTATTTAAGAAAAGACAGAGTATTTATCTTAAATCTCAACCACTCATTTATAATTTAAATGGTCTAAATTAATATGAAAAAGAAATTGAAATGGTTAGTCATATCATGAAAAATTGTAAAATTGTTCCTTATCTTCCATTTGAATTATTAATTTCTGATCTAATGATTCAAATAGAGAGAAAGATATACACTTTTTCTTATGTAAGACAGAGAATACAATTCTCTTAAGGTGATCATATTTTAGCCTAACTATAATTCATATTGTAAGTCTAATAAAACTTAGATATAAAAGGGAGTATTCAAGTATGAACAAAATGATTGTGTTTCCTAATAATTTAAATTTTTGAGTGAACTGATCGGTATATGAAACTTAAGTGATTGTTGTTATTGCAGATATTTATCTAACATAGAAATAAGTGTTTAAGAGGTAGTGTGGTATTATGCTATGATATGATATTATAACTACTCATTAGCAAAAAAAAAAAAGTGCACATTAAATATATATAAAAAATTGATATTTCTGAAAAAAAAAATAAGATTCTACATTATCATGATAGAAGTGAGACTGAAGACAAACCATTGATCAATTTGTTCAGAATGACATGCACAAGAATCTCCAACTATAGCAGATTGAAACTGATATTTTGCTGTGACTAGCCAAATCATAGGTGCGTGCGTTGGGTTCCAAATTCAGTGGTGTCACTGTTGATCCATCTCTGTGCCCCTTTCTTGCCGCCAATATCACCATCAGATTTTGGTGGGGGCAAAGCAGCCTTCAAATCACAACAACAATTGCCTCTGTTCTTGCTAGGGTTTATTTTGTATTATTTTGCAAGAGGCCAAGGTCAAGATTCTCATACAGATCATGTCTTGTAGTGGTTTGGTGCTTTGCCATTTTCCATCCTCCTCACTCCTACATCTCTCTTGCGCGGGGCAAGCAATAGCTCATCTCATTAATTCTTCATTAATTTGTCGTGTCTCTTATTCGGAGCGTGTATCTTATGCAACCACCAATTTAGTGTAAGCATACAAATTATATTGGTTTATGTATCAAATCAATAAAAATTCTTAAAAGAAAATTTTTAAGATAGTTTTTAAAATAGTCCACTACTATATAAAATTTTAAGTTCAAACTCAATTGGTGTTAGAAAAAAAAGGTATTTCTGATAAATGATAAACTAAAAAGGAAAAGGAAGGGGAAAATTACTATTTGCAATAGGTTTCAATTTATTGTTTCTCCAAGTAATTTGGAATTTGAACTTGAAAATTTAAAGGTACTTAGGTCGCTCCACAAACTACCTTCTTACTGTTTTTGAATATTTCATGCCGATTGAATATCTAAACTGGCTTGATTTGCACGTTTTCATTGAATCGGAGTTTTGCACTAGCTATTTCCTCGCCTAACGATGCTACTTTCTTTTTTGAGAAACACATTACTAGTTATTAGCATTGAGTAGATATATGAACATGTGATGATATTAATTATAGTCACCTTAATTATGATACTAAAACAAGAATGAAGTGACCATCAAGTTTGTTTTGTCATGGATGTCTGATTAATTGGCATCAAGTAAAATTGAACCAAGGTAGGTTTGGCTTAATATGTGATGTGATTGAGCTCAATGGCAGGATAAATGTCGTTTAATTTAGTGGAGCACTTCTGGAAGTACCACATCAACATCAAAGAGAGAAGGTAGGATTGGTGTGCAAGCCTCCACTAATGACTCAGCATAATCTTTGGATGCCTAAGGCTTTATTTGTCTTGGATTAGGTCATCTCTTATTAAACAAATAAATGCCACATGTTCAAGAATGGAATATTTTGTGACTTCCAAGCTAAAAGTGTGAATTCAGGCTTTTTTATATTTTGTTTTGGATAATTCAAAAGTAGAGATGTTTTTTATCCTTAAGCTTTTAGGATTATGACTATAAAAATGGAGAAGCAACAAATTTAGTTTAAATTTTTGAGTGCATCTTTCTCATGTGCTGGCCTGGTCAAGAACTGAAGTACTTTTTGTTTTTATTTTTGAGATAACTAAAGCACTTTTTAGTTGTTGTTGTTATAAACGGAAAAAATTATCAGTAAGTGTATCATATCTGAAAGAGAGAATTTTTCATGAGCTAGTTGATACAGGATCAAAAATCATCAAAAAATTTATTTTCTACTACTGAAAACTTTATAATTATGATTTTCATGATAAATAGGATGAAATTGAATCCATATATAAGTGAGACATTTAATGATAAATATGAAGCATAAAAACTTTATAGTAATATAATACAATTTGTCCTAAAAATTACTGGATTGCACGAGCAAGAAGACGTTCATAAGAGAACAAGATCTCTAGATCAAACAGCTGAGGTTCCGTTTAGCTGTGCAGTAGTTTTTTAAAAACACTGTTAGTTTACTAATTTTGGGTTTTTTTTATAACTTATTTTTAAAATGATAACAATAAAATATTATTAAATATGAAAAATATTCTCTATAACCACTTAATACAAAATATAGCACAGCCAACCAGAGTATTCCATTACAAGAAGGAAAGCCGAGATTAAATGACTAATATCTAACAAAGCACCTTCCTTATGGTTAACACCAAGGGATGGGTCTGGACGACTACAGAAAATTTGAGGACCCATATCAGCGAGTATAATGTTTTTGTTAGGACAACTCAATGACACATTCAGATAAGTTCGCTAAACCATTTGAAAATTATAAACAATTTCAAACATGCATTTCATCCGAACCAACATTTTTTTTAAAAAAAAGGGTTTCAATTAAGCAGGGACAGCCTCTGCCAAGTGCCATCTGAAGGTCTTAGCCTTTGCTTTTTCATCTTCTTCAAAAAAAATGATAAACCATTTGTTAAATTTAAAATTAACCCCACCACCCCCTCAAAAGCATAAACGACCACATAATTGTACTCCATGCCCACCTTTTGAAGGCCCATATTGGCATCATTGTAAATGTTCTCAACTTTGGGCGTAGAGTGAACTCGTAAAGTTAAACAAATTTTTTTAAGTTTTTGGTACTAGACATTCCATTTGTTAGTGATTTTTTTTAAAGTCATCCTGTTTGTCTTGTCTGAAAGAATTTTGCATATTTTTATAAAGCTTTTCAAAAACAGTTTTTATAGGGCAGAAGGTGACAAGGATTTTGCAACAAAATTTGTGGAACAAAGAAGAGAACTTCTAGTCACCCATTAGTGTGAACTTTCTGGCATTTAGAATGGTGTTTTTAGATTTAAATTGTGGGATGTGTTTGTAATTTTTTTATCTTGTATCATACTATTTTCAATCTTGTATCGTGCAAAATTGGATTTGAGAAAAATTTGACTTTTATTCTCCCACCAACCTTTGTTAGTAAAAATGTCTACTTAATTTCTAAAATATTCTCCTGTTGTCAATAAGTATAGTGAAAGTTATAATTTGGATTAGAAATAATCATCTAACTAAGATATAGTGCTAACTTATTCTAAAAAAGATTTAAGGCAATTTGATAAAATTACTCGTACCCTTATCTAACCATCCCTCTCTCTTCCTCTCGGTGGCTAGTGAGAGATAACATATAATCTATACAAGATACAATTATTTCCTTTATTTATAGCGTCTTTGCTTCTCTTCATGGTTAAAGACACAATTGGTACAAGACAAAAATAATTGTTCCAAGTCAATATATATAAACATTGAGTTTGCATATTTAAATCCATAGTTTTCTAGGTTTCCATCAAATATATCTGCTTTATATGTTGCATTTTACTGATTTTCTCTTACACCCACCTACATTTACATTTCTATTCTTAGTTTCTATATTTTTAGTTTTTTCCATGAAACCTTCTCTTTCTTTCTCTTTCTTGTGCCATTTGTCACTATTACCACTTGCAATACAAAGCGGCCGCTTAAGAATGTGAGATGAAAGATTGAGTAAATGAGAAGAAAGGAGCAAGAGACTAGATGAATATAACTCATTAAGATATTAAGAGATGTTAGACAAGATCAGTAAATATAAAGATGACATATAGTTTCTCAATATCTTTACGATTATAAATATAATTTATTACAAAATTTTTATGTGTAATGATCGATAAAATGGAAATCTTAAATTTTACTTAGGATCTCACAAAGACCCACACTATTTAGTAATTACTATTTTTTTATTTGTACACACAGCTAGACTCCATTTCCGTTTTCCCTAGGGGAAAACTAAATAAAATCATAAAATCAGACAACATTCCCAATTTGCCCCTCGTGGAGGGAATGATCTGCCTCGGGAACTGTGAGTAGCAAAAAAAAAAAAAAAAAAAGAAAGCAACAAAGAGAAAGCAAAAGAAAACACCTACACACACAACACTCCCACAAGTGAGAAACCAACACCAAGTGTGTGTGTGTGTGTGGGAGCAGTAGAAGAAGAAGCTGAAACACCAAAGAAGCCATTAGAGAGAGAGAGAGAGAGAGAGATCACGAGCTGAAGCTTTGCTTTGCTTTGCTTCTTGAAGCGCTTGTCTGCTTGTGCTGTATTAGTACCATTCCACCAGTGGAACTCTGCCGCTGACGCTGGGCCCCCACCTGTCAGAGACGTGCACCCTCTGATGGCTGCCCGTGCGCCGGCGGCGAGGGAAAGCGTCAGAATTCCGGCGGCGGCGGCGGGGCGGGGCGGCGGCGTCCGCGCGAAGCAGGCCGGGCGCGGGAGCTGCCGCGGCGCCTAGTGAGGTGGTGGTGAGCCGGTGGTTTTTGCGGCGGCGGCGGCGCCTTCTGGAGCTAGGGTTTGAAGGGTTACGTTGTTAGGGTTTTTGCTTGGGTGGGGAGATGGCGGTGGGGGAGGCGCTGCGACGGCTGTGTGAGGATATCGGGTGGTCGTACGCCGTCTTCTGGAAGGCCATCGGAGCCGCGGACCCCGTGTAAGCCTCCTCCTCAACTTTTCTATCCTAAGTTTTTCTTTTGGGATTTTTTTTTCGAGATTTTTTAGTGTTTTAAGTTCCTCCGGCTCGATCTCGTAAAAAACTGATCTTTTGGGTTTTTGTTTGCTCGATCTGTCCAAAATGTTTGGTTTTTTTTGTTCTCTTTGGATTTATTGGATTTGGTGGTTTCATTTTTTGTTTTCGGGAAAAGGTTCGATTTTTTTCTTTCTCTATTTTGGTAAAATTTAGATTTGCATAGTACAAGTGAAGTCTGCACGGGAATATGCGGGTAGATATAATCCTCATTTATAAATAGGCTGGCTCTTTAGTTGGAAAACCAAGTGTACTGCAAAAGAATGTGTGTGTGTGTGCTTGCAATCCTGTAACTTTTATTGGGAATTAACTTTAACCAGAACAAGAGAGATGCAAGTTTTGTTTAATTTAAGCAATATGCTTAAATGCGGGTTAGTTCTTGAGGGGAACAGGAGCGTGAATGCGCAAGATGTTCTTGCAATTCTATGTTTGTTTTTGCCGCAAACAAAGAGAGGAGCGGTTGAGCAAGGAGGAAAGTTAAATGCTCTGTGGATTTAGCTTCTTGTTGTACTTACTGCTTGAAGAATTTGTTTCCATTTACTGATTAGTCTGCTCATGGAGATGTGCAGGCATTTGGTGTGGGAGGACGGGCATTGCGGCCAAGCGACCTGCCCCCCCGGATCTGAGGCTTCTGAGGCTCTGGGCGCTGAGGCTAGGTGCGAAGCAGGCGACAGCTTGTGTTCGCTTGTCAAGAAGGTCATGGCATCTCAGGTTCATGTTGTCGGTGAAGGGTAAGCAAGAATAGCATATCTTTGCTTGCTGAAATGTTCTTGGTTAGTTGTTTTTGATGGATGGTTACTGCATTTTTGTTTGTCAGGACTGTTGGCCGTGCTGCTTTTACTGGCAATCATCAATGGATTGTCCATGGTACTGCCAGTGATCACGGACCTGCATCCGAGGTATAAGTTCTTCGGTTTTCTTGTGAACCGATATAAATGTAAGGCAATTTCAGTTTTGTCTGGTTCATTTTGGCTGGTGCTTCATTTAAAGCGTGAAGTCAGGGAATTTATACCATTGCAATAAGCCTCGTGGGGGGAGGGTTCTGCTCTTTGTTTGTCCTTTATGTTTTGAACTTTTGGCATATAGTGAATAGCTTTGGTTTTGGTCTATTATTCTTCAAAATAAATGGTCACTGGGATAAGTTGGTTGTAACAGCACACACATGGGCATGTGTGGGAAACATAGAAATGGCCATCAATTCTTATTAATCTGATTTGCTTAAGTGCTTCAACATTTAAGTCAACCATGATGCTACTCTCGTTATGATTTTTTCATCACTTCTTAGCAATAATGTAACAGGATTTAGTCTCTTGATTTATTTTTTGTAGTAGTTATGTTATAAATTGAGCTACCATGTTTGTAAGGAAGATAAGCTGATCTTTTCACCATGATAGGTTGCTGCTGAGATGAATTATCAGTTCAGAACTGGCATTCAGGTGACTTGAATTTCACCTCGTGCATGGTAACTTATTTACTTGCCTTTTGCTTCTGGAACTCATATAAGTTTCTTGTTGTACAGACTATTGCAATTATTCCTGTGCTTCCACGTGGTGTGCTACAACTGGGCTCTACTAGTGTGGTAAGATATCCAAGCCTTAACTCTATGCTATTGAGAAATCATTTTTTCTATATGGATTAGGGTATATCATACTACGTGTCTTGAAATTGTTGACTGGTCAAATATTCTATTATCTGGATCCCTATAAACAATTTATTCATTTATGGTGAGGTTCTAGCAAGAATAAATATTTCATGGATGGTAGCGGGAGGCTAGAAAGAACAATATGTTATCTATTCTTTAAGTATGTTACTTGTCCTTTCTATGTACAACACTTATGGGGTTGTTAGAGGTTGTAACCTCTTACTTTCTAACAGGTTATGGAAAATATAAATTTTGTGCTCCAATCAAAGAAGTTGTGTTCTCAGCTACACAATCGATCAAGTATGGTTGTATCTGCTTCTGTTAAAAATGATTCCAGCCAACAGGTTCATTCACGCTCTTTGCATGGTGTTTCTAGTATCCGCTCTGCAAACACTTCCTCAAAAATCTTCAGCAGATTCCCAGTGACTTATGAACAATGCAGCCATACCGATGCTGCAACTGTATCAAGTAGCACATCATCAAATGCAGGCATGAGCAATTCTTTGCTTAAGGTTGCCCAACAAAATGGTCTAGCTGTTAGAGAGCACATCTTATATGCCAGACCTGATGTGAGCTTTGGACAACAAGCTCCTTATTCTGACAGGAGACTTGGAAGTAAAACACAAAGTGTTGGTACGAGCTCAGGTTTTATCTCATCTAGTTCAACAACAGTGGAAAATCAGCCATTGTTGATGACCAACATTGGGCAATTAGATTTGGGAAATAGGGCAGAGTCATCAGCTGATTTTCCCAGAAATGTACTGCTAAAATCTCTTGCATGCAAGAACCCTGTTGTGCGTGAAAATACAAACATGATTTCATTGTATGGAAGAGACGAGATATCAGATTATTTAAATGGTCATGGTAATTTAGATTTTCTGCCAGCAGGTGCTAGAGTAGTGAGGGATAACCTATATAACAGCACAGCAAGTCAAGTGCTAGACCGAAGAAACCATTCTACTTCAGGGATGCCACTGCACAAGCCTCTTACACCATATAAAGTTTCCCAATCTACTCAATTTGTGAAAATGGAGAGCCCTGAAAGAGAGTCATTTCAAGCTCCTGCAGCTCCATCCTCTGCATGTGATGTCCGGGTTTCGTGTGGCTTGAATATGCGTATTTCTCAAGAGAATCAGTTGAGTTCCTCGAATCATATTTGCGAAGGCCAAAAGGCTACTGAAGCAAATGATTCTAGTGCTGCTGTAAGGATGCATGTCAAGAAGAGTGTGGATGGATGCAAGTTCCGAGACATTTCCACTGAGAGGACTACCTCCTTTCTTATGGAGCCTACAACAGAAAATGATTTATTTGATATACTTGGTCCAGAATTCCATCAGTTGTGCCACAATGTGGATGCTGATTTAACCTCCTGGGATGCTATAAAATCTCAGTGTTCAGACATAGATGCACCTGCATCTTCTATTTATTTTGATGCCTCTCCGGTCTTCGGTTCACTAAATGATGAGTTCCCTTATTCTGGGATCTTCTCACTAACTGATACTGACCAACTATTGGATGCTGTCATCTCAAATATCAATCCAGGTGGCAAGCAGAGCTCTGATGGTAGTGTCTCCTGCAAGACTTCACTGACAGACATTCCTAGCACTTCTTATCATGGCTCGAAAGAGTTGAAGCAATGTGAGTCCTCTGGTGTTCCTCCTGTGCTAGTCAAGAATGAGTTGGATGTCACAAACTTTGTTAAACAACCATGCTTCTTTGAGAAGGTTGAGGATGGTTGCCTTTCCCAAAATAATGGAATGCACAAATCTCAGATACGCCTTTGGATTGAGAGTGGTCAGAACATGAAATGTGAAAGTGTGTCAGCATCAAACAGCAAAGGTCTTGATACATCAAGCAAAGCAAATCGTAAGAGATCTCGACCAGGAGAGAATCCTAGGCCGCGACCAAAGGATCGACAGTTGATTCAGGATCGTATAAAGGAACTCCGAGAAATTGTACCTAATGGGGCAAAGGTATGCTCTTGTCGACTTGCAGATTTTTAATGTCCTTTATATGATTGTTTGAACCTTGAATTACACACTGAAGTTCAGAGTGGTCATAGTGTACTAAGTGCTATTGTTATGCCATTTTTTGTCAACAGTGTAGCATTGATGCTTTGTTGGAAAAGACTATTAAGCACATGCTTTTCTTGCAAAGTGTAACAAAGCACGCAGACAAGCTCAAGGATTCTACTGAATCTAAGGTAAGAGTATGAATCCTTATGGTGAAGGAAACTAGCTTGCAGCTCATTGCATGAGATAAGAGTTGCAAAACTTTTGTAGTCCTTCACCCTAATAAGCTGGAAAACATCCTTATATAGTTGGTAAATGTCAAGCAGATACTTGGTGGTGAGAATGGTCCGCTTTGGAAAGACTACTTTGACGGTGGTGCGACTTGGGCCTTTGAAGTTGGCTCTCAATGTATGACTTGTCCAATCATTGTTGAGGATCTTGACAGGCCTCGCCAGATGCTTGTGGAGGTAAATGATTCTGCTATTGCTTGTTATTTTTATTTTGTGATTCAGCAACAATGCACATGTGCTTTGCACTTGTTGACATGGGTGTCCATGCAGATGCTTTGCGAGGATAGAGGTATCTTCTTGGAGATAGCTGACTTTATCAGGGGACTTGGATTAACCATCTTGAGGGGTGTAATGGAAGCACGCAAAAGTAAAATCTGGGCCCGGTTCACTGTTGAGGTAATGTGGTTAAATGTGTTAACCATTTTGTTAGGTTAGGCCAAGAAAAGATCTTTTTACTGTTAGGGGTCATGGACATAAATCAGTCATCCTTTCTCTGCGAATTGCAATATATTATTCTGTATGGATTTAATTTTCTGCTGCTTCCTTGCTGCTTGCAGTCAACAAGAGCACACTGATTGACTATGTTCTTGCAGGCAAACAGGGATGTGACTAGAATGGAAATCTTTCTTTCCCTCGTGCGCTTATTGGAACCCAGTTGTGAAAGCGGCGTAGCAGCAGAGAATGCTAACAATGTGAATGTGCCTCTTGGGATCGTGCACCAACCGGTTATCCCAGCAACAGGACATCTTCGGTGAGCAGTTGAGTGCACTGTCAGAGGCATCTTTGAAGTGCTAAGAGCAGGGGTTCAGTTCACTTCTGCCATGACTAGCATTGTCAATGCACCACCTGGTTTCCTGTGACACCTATTGTGCATCTTTCCTGCCATCTGCTCGCAGCAAGCCTAGCACCGGATGGATACATTACCATGCGGACCGTGGATTCAGCAAATGATTGTTACGCCGCAGCAAATGATTGTTAGGTAGCATTTTGTTTGTAAAATCTTGTTTTCTGTTTGTTACTGCTCTTTTGTTCTATATTAGTGGATTTTGTACTGTTGATCTCCTGAATGGAAATTCTGAGTTGATTTGTCTCACAGCTAAAATGGACAAACCCCTCTTACATTGATCCATAACTCTTTTGGCATATGATTACTTCCCATGGCCATGACTCATGAAAAGCTAAGATATTACTGTCTAAACAGATCCTGAAGCATTCAGATGTTCTCCTGTTCTGAATCCTACATTCAGAGGTTTATGCAAGAATCCTATTCTTGCATAAACAACCACTGCATAGAAGACAGCATCTTCCAGGAAAAGCTTAGCTTCAGAGGCCTGTTTTTGAGCAGTGTTCAGAAAAAAGAGAAATCCCACGAAGCCTGATCCGTAAAGGATTTGTTAGATTCTGATTATACTGAGATAGTGTTTGTTTCATGAATTTTGCTGTGTTTTGATTACACATAATGAGAATATGTTATTTGTTTGGTTTGATTACTTTCAAATCATAATACTCGTATTCAAACTCTATTATATTTTAAAACTCATTATAATTATGATATAGTTTTGAATCAAACACCACTTAAATTACTAATGTTAGCTGAAAACATATAGAAGCAGGATAGCCAACAATGTTTTCCAGCATCAGTAAGAAGAACAAACTTATTATTTGCACCGATGAATTGGAAATAAGGTAATTAAGGACTATTTAATTATGCATCTTTATCTATCTCTTCTCCCTTGCAAAGAGTGAAGCCAAGTGCTAACATTACAATATCCAAAACTTATACTACTACTCCAAAGTCCAAACTCATATAACCTTTTATGTATTTGGTGCTCTCCCTATATGCACTACAGAATCTTGTAAAATGTTGGGTATTAATTAATTAAACTACTCTATATCTATATATATACACTACCCCATCTATACATTCCCAAAATCTAAACAACAATCTTAAAGCATGTCTAGCCTTAACTCTTTATTTCTATACAAGCCCTAAAATGTAGTAACTAGGCCACAAAGTCTCTCATCAGCTGTGCTGCAAAGGACTTGGTGCTCTGCATGTTCATGTCGTAGCCGCTGGCTGCTGCTGTGACGGCTGTAACGCCGTGGTTGTCGCCGTCGCCGGTGTTGCTGCTGCTCATCAGGAATGATGCTGTCTGCACGGCGGCGCCTGGCGGGAGGCCAAGGGTGAGCGACACGCCACTGTTCCCGGAGAACGCGAAGTGGTCTGAGCCGAACTGCCCGTATGCCGGCGTGAACAGCGAGTAGCCGCCGTCCCGGTGCTCCCTGGCGCTCGCGGCGGCGGCGGCGCCGCTGTCGCATTCCATGAACTTCATGAGCAGCTCCCGGTGGCTCACCTCGTCGCGTCTTGCGGCCGCGGCCGCCGCCGCCGCGGCATGGTGCAGCGTGGCCACGTTTGAGACGTGGAATGCCGGCGGCTCGTCGGTTCTTGCCCTCTTGAGCTTAGGCTGCAGCGCACCGCCGTCATTGTCATAGAAGCTGATCCCCTGGCTTTGCTGCTCTCCGGCGCGCTCGAGGAAGGGGGAATGAACGTCCCTGGAGCTCTCAACGCTTGCCACGTGCTTCGCTTTCGTCGTCGTCGCCGACGACATGTCCGGTTTTGGAGGCTGGGCGTTGTCGTTGTTGTTGCTCTTGCTGCCACCGGAGTTGTCGTCAGCACCGCCGGCGTCCATGTCGTTGCCGTCTTGGTCCTTGGTCTCCTCCAAGTACATCTCTTCCACCATTGGCTTCCAAAGCCTCACCCTCGCGTTGATGAACCAATTTGACACCTAAAATTTTTGCAATGAAAAAGAAAAAAGTTACAGTCACTCTAAGATGTACCAAGAAAGAAGGCTGATACGATCCTCTACTTTTAAAAACCAAATAACCAACTATACTTCAAAACAGGACAATTTATTCTTATATTTTAAAAATTAGTGTAAACTTCACTCTACATGTAATTTGATTGATGATTTTGCTACGTTAATTCAGCAATCACTGGCATTTGAGACTCGTACGACAAAACCACTCTTTAGATTACACGTTGGATAAAATTTACATCGAATTTAAGATATAAGGGTAAGTTGTTTGATTTTGCATAGTGCAGGGGGCGAATAAAGTGAATATTCCTGTCGAAAAGAATGTAAATTCGTAATCTAAACTGTCTAATCAGTGTGATAAGAAATAACACTCATAACATTTGTAATATGAGATACTATGTATTGTCTTTGTTGTAATACTAGATAAATGATAATTCAGATTAAGAGTTCTAATTTTATTATTTGTAGAAGGTTCTTTAAATTCCACTGTAAACTTTGAAGATATAATTTTGTGTGTGTATGTATAATACCTGGCTCCTAGTAAGTCCTGTCTGCTTGGCGAGCATGATCTTGTCAGAATCCTTGGGGTATCTGCATGACATCACAGCATTTGCATCCACCAATGAGATCCAGACACGAGGACCCGCGCATTCACCGATTTGAGCGCGCACACATAAAGTTGTTCGTTAACATGTATGCATATCTAGCTCCAGTCAATTAATATCTGCACTTGCAAGTATATATGTAGTACTATGGGTATGTCCTACATGTCTCTAGTCTAGTACCTATGTACAGTACAACCGGACCTACTACATACTGAACTTCTGTGTACATGTATATTGCTAAGTTGTCACGAAAAGAGGGATAAACTACTTATATCTTAATATTTAGGATCAGTTTAGTTTTGTTTATCTGAATTTTAATTTCTAGATAAATTAAAGTTAGATAAAACAAAAATTTAAAATTTTGATTTATTCTTTAAATTAAAATCCTCTTTAACTATAAATCTCAAATAAACTTAAAACTCTATCCACCAGTTTAAAATTATTAACTTAAGTTGATTTACAAACTTAAGTTAAGCTAAGTCAAACCGACCTTTCTCACGTCTAAGCATTTGTTAATGAACTCAAAAATATTGGCATATTAAATAAGTTATCAGCCAAACACCTTCTAAGAAGGGATGATGCATGCGGTGTAATGAGACTATCATCAAAGGTGAGTTGGTTGGTACACGGAACTGAACATGTATAGCACGTATATGTGCTTACGGGTGTAGGAAGTGCTCGAAGAGCCATGCGCGGAGGATGGAGACGGAGCGCTCCGGCAGGCCGCGCTGCGGCCGCCACGCGCTGCTCTGCATCATGCCGAGCTGCTGGAGCGCGCGCTGCTGCCGGAGCTGGTGGTCGATGTACCGCAGCCGCGACCCCATCGTCTTCCCGTCCGCGGCACCCTCCTCCCCGAGCCCCCGGCTCGCCGCGCGCACCTGCGCCGCGATCGCGTCACGCAGGCACCGGAACTGCCTCGATATAGTCCGCAATGCCAGCGCAGTGTACGTCCTGGCCGACCCCGCGCCGGCCACCGCCTCGAACGATGCCGCCACCACCTGCATCTGCTGGTGGTACTGCCTGTACCTCTGCTCCACCTGCCACAGAAGATCCCACGGACGGGAAAGATTAATACTGTAATTAGTTCGCTAACAGTTCATTAATATTGTGACAGTCGCAATGAAATGACATGGAAACGCTATTAATTAATTAACTAAATGATTGATTAGTTAATTTCTTTTGTACTACAAACAAAAAGAGGCACATTTGAGCTGGCAACCACTTAAAAGCTAGTTACTTGTACGAACAAAGTAGAACAAAAAAAAACAGTAATTTATGTAACTTCTTGTCTAAGAAAAAAAAGAATTAATTCAAGATAGCAACTTGTTATTTCATAAGTAAAAAATATAGCCACTTGTTAGTTTGTTCTATATAGTTATATTTTCTATTACAATTATTATGAAGTGTTTAGAAATCAAATAGTAAGATAAAAAAATCACAGAATTAACAGTCCAATAATTGATAGTACTAGGTGAAACAAAAAGATGAAGCATGGAATATTCAACAATATCCTACTATTTCAACAACAGTGGCTTATCTTTCAAAGAAAGAAACATAAAAATAAATAAATAAACAAACATAAAAGCCGATAACTCATATACTGTAATTAACACCTTTAAAACAAAATAAAGACCCAAAAATAACAGCAATTAATCTCTCTATAACATAGTTAGAGGCAAGATAAATTGCCACCGACAGAACAGAATTATGAGAAAAAATTAAGAATTCTCAACAATAATTTGAAACATTTCCTAAAAGAGGAAAAAAGAGCTTAAAAGATCACGAACAGCTAATCTTGCTCTGGAAATAACATTTCTGAAAAATAAATAACAAAGAAAAAAGAAAAATAATTACATAAGTACTACTTAATTTACTTAATTACCTCATCAAGCATGTTAACAAGCTTGCCCTTCTTCATCTGCAGCTCCTGCCGCTCCGCCGTCGACAACTCGGCTGCAGCGCCGCCGCTCTTGTCTCCGCCGCCCTCCTCCCCACCACCGCCACCGAACGCATCTTCCGAGTCCTCCTTCTTCTTCACCGACGCCGCGCTCTTAGCCGCAGCGGCCTTCGCCTCGTCTGTAGCCATGCTGACGCTCACCACCTCGTCGAGCAGCTCCTGCGCCACCTTCAGGTACTTGGAGTTCATCACCAGCTGCCCCTGAGCTGACTTCAGCGACGACGCCGACTCCGCGTACTTCCCCTCTGTGGCGGCCACGGCCGCCACTGTGACCGGCGGCGTCTCGCGGGACGACAGGCTGAGCACTGCGCTGACCACCGCCGCTCCGGGGGACTGCTGCTGCGGCGACATGTCGGCGGCGCCGGTGGTGACCGGGGCCCACAGGCTGTAGCCCGAAGTCGGCTGCTGGAGAGGCACGCCGAGGAAGTGCTGCGCCGCAGGTGGCGGCTGGTTGCCGAAGGTCGCCGGGGTCACGGAGCCCATTGCCGAGTTGAGAAGCATCATGTTGGGTGCGGCCGCCGTGGCGTCCGCATAGCCGGCATAGCTTGGGTTCATGAGGTAGAGTGTCTGTAGCCCGTCGGCAGTGGCCTGGATGTCAGTGCCGGCCCCGCCGTGGAAGAATGCGGCCATGGTGGTGGCCGGCGCCCGGTGGTGTTGAAGTCTTGGCTATATATATATGCACGCACACTACAATTCTCCAAGAAATGTGTGCCTGTGACAAGAAACCAAGAACTTGAGAAAGATGGAGATACAACAAAAAGAGAAGAATGGTTTGATCCATATATGTACATCTCTCTCTCTCTCTCTCTAGATCTCCCTAGGATAGAGATATATCTAGAGAGCGTGCATGGAAGGAGAGAGAGAGAGGAAGAGGGAGAGAGAAAGAGATGTAGAATAGGCATCAGTATCACAAATATATAAAAAATAAGAAAAAGAAAGAAAAAGGCATCCATCCTCATCAAGTGATTTAACAAAGAAATGTTGCACATGTGTGTATACATACATACAAACATACATATGTCAATTACACAAACAAACACATCATTCTTCTTGCTATCTATCTCTCTTACCTCAAGGATTAATGATGCAGCTCATGAACTGTTGTTACTTGCACCTTCTCTCTCTCTCTCTCTCTCTCTCTCTCTCAAGATGGAGGAGGAGAACAAGAAGAGACTTTGAAATGTGAGTCTAGCTAGGTATGAAGAGCATGAGCATGATATTACTCATGTCAGAGTCTTTAGTACCTGCAAACAATCTCTCTCTCTCTACAGCTATATAACTTTTCCTCTGATCTCCTCCCACTGAAAGGGAAAAGGAGGAGATAGATAGGGAGGCCAATTAGCGAAGTTTTAGTAGAGGAAAATAAAAAGGGGCAGTGGAGGAGGGATACCCACCTCCCACTTCCATTATCCTCACAACCCCCACATACCTTTCCCCCTACTTTTCCCTTTTTTTTTTTTATTTTCTCTCTCTAGATATCTCTAGCTAGAGATTTTTTTATTTCTCTTTTAATTCATAAGTATTAATTGTAGATGTGTAATGCATTTGTACTATTTTGGCCTTGGAGTAGTAGTTTAATTATGCCGATAGGACCCCCAAAAAATAAAGGACTAGTCACTGGAAGTAGGAAATTAATTCTTGTGTCATCATGTACAATTTAGATTGAGTTATCAGAAAATGTTACAAAATTTTTTATGAATGGAGTTATTCATATGCAAATAGACCCCTTTGCATCATTGAAATGCAGAGGCGCACTGTTGATTTGTCCTAATGAGTAATATCATTGGGATAAAGGTATTACTTAGCATAACGGCAGAGGAAGCTGCTAGCATTATCTAGCAACTCTTTTTGCATTAATGTCCTCTGCACACTGCACCTCTATGAGCGAGCGAAGTCTTCTTGGAGCTTCCCTCTTCCTTCACCCGAGAATTGCATTTCTACTTCAACTTCCCTTCCCCATTTTAGTTGGTTTGGAGGATTAATTGATTGGATATATACCCAATCCGCATAATCTTTTAAAGTTAGTGCTGCTACGACGGTAGGCGTAAAGGCATGATTAATTCCACGAATCTCACTGTACTGACCATAAAAAATTATTCTCATTGTACTTAAATGGAGGTCAGATTTGAATGACTAGGTACAACATCACATTTGACATTGAATAAGGTGTAGCCCAACTATGAAGGGAATCTCATTCCGAAATGGAGAGAGAACCATATTTACAAAATTACAAGGGACAAATTGTCAAAACTAAAAGTACAAGTGGTAATTTACAATAACATAAAAATTCACATGTAAATAAATCTGATCATTTTGCAGGGTAAAGATGAAATACCGCATGACCTAATAGTTTTTAGATCCTTAGGTCGAATTTAGACCCAATCCTTGCAACCTAGTTTGGCCAATTAGATTGAACTAGTTTAAACCTAATTCATTTTAGTTGGATTGTACCATAGTAAACATGTCTCAATTAATTTTGGCTTGCATTTCTTGGACCTCCCTTGCCTCACTCCTAACCCAATGTTCGGATTAGGTCAAATTTACTCAAATTTAGTGACATAATCAAACATAGAAGTATATGTAGAAATATATTTTTAAAAGTATAAGTGGGTGGGTTGTAAATTTTAACTGATCCATACATAATTTGTTGAATTTGTGGACAAACTCAACACGGTAACTTTAGAGCTTCAGACAATGCAAAAAGGAAAAGGCAAATATCTGAGGGTTCATGTGACTTGACATGGCTTTCCGTCTCATCATTGGTTACAGCAGTGCAAGGACAGGCTCGCAGGCCTGCAATGGTACTTCAATCTCTCAGTGAGAGAGATTGGAAAGGAAATTTGGAGATAGGGATATCTTGTATACCATCCTCACATACTTGCAGGTCATGCGCACATAAATTTAGATATAGATATGGAGAGAGAGAGATGTCTCCTGACACAAGTGTGTGTTGTGTCAGAAGAACTAGGAAATGTCCACATCTAGGTCTGTTTGTTAAGACATTTGTTTAAGTATTTGTGTACTTCACATCTTCTATTCTTGCTAAGCTTAGTAAGTACTAATCGTGCATTGGTGGTTAGTTGCTAGTTATTTTTTTTGTCTACTAAACTTTTTTTTTTTCAGATGCTGGATTGGTACCTAATCCGGATGCTTGGATCACACCTATTTAGATGTATGTGAGAGAGATTGCCTCTTTGACGAGTTTAGTTTATCTGAGAAGTAACTTGAGATTAGTATTTAAGTAGAAGTGTCATGTCTCGAACTAGGGATCTAGGAGATTTGATTATCTCATGTTACAGAGTGAAAATATAGACACATTAACACAACGGATAAAGAAAATTTTGAATTAAATAATAAATTGTCTTACAAAAATATGAAAATAGAAGATTGAAATAGAGTTTATTGAAATAATTTCCCAATATTACATAATAGCCCTTCGCATCTTAGGCATCCTCATGTAAAAGCTCCTCCTTCGTAGGTGTAATTTTGATCATAGTAATTAGTTGGTCCTGTCAATTTGGTACTGCTCTGATTATTTATATACACCACATACAACTATAGCCTATGAATTGAGACTCAACAATCAAATAAATACTATATAGATTTATGCACAAAATGACATGTGATGGGCAATGCACAAAGAACACGGTTTTCACAACTGAAGATGCATATGAGTTTGAAAATAGTAAAGTAAATAGGTATATTTTTCAACAATTCAAAAACACCATTTGTGAGGCTATCGTATTTATTAGAGAATATTCACACTTAGTTTAACTTTGAAGAGGTGTTTTATATCATAGTATTTCTTTGGCACAATAGTCAACGCCACACGTGCCCATCTACGTTTCTTTTAATACATGACTAGTTAAGGAAATAGATGTTTGGCGATATAGATGATAATGAGCGTTCAATCATACGTGTCCGCACTGACTACGCATAAGCTGTTATAGTGAGCCGCAACTCACTACTACCTCCACTACTAACACATTGCCATGTGGGAGCCATAAGATTACTAAATTTAGTTTTTCCATCCCAAAACTATGGTAGTTACGAAATAATCATTGGAAAATCACCAAGAGGTTATTACTTAATAGATTAATTACTAACTGACAATAACAACAGTTGCACAACTACTAGAGAACAGCTGCAACTGATACTCAATAATAAACTAAACCATAAATCACAGTAGATGACAACCTACTCAAATCATGCAAATTGCTAACTACAGATTGAACCAATTAAAAAATGCATATTTTTCAGATTTGATAATAATAATAGAAACCAAAATAAATAATTGATGCATGAGGATTCAATATGCATCAAGAGTGGTGTAGACAAGCTTTTCTTACTTGTAGGTCAGATCTGTAGCTTCCTTCTTATATACTCGCGTCTGACGACGGATTTGATGATTGTACTATTAATTAACTAAAGATCCAGAAAATAAATAAATAAAAATAAGTGAGGTTCTAATCTAGAGTTTTGGGCTTACTAGAGTTACTAAAGATCAGATCTAAATTGCTAAACTACTGTCCTATTAACCAAAAATTAAATATAACTATCTCAAGACTAAATTGTAAATAAAATACTTATAAAAAGGTCCATGACCTTAAAACTAAACCTAACCCGCACCCCCTCTCTCTCTCAGTGACACACACACACACACACACACGAGCTTCACCTCTCTTGATCTAGCTTCGGGCGATAACGGGGATCGGGCTCGGGCGATGTTAGCGGCGGCTTGGTGGACAACAGTGATGGTGGTAGGGCTCCGGGCGATGGCAGCACGGGTCACCAGCGAGGGTGATGCGGCTCTGGGAAGTCGCACGAGCTCCCGACAGCATGAAGGGTGGTGGCTAGGGTTTGGGTATTGTGGGAGTTGTTCCAATTATGGTGGCTATGAGCTCCTCTGCTTGGTATGAGGTTAGGGTCTCAAATTCTTGCCATTAATAGCCTCCACAACGTAATCTTTTTTATCTCAAACCTAACATCTTCTCCGATCCAGACTCATCATGAAAGATTCTATCTTAACTGCTAATTCGATCTTATCTCTGAGCAAAATCCGGGTTAGACACGATTTGGGGTTCGATTCAGTCTGAAGTCAATCTAATTTGTTTTGGGTTTGAATCTAGGGTTAGGGATTTGGGATTCCAGGGTTTGCAAATTGGGGAAAACTAGGGAAGAATTGGGAATTAGGGTTTTGGATTTGCTGGGTGTCACAAGAAGTTTCTCTGAAAATTCCAAAACTTGTTTGCGAACTTTGTTATTAGTAGTTTGTAGAACTCCAAAAGATATTGGCGACTCAAATATCCCTTTTTTTTTTGGCTGACAGGGAGCGAGACATGCTACGGTAGGTGGCATATTCGCAAATATCTAAATTTTTGTGGCATCTGGTCTACTTCGTTCCGAAGAATCCCATGGACTTGGGTTTTCTCAGCTTTGGTTTCTTGTTACAAGGGGGTTTTAGCTTCTCTCTCAAGCCACTCAAAAAACTTTCCCATGCGGGGGAGCTTATGCTTTTCCCGATTTTAAGCTAAAGCTTAAACTGCATAAAATAGGCCTTAAATATGTGAGAACAATTGGGAGGCAGCTGGAATAAAGGAATTGATTATTATTCCCTGAGAATGGTACATATTCAGAAACATGGTTTGTGGGTTTAATAGTAAGTACTTAGAAATCAGGAAAATTAAGAATAATCTCTCTGTGGTGTGATGTAGAACTAGGTAAAAGATATTTTACATAGCTCCATAATGTGACCAGCTTTAACTAATGCACCTTTGTCAAAAGTACATGGAGGATCTTGATCATTAAAAAAATAAGCCACATAGCGCAAACTTCATAACCTAGTTATCAAATTCCATTCTCCTAGTACATTCCCAAGTTCCTACACATTTCCACTTCTCTATCAAGAAAGTGACTAGTGGATGCCAGAAAAGGTGAGCTTGGACAAACAGACCAAGTTCTAAGATTTGATAATTAATTCAAACGATATTAATATCGTACTCCATTGTATTTAAACAAATGATGTTTTAGGATGTGCATTGTATAATATTTTAGCTTTCACCACCAATATATAGAAATATATTAAGATTGATCATATAAATGATATTAATAGATTTGTCATCCAAACTATTTTCATAATATTATAATTTTATAATATATAATTATAAAAATTAATGCTCAAAGCATGCATCTTATAAACTGTGAAACGTCAAAAACATCAATTTTTTTAGGGACAAAGGGAGTTAACACAAGTCCAGATGTGGTCATGTCTTTCTCTTTAGTAGATTTGTGTGTACATATGGGGCTTATGGAGCTATGTAGGGCATGTTGGGTTTATATTGATTTTTCCTAAACAAAGTATGGAGCGTCACACCTGAGTGTGGCGAATATCTTGCTACATTTTTTAGGCAAAAAATGTGAGTATGCAGGAAAAATAATTGTACAAATATAGGCAAAGATTGAGTGCATTTTGGACAGGAAAAATGTCATGCTTTATTTTCTCGTCCATTGAATCAGCAAGACCATATCACATTCAAAACTTACATAAGTACAACAAATCTCTTTGATGTATACATGCTTGCTTCACTATATCCATTTTCAGCACATCAATAATTATTTTCAAGGACTGGTTGCTAATGTTTCCCAGTTTGTTTTTTTGAACCTAATCAATGACATATATGCTCTGTTGATGATGGAAAAGAAAATATTTGACCAACAAAATAATATTGACTATGCAACTAGCTATGTAGTGCCAACTGCCAATATGAAGTCTTATTGGTTTGTGTACTACGTACAATTCTCAATTTTGTTGATTGTGCATATGTTTTCACAATGATTAAAAAGTACATTTATAATATTAGAAAAAAAATTGAGAATTGTAGTATACAAACAACATACATATCACAAAAGCATTGTTTCCTCGAAAAGAATATGTTATATAATATTCTAGTGTCAATGTTAAAAATCATCATCCTTATATGCATGATGTTGATCCATAGTTTGTTGGTATATTTTCATCAGACAAGAAAATAAATTTCACATACAAGAAAAGGTAACAGAAGAAAGAAAAAACTATTAACCAAAAAAAGTGCCAAAATTTATAGATATTCCATCCAAGATACATATATGTGTAGCTAGCTAGATTAACTTTAATGATGCACTAACTAACAATGATTAAATTCTACTTTCTATCCCATTTTGGATAAGATATCGCTTAATTTCAAGGTCGTCAACAATATCACACCAAGTACTTTAAGGTCAGATTTATTCTATCTTGTATACACATCACATCCATGTACATTTGCAAAGAAAACTCTTGCAATAGTTTTTGATGAATGGCCTCATGGATGTAGATGTTGAATCACCTCAAACAAAAAGAATGCAAAAGCAATGCAAGTGAAAAGGGCATGCTGAAAATGACGAGATCCACTTGTATAGTGTATTTTCTTTGTGGATAATGCTACACATAAACGCAAAATTGAAATTTTATTTCTTTTCAATGCGAAGGATATATTTGAACAATAGCTACTATGTTAGTAACAAATATACCTCAAGTTCTAATTGCTAATATCTCAAGAACATCAAAACCCAGTATCTTTTTTTTTTTTTTGTAATTGAATAGATCACTTATATCTCTATTATTTACAACTAAATAACTTTAATTGCACTCATTGTTCAGTGGTTTCATAGTTAAGCTTGGTCATGTTAGCATGTAATATCACCTGATAGTTTGTAAGTCATTGTTTTTGTTCCTTTTAACACCTGATTCCATACAATGTCACTATCAAACTATGCACAAAATTTCCTTTTGTTTGTAGTGTGCCTTGGTGATCATCTATAAGACTATGAGTCAAATCTTTTTTGCTTTGTGAGCTTGTTGTACTACTAGATGCTACAAACTACAATAGGTTAAGAATGGAAGGAATCAAAATGGGGACCGTCTACACAATAGCATGAGAAACATGGGAGTGGTGTTATCTCCTTGTGTGATGTATATTCTTTTTAAGATATCCTCTTTTATACGCAATCGGGCACATCTCATTTTGTTGATGTTTATTTGCTTTTGAGTTTTAGCCACATAACCCTGATCCGTTCCCCTTTTCCACTTTCAACATAGCCAGCCCCTCGCACCGTCATCCTTTTTCTACCTCTTTTCCATCGCCGATTGATTCCTTTTTATCATCTCGTTATCATACTCAAAAAAAATTCTGCCATGCTAGACCTATGGATGTCTCTCTTAACTTCATTGGTGTGGTTGTTACAATTTAGTAATATTGTATATATTACTTTGTTTAATTGCTTACTATTAGTGAAGTATGTGTTTGTATATCCGTATGGATGGCTTTGACATGTTAAACGTTAGAAAATCTATGCATTTTGTTTAGGAGGTGCTAAAAATATTCAAACCAAAGATATAAGCTTGCAAAAGAAAATCATATAATTGCAAGCGAAGTAGAGATAAGTTTTTTTTTTCCTTTTGAAAGTTTGGTGAAATCAAATCCTACCAAGCATCACATTGCTAATTTTGCGATTTTAGCATGGTGTTTCTCAAGGTATATTGGCTATACTATTATTTTTTCAAGTGTTACATCAAAAATAGAAATTCCCCAAATTTTTTTCTTCTCTAAATCAAATGAAATCAAGAACTAGCTCATGGCAAATAACTAAGTACCTGAACTAATGTATTTCGTATTAAGGAGAGGTAATTGGTGCATCCTATCTCTTCCATATTTCTATACTCTCTATCTTAAAACACTATGCAAATGGTGATTAAAAAATCCTGAAAAATTTGAGATAATATGTTTTGAATGAAAATTATAAGAAAAGATAAAACATGTATGAACATCTTCCCGATGAATGCGCACGGGGGATGAGGCTATGAAATCAACACGTCACTCGAATCTCCAGTATCACTGACAATATGGCCCAATGATAATCTTTAGCCCACATGTTGGGGGACCAAGTAAAAGTTCTCAATGTGGTCTTCAAACGTGCCAACCACCGTGACGGAGCCAGCACTCGTGCGGGCCCATGGCGGCCCTGCCCATTTACATCATTCCCAGTGGTCCCGAGGACACGTGTCGACTTCCCACACTACTGTTATATGCGGAGTCCGTTGTTTCATATTGGCAAGACCAATGCTTTTGTGATCACTTCTTTCGATGCTTGTGTTTATATTTTGGGCAAACTCTTTTTAAGCTGTTATACAAATTTCATAAGATTAATATATGAATTTAATCTCACTTTATTAGTCTCATAAGCAAAAATTTCAAACTCTATAACTTATAGTTGTGTGATTTACAATAAAAACACTAGTCCATGTATTATAGATAGAGAAATATAAATGGATATATACAAAGGAGTAGTCAAGTTGCACTCCGACAAATAATATCATATATGGTGTAGAAGTTTATTAAAAAATAAAAAAATACCTGTGAATTTTCTTATTTCAAGCGAGAGAAAAAAATAATTATCCAATATACTAGTGTTATTTAATAGAGATAACATAAGAAAATATGTGCCTACAAAGTATAAATCAATATTATTGGGCAAACAAAAATATATGTTTTACATGACGCATTTTGTCACATAGTGGCAGTAGCACAACAGCAAGCGGTTTTGTCAGCGCAAAACGTACCAGGTACAAAGAGTTTTACCATGTCTCATGTTATGCACCGAGCACGGGATCCTTCGTGTGGGATTCGGTGGGAAGGGCCCCACCAGGTGTCACTGTCCGTTGGTCCCCACCCGGAGGAAAAAGTCAAACCCACAACCAATAGTGGCCTGGCAGCTACCCGCCAGGTCGCTTTCAAGAGGGCCCACGGAATGGGTTGTTAGTCTCCCCTGGCCCACAGGTAAGAGAATATATATGTGTGTAGACCCAAATGCTGCAAAATGACAAATTACGTAAACCTTTTTCTTTTATTTTTAAGTTGCCTGGATTTTGTATGGTGGTTTGCGTGGAGGTGTTGGCTGTGCGAAATGTTGTGTCGGTTGACGAGGGTGGGATACGGGTTTGTAAAAATTCATCGGACTGGAAAAAATTGAGTCGAATCAAATCAAATCAAATTAACTAATTTAGTTGATTTGGGTATTTAATTTGGTTTTTATTTTCAAATTTTTTTTTAACAATCTAAAATAACCGAACCATGAAAACCAGTAACCAAAATGATCGGATTATTTTTTATTATCCTCAATAAACTACATACTATTTTAATTAGTATATTATTTACAATAATAATAATATAATTTTGTTGAATAAATCTTAGATTACTAGAGTATAAAGAGTATAAATAGTATAATACTTGTATTTTGTTATTATAATGTATAGTAATTTAAACTTTGTTTTCAAAATTGTTATATCATCTACATATAAGAATACTAGTTTGTTAAATTTGATATTTATGGAACCAAGCATAATTTTATTTGATATTTACTGATAGCAAATCAAATTATAATTTGATTAATTTTGTATTGATTTTATGTATCCAAAAATTTAGAAAAAAAACAAAATAACCGAACTGAATAAATCAAATAACCGGACACACGCCACATAGGAGGCATGCGCGGTCCGCCATGGCCGGAATGTAAATTTGCAGCTCCTTTAATGCAATCAGATATAATTGTTAAAACTCTCAGCGGTATGTTTGGGAAAGTCTTGCATGCATTCTTAATTAATATGTTGGCAACTTGGTGTACTCTTAATTAATGAGTTTAAAGTGATAAGATGTAATGGACAAAACTTTATAATTCTTTTAGAGTGATTAGATATTGGTAGCTTGGTATATACAAATTTTATTTGAATTGAATAAATTTGAGCCATTGAAATTGGGGTGCATTAGATAGGTATTTAATGAACAATTGGTTCAGTGGATAGGTGGATTTTGTTATTTTTTCATTGATGTAAAAGTTTTTTTTTTGGAATTATGAAATTAGAGACTTTATTATTACTGTTGAATAGATGGATTAGACTATCCTTTCTCCTAATTTACACGGAAATTTCTACGATTTTTAGTATGGATGTCCTTTTACTACATGTACATATACGGTGATTTGGTGCATGATTTTGTATCCTCTGCCGAAATAACTACTGGATTCGTATCATTTGCACAATAATTTTAAAACATATACCTTTCTTTATTAATGCGGGTGGGAATTTTAAATTTTCTCATAAGATAATCAAACAACTCAATTTTTCTTTTACATCAATCTAATTTATCCAAATTTCTTTAAATGGTTGAGATAAAATGAAAAACACACTCATAACTTTAGATTTAAAGACAGGGGATCTGAATCCCTAAAAATCACATGAACAGTACCATTAGGATCCACACAACATTTGTGTAGAGGAGCAATGATTTGATCAGTCTCTAAGATCGAAAAAATAAATCCTATGATTTGTTAGTTCGATCTCTTTCTGCATGTCGCGCTCCAAATCTTTTAAGTTAGTTTCTACCAAAGGGGAAAGCCAATTCATTTGCTGATGGCTTTTTGTACACTCTGTGTGCATTTTTCTATTAAGAAAGCTTCCTCTTTCAGATGCTAATTTCTTGCATGAATGTTTTGTTTACAGTTATATCTCATTAATCTTTTTTATTCAAACGTCAATCTGTTGGTTGTAGTAAATGAAGGCTCCTCTGCTATTGTTCTTAGTACAATTATTCTTTACTCTTTTCTATTTGAATTTAGAGTAGATAAATTCTCTACTATTCAAATGGATGCATTCCACCCTGCCTAATTTCTTCTATTAACATACTAAATTAGTGATTTGGAATCAACCTATCAGATTTGACATATGAGTCTGAATGAAATTAATAGAAAATTGGAATGTGAGTCAATCTATCAGATTCTACACATGGGGTATACATGTCAATAACTATCATTTAGTGGAACTAATGAAAATTTGATTGGGGAGCCCGATTGCACCCGTCTGAAGTGCAGAAGAGTTTATTTGTTTTAAATTTCAAGTATAAATGTTTGATTGCATAAAAGATAATAGTATGTGTTAACAAATTTAATTTGAAACATGTTGGAGTATCTGAAAAATTAGTCTCAGACCTGGTTCTTGTACTGTTAGGTAAAAAAGCCTAATATCTGAACCAAGATCCATTTGCTATTCCAAGATTGGCTATGGTATATATTTGCGCATACATGGGACAGTGGAGATGGCCTATGATATCGATCCTTTCTATAACTACATTGCCCTAGCTACAACAAGTGTTGATCCATTGACTTGACAAGATAGCATGTAGTTAAAAGTGTAAGCAATGTTTGGTTGGCAAAGAGAAAGATGTGACAAGAGATCTTCACTCGTGTGCATCACAAAAAGGATATCAAAGATAAGTTTGTGCAAGTCTTTCATGTCTCCAACAATCCTCTTATCACAATTCACATATACATCTACACTGTCTGAATATACAATAATAATAAATTGTTAGATTGTTATCTGGATCTCAGATAGATCGATCAGATGACTTTTGATCAGGGTTTGTGGTGAGGAGGGTCCCAATAAAATTTTTTCATTTTTGACAAGAGGGTATATGGAGAATCAAATCATTGTAATTATGAAAAACTATTTAGTTCCACTATATATGGTGATTGTTGATGCAGTGCATGAGTTGAGAGTTTTGGAAGATGTTGTGACATGTTTTATGAGGGCACAGGGCATGCATGCAATAGTTTACTCAAGTCCTAATCCAAAGGTGGGACCTTGGTTTTCTGATGGAAAGGGAGAAACCTAAATATGTACTGAAGTCATATGTATATGTGAAAAGGACCCCTCTACAGATACTACTTATTGCACATTGGAATGGTAAGCTTTCTTTTGATATATACGTGCTGACATATTACAAATAGCTTACATATGAATCATAGAAATGCATTTTTTAATGAATTTTTTAAGGAGCGGGTATCTAATTTATTTTATAATTTTACAAACACTTTCTTCACTATTAGATCAGCATATTAAGTGATCTGAGGATTTGTTAGGATACACTATCCAACTCTCAAACTACTTGTTAGGAGCAGCGAGAATCTTGATTACAGGTTGGATCTCACCTTGTGAGATACGATTTAAGTGCGCACAATTACAAGAATGAGAATCGAGAGATCTAACAGAGAAAACCACAAAATAACAAAAAAAAACTGACGAAGAAAACTACAAATTTTTTAAGTATAATTTAAAAAGAATACAAGAAATTAACATTTTCGACTAACTCTCATATCATTTGTACCTCTTGACTCTCATCCAATATAAGAATAAACTATTTAAGAAAATTCTAACCTCTTGTTCTCTATGTTGCTCTTGCTTCTAGTTTTAATTATACTCTCTAAACCAAACTTGGTTAATGTTTTCTAATCCTATCTTCCATAGGCCTATATAGATCCTAATTTTGGTCTCAATTCATAAAAAAAAATATCTAATACAATCAAGTTAAGATTTTTGATACTTTTCTAAATTTAATATGATTAGCATAAAAGATATTTCCAACAGTATTGTCTAGCTAATGCCGCAATCAATGACATTAGCTAGAGCACCTCCATCACCGTGTAGCGTAACATGGTGGTGAATTGGCAGCCATGTAATTTTGGCTTTAGTATGCATGTGGTGCAACAACTCACATAATCACTCCTGGTAGTAGGGGTACACCTGATCATTTTCTTCAACTTAGACAACATTGTTGCCTTTTGTATAGCTATTCGTGGTCTCATACACTATCGCTCATGGAGTCATATCTACTCGTGGTGCTACCTCTACTCGTGGCATTAGCTAACAGAATCAACAACCTAAGAAAAATAGGCTGAGAAAAGTGTCATAGCATCTGTGCTAGCATAGTGTGCTGTGACACTGCTATTATGCCATACATCATGCTAGAGTGCACATAGATTGGTATCTAAGGCCAACACCATAGGTGATTCGTCAGCTTAATGCCCTAAAGCCACAACATATATATGTCATAAGCTCTATTCGATTTTTGGAAATAAATTTGAGTTGGATATATATAAAAATATTATTCTACACCCACTTATAGAATAACTATTCTATACTTAGTCTAAAAACCGTATGATCTAATTTACTAGAACAAATTACAACCGATGGATAGAATTAGCAGTTACAATTCTTTTAACCATTAACGCCGTTAGTTAGTAAAAGTAAAATTTTCCAATATTTTTAGTAACTAAATCATATCTGCGCTAACTGTCCCCCATATTCTTTGATTCTTTTGTTATTGTGTCAGTTCATCTTCCTGATCATAGACGCACGACACTGGCTGAGAGACTTCGTCGTCCGCACACCGTTGTGTGTTTTCAATGATCTGATTTCGTTGTTGACATTGCGTTTGGACTTGCTGATCGCACCCAAAGGGGCGTGATTGTGTAATAACCGCAAGTGGACGGTTGAATGTTGAGCACTTGAGGGTCGAATTCCACGAGAAACAAGTGTATTCATCTTTTTAGCATAATAGATCACTGATTAAGTCTAAACGGGTTGGGGGTTTGTTTGTCTACAACTAATTCTACTACTAAATCAATCAATCTAGAATTTAAAGCAGTAAATAGCAAATATGAAATCTAGAGTTTATAAAGCAGGAATGAAAATTTAGGGTTTTAGGAGGTCCATAACCATCCGGCGTAATTCTATCTAAGATCCGAGAATCGTAAGTTAATTTCAATCATTTTTTAAGATAGATTAAGTTGTCAGTACGGTTGCTGGTACAACGGTCAGTGGATTGCTTTCACTGTTATGTTTGGCAAGAGTTTTTCTCCTATTTAGGATCCTGTGTCAAATCACTAAGGACTCAAGAATTCTCCTAAATTCTTGCTAAGACTCAACTGTTACGTCTATTGCCGAAACAAGAATTTAGGGTTTAGAGGAAGAAAACATCAGGAAACAACTACAAAACTTGAGATCATGACCGAGGAAGAATCACGCCTTCCGGATTAGGTCATCCCTAACCCTCAAAGGTATCTTGATGAGGACATCGCGACCACACATCCACATGTTTTAACTCAAGCACATGCGCGTCGCCTTGGACAACAGGTGAATTCGTTTCGTGGGCAAATTAATTATTTAATTACAGAACAAATGATATTGCCTAATGATTCCTCTTTGCTTGTTGTTACATGTGAAGGAGTTCTGGACGAAGTTGTTGATCCAATTCTTAGCCAAGAAAGAATGAATACTTTCCTAGCAACTTCGACCAACGATTCCTTTCACTTCATTGATCAGAAGAACTCTGTGTTCGGTTAGAAAGGCTCAAGGTCGCAGCCCATGATCGGGAGCACATGGTTGCAGGCCGAGGACACAAGGTTGCAGCCCATGATCGGCACATGGTCATAGCCGACTAGACTTGAGAACCCATGGTCGCAACTTGAGGACCATCCAGTCTGCCGATCAAGCTTGACTATTCAGCAGTTTCAATCAAGAGCCAATTTCAGAATAAATGCTCAAGATAGTTGTGTGAGTACTTGTTGGAAAGATATTCGAAAGAGCTTTCTAACGCATCAATAATCATCAAATTCTGACATCGTATGCAACCAGGAGACCTGAAAAAATGACAAGTGCATGAGGGGGATGAGTCCTGTTCGGATCCGTGAACAGTAGCTCGGGATTTTCTTTTTATAGTTTGTTAAGATTCTATTCTGTTTTAAATTCATTTATAATTTTGTGTTTAAAACCTTCTATCTTTGTAGACACCATCCTCTATAAAAGAGAAGGCATGATCTTAGTTTTAGGCAGACTTCGTTGATATACAGATTGTATGCCTGTGCTTTTGCCGACTTGTACAATTCAGAGTCTCAATGTTCAACTCATAATTCAGATTATTGAGTGTTATCCTTTCACTGTTGCTCTTGATTTTCTTTAATGATTTGCTTGAGTTGTTCTTCGTGAACAGGTCAACCAAGCTTTGCTCGGTTGATAACCAATTGAGGAGTGGTTTAGCAATTGTGAGGTTTCTGGTCGTGTGTTTGATTGTGGTTAGCCGCCCCTTCGTCAAGGTCACAACTCGCATTTATCCACAGATTTCTCCTACGACGGACCAAACTACATGTACGCATCTTAAGGCGAGGTCTGTGCATATCGGTTGGTATCAGAGCTCACGTTGCCGGTAGGAATTCATTTATCCCTAGTTTAGTTGTTTGATTTTTTTAACCTAGAGTCTAGAAAATTACCAGACAAAAACAAAGAGTTTCCTAGCCCGTTGCTGCTTTCAATCTGTTATTTTCAGTTTGCTTAATTGAGTTTTTGTTTCATTGAGTCGTGTCCAGTTATTGGCCTTAATCTTGTTGGTCGAAAATCTAAAGTTAGATTGAGTCTTTGCTACTGAGTTTAATAGTTTGCATCTTGCCATGAATCCTAAAACAAACACACCAAAAGGAGGCAAGAGAGTTTAAAAAAAAGAGAGAGAGTATTCAGTCAAAGCAAAGAAAAAGGAAAATCTTGTGAAGTACTATAGCTTGTTGCTAGAAGCCAAGCCTTTCATTGTTTGATCAGCAATTAGGACTAGTACTCGTGTGAACTATTATTCAATTTCGCAATTTCTGAGATCACTGATTGTTTTTCTTTGATACACACACTACTAAATAAATGCTTTTCACTATCGATTAAAAATCCACTCTACTATCGGTTCTCTTACCGATAGTGATCGGCACGATAATAGAAACGTAGCATACTACTATCTGTTGAAAACCGTTAGTAAAACATCTACATTCCCAACATTCACTAATCGCTATCGACTATTTCTTCTATCGGCTCGGATCTAAACCGATAGTATTGTGTAGGTTTTTTTCTATCTACTCGAATATAAACTGATAGTATTGTGTAGGTATTTTCTATCGGCTGGGATCTAAACCGATAGTAATGTGTATGTTTTTTTCTATCGGCTGGGATCTAAACCGATTGTATTGTGTAGACACGTTTAGTACTGGAAACTTTATTCTATCGGTTGTTATATATGAACCGATAGTACTGTAATATTTATTCTATTGGTTGTAGTATATAACCGATAGTACTGTGTAGTGTTTCCTATCGGTTATGTACTCGACACGATTAGTACTGGAATCTTGCACCTATACATACAGCAATACAGAGATACATTGGATCATTCACAAATACACCAATATTCACATATTGAATTTGTTCACAGATACACTAATATAGTAATATACACATGCATTGGACAAATTGAATTTATTCACATATTGATAGAGTTTATTCACAAATACATCAATGAATCTATTCACATATTGAGTTTATTCACAAATATAGCAATCAACACATTCAATATATATTATACAAGTCAGTTACAATCGATCGTTGATAGCCACTTCTTCCATGACATATTGAGCCCAAATTGTTCGCAGCTCCCTCAATTGACCCAACTCATATTGCTCTTTCAACATGGCGCTCTGCATATATGCGTGTATGAAGTTAGTATCGTACGTCACATCCAATTAAAGTTCGACTTTGAGTCAGAAAAAATGGTTACCTTAGGGAATTGGGCAAAGTTTCTCCTGATCAGGTCATACATGAATCTCATGACATAGAAGCCACATTCCCACGATTGTGGCTGCTGATGGCACTGGGAAAATTGTATATGCAAAGACATAAATCCACATTAACTCGAAAGAACTAATTAAGCTTGAATTAAAAGACTCATCATAAGTACTTCCATCCGTATTAATTACCTCATTCTTTCCAAGAAATTGTTGTGCCCTTCGACGCGTCATGCCTCCCTCCAGCACTAGCATAATTTTTGAAAGCCCTGTATTTAATTTAGCATTGCGGGTTAATATGTTATCATTAATTAGCTAGTCAGAGAAAAATTTAAAACAACTATGTTACTTACGCGTCTATGTGCCATGTGAGGGTGAAAACATGCGCCACCTTGTCGCTCATCGAATCGAGGTAATAGACCTCATTCATCCATGGGAAAATGACGGCGAGGACCCAGTGGCCCCTACATTGCATATATAAGCGAACCGTTTCATACATATGTTAGGCGTAACATACAAGAATGAGTTAAATTAGTAGGAAATGCACTAACCTTTGATGGTACGGCGCAAGGATGAACTCTCGGTCCAGCTGCGCTAGTAGTGCCCTTGATATGTATTCCTCCACATGTGCTTGGTCGTGCTGTAGCATCGTGAGGCTTATTTTCTCTGGGTCGAGGAAACCCACCTTGTCACATGCCCTCATCGACGCCAGCCTATACATGCACCTGGATGCAAAGTAGACATTAGTAAGTAGTGCATACAAAGTGATTAGATTTATGAAACGAACTGTGATAACTTCTGACAACAGCAAACTCACAAGACTCCAGTCCGTATGATGGACATATCAAGCTCCCGCTAGTTGAGGAGGTCGAACAAATCCTCGTGGGCCACCGATATGCTCCCGGGCTCACGGTGAAAATGGGCTGGCTTGAAGTGAACCAAGAAGTTGATGTGGCGCCTAGACCCGGTCAGGTACCACTCGTGGAGACTTCTGGTTATTTGATCCATATTGCGCAGAAGGTACTCCGACACGAGTGGGGACTCGTTCTTGAACGTACTCGGCTGGCTTTGTTTGGCCTTGCCCTTGCCTTTGGGCGGGGAGCGAGTGTATACCTTCGAAGGTTAGGGTGTGGTGCCGCCGGCCTCATTTGATGGCGAAGGGTTTGAGGCCGTCGGAGGAGGCATGGGGGCCGAAGGAGTTCGCTCATGCGTTGTGGCGGGGGTGGTGTCCTCAGGAAGTGAGCTGGTATCCATCGTCCACTTTAAGTACAAACGCATAAGTTAGATTTTGCAAATTGAGTATATTAACTGAGTTGTAAGCTAGAATGACTAGGGTTTACCTCCTGTAATCTAACACCCTTTTTGGGCCACTGTATGTATGAGCCCAATGCCTCGCTAATTGTCCGCATTTCGTCCATTGGGACGGGCAACAGAAAAGAGCTGTAGCCCGGGAGGGCCATGTCCACCTATACCTTTGCGAATCCAGGCTCCAGAATTACACAGTGGATCCGGACATCCTCCCAAGACTGGTATACGACCCCGTTTGCAACCGCAACAGGTTTGTCGCCTATGTTGATCAATAGGCTACAGCTCTCCGGCTTCTGCAATTTGCAACAATTATAACAGGTTAGCGAAACAATTCTAACGTAATGGGAGTGGCATCAACCGAACTGCATATATAGCTCAAGAGTTGCAATACCTCGATCAGGTCCACCGGATCCACGTGAACCTTCGAGCCGCAACTACTCGGCCTGGCAGTGTCGACCTCGGCAGCTAGATCTAAACCCTTGGACTGCACAACTCGGCTGAGGCGTTCATACTTCTCGTTCATTTGAGCGAACATGTCCACGAATTGTGCAGTCACATCTGCCCGTATCTTCTGAGATAGCTCCACTTCCCTTTCCTTCCAGCTGCCAGCCTTCTTCGCCTTTTGCCCAGGCTCCGAGAAGCCTTCCTTCCATGGCACCACAGCCCCCACGGTTCGCGTCCGCCTTGGATGCTCCTTGTTCCCTAGAGCCCGGGTAAGGATGTCGTTCTCCCTATGGGGAGTGAACAATCCCTCGGTCGCCTCCTTCGAGCAAGAGATCTGTTACATTGAAAGCTCTCCATTGTGAAGAAGAAATATATACAAACTTGTGCGCACACTAGTGATCATAGTTTTTTCTACCACACTCTATGATTCCAACCAGGAAGTTAGCCAACTTACGAGTCGCTGCATGACCTCGACGTCCCTGGAGTTTTGGAACGCCACAGTCCCCGTGGCCGACACGGTCCCTCTGGCCAGCCACCAGTGCTTGCATCGCTGATCGCGGATCTCGGAGAGTGGTAGGTCAGGGGAGTCGACGAAATTCGACGCCTCGTCTTCAGCCTTCTTCCACTGCTCCTCCTTCCCCGCATAGCCGTGAGAGCTGAGTCGGTGTGGGTGGTCGTTCCTCCTCTGGATTGCCTTGTTCTTCTCGCTGAGGGCCTTCATACCAGAAACAAGAAAATTAATGCACCGCTGCTTACTGCATACAATGGTGTAACCAAGCAAAGGAACCATACATACCTTGAACTCAGGAGTCCGCTTCTGTTGGGCGAATTGCTCCCATACCTCATCCGTTATGAAGGGGTACTTCTCGGATGGAGATTTGCCTTTAGCGAGGAAGGTACTGACGAGGACGCTCTTGAAGGTTTTTCACGTGTTGTTCATATCCTTCAAGCAAGCTATCTTGGGACCATCGTCGGGGATGTTCCACTTGGGCTTTTTCAAATGGTGCATATAAGCAGGACTTACCTAATCTCTGGGATAAACCAAGGGAATGTGATTACTCAAGAGTTCAGTGATTTTGATTAATTTTACCTTCACTTCCACCCACAGCCTATCCCTCTCATCGGCCTTGACGTCCTTCCAGCTCTGGACGGTGATCTTCACCCTTTCCTTCGCCAACAAGGCAACATAGGCAGCATAGTGGCCGGCGTTCTTTCCAATCGGTCTCCCGAACTGGTTGAACTCACATGAAAGATCCGCGCGTTTGGCCAAACGACCCAACATCATCGCGCCTCGCGCCTTCCTCTTGCGCTGGGACGAGGCAGTGCCATCTACGTTCGCCCTCCCCGAATCACTACTATCAGCCGAGGAAGATGCCGACATGGCTTTACCTAAAATTCCATGAACAGACCATCAATTGATATGAAGATTAGCAGTGCAAACTATACTAGTTTCTCTGCAGGAACATAAAGTCTTTTAAAATTTAAATGAACCAAAATTTCAGATGAAAATTAGAAAATGGGAAGTAATTAACAGAAAATTCAGATTAGCAGTGAAAACTATGACATACTCTATTTCCTATCAGTTTTCCAAGTAAAACCGATAGTACTCAAGTTTATATTCAGAAAAATTTATAAGATTAGCAGTGCAAACTATGCTAGTCTCTCTGCAGGAACATAAAGTCTTTTAAAATTTAAATGAACTAAAATTTCAGAAGAAAATTAGAAAATGGGAAGTAATTAACAGAACATTCAGATTAGCAGTGCAAACTATGACATACTCTATTTCCTATCGGTTTTCCAAGTAAAACCGATAGTACTCAAGTTTATATTCAGGAAAATTTATAAGATTAGCAGTGCAAACTATGTTAGTCTCTCTGCAGGAACATAAAGTCTGTTAAAATTTAAATGAACTAAAATTTCAGATGAAAATTAGAAAATGGGAAGTAATTAACAGAAAATTCAGATTAGTCTATTTCCTATCGGTTTTCCAAGTCAAATCGATAGTAATCAAGTTTGTATTCAGTAAAATATATAAAATTAGCAGTGCAAACTATACTAGTCTTTCTGTAGGAACATAAAGTCTGTTAAAATTTAAATGATCAAAAATTTCAGATGAAAATTAGAAAATGGGAAATAATTAACAGAAAATTCAGATTAGTCTATTTCCTATCGGTTTTCCAAGTCAAACCGATAGTAATCAAGTTTGTATTCTGTAAAATATATAAAAGTAGCAGTGCAAACTATGCTAGTCTCTCTGCAGGAACATAAAGTCTGTTAAAATTTAAATGATCAAAAATTTCAGATGAAAATTAGAAAATGGGAAATAATTAACAGAAAATTCAGTTTACTGTATTTACTATCGGTTCTACATAATAAACCGATAGTGGACTACACTGAATGGCAAATTCCTAGTCATTATTATCAAGTCTGTCATTCTCATAGCTATCAAGTTTGTAGTTCACGAATTTTACTCTAGTTTTATATTTGTAAACCATTGAACCCCATATGAACCATTGCATATAAATTTAAGCAATTGACGCGAGCGGTTTGGTCAAGAACACTTACAGTCGTTCGTGGAGTTGCCGGAGGCGGTGGCGCGATGCAGTGGCCGGAGGCGGTGGAGAAGCTAGGGTTTTCCGGCTTGCGATCGGCAATGGTGGCGCAGAGGAGCGAAGAAACGAACGTCGGGGAAGCTAGGGTTTTCCGCGCGTGAGTATTTGGAATGTGATCAGTTGCACTGGAGGGAAAATCGTGCGAGACAGCAAGGTTATACCCTAATATATGAATATTTACTATCGGTTCATAACCAGAAAACCGATAGTAAATACATGTAGGTTAGGGTTTAGAGTGTGGGATTGTTCACTATCGGTTTTATTATTACTAACCGATAGTAGATTAAGAACATGGGATCATAACACAGTACAAATCACTATCGGTTATGAACAATAAACCGATAGTAAAATTTAATTTCATATCGGTTTGGCAGTTGAAACTGATAGTAAACTACAATGTTATTGACCCTAAAGGATTTTCCTTCGAACAATTACATATGATTTCAGCACATCATTTTTGCATTGTATTTCACTATCGGTTATTAACAATGAACCGATAGTATATGTTAATTTCATATCGGTTGGGAAGTTGAAACCGATAGTAGAATACTGTGTTATTGACTTAAAGGGATTTCCTGAGAACAATTACAGATGGGTCTCAGTACATCATTTTTCACTTGTAGAGATACCTGAAACCCATGCAAATGACTTCCAATAATTTTGAAATAAATGAACAGTAAAGACCAATGATGGAATGAAAATTTGCAGTTTTCATATTGATTTGTGAAAAGAATCAATTATTGTTCAAATCAAGTATATACTCCAATTGAAATGAAAATTTGCATAAATGATTCTCAATGCATCACGTATGTTTTCCCAAAGAATTTTTGAAAAATGATTTGAAGAATTCTTCGATTAAAGATCCAAGTAATATACGTCACTTACATATTGCAAATTAGTCAAGAATGGTTGTCCACCCATAATCCTTCTTCGTGGTCGTCTCGCAGGTAACTTGTTTCGTCAATATCTTCGGTAGGGACAGATTGAAGAATTCCATCTAAAAATGGAGGTAGTTCGTCGAACTGATCATACTCTTCTTCATCCACAACGTCTTCGACCCCAATAATACGTCTCTTACTGTGAAGGACAACGTGCAACTTTGGGTTGGCCGGGTCAACGATGTAGAACACCTGTGTGGCTTGCTCAGCAAGTATAAATGGATCATCTTGGTGTGCGACTCTATTGAGATCGACGAGAGTAAACCCATAATTGTCGACTTTAGCACCTCGAGGGATTTCGACCCATTGGCATCGAAACAGAGGAATCTTAAGTAATACATAATCGAGCTCCCATATTTCCTCAATAACACCGTAATATGAGTCAAGTGCCCTTACTGCCCTGGCATCCTCCGAAATAGCAAGTAGTGTCACTCCATTACATTGCATAGTACTCTTCTCGTCCTGAGTTCTTGTGTAAAATGAATAGCTGTTGATGTCATACCCCTGCCAAGTCCCTACAGTAAATCTAGGCCCTCTGGCCAACCATGTAACAACTTCATCTACGTCGCCCTCAGAAGCTTGCAGGACTTTATGTTCGATCCACCCAGCAAACTTCCTATTATGTTCTCTGGTGACCCAAATCTCTGGCTTCGAGGGATTCTGTTTCCGTAACATTTCCTTGTGCTCGTGTATATATGGCTCCACCCCCGTCATGTGCTATAAGACCCAAAAATGGGCTTTTGCATACAGATCACTAGAGGGGACGACTGCTTTAAATCCAATCGTTCCAATGCCCTGAAGCCTGCCCTCATGCCGGGACGTAGGAACGCCAATTGGGTCAACCCCGGCCATATAGTTGGTGCAAAATTCGATCACCTCCTCGGCGGCATAACCTTCAATGATACTGCCCTTAGGCCGATGTCGATTCCTTACATATCCCTTCAAGATACCCATAAATCTCTCAAATGGATACATGTAGCGCAGGAACACGGGTCCACAAAACTTAATTTCTCTGACAAGGTGAACAATTAATATGGACCATAGCATCCAAAAAAGATGGAGGGAAATACATCTCCAGCTGACAAAGAGTTGTAGTCACATCGCGTTGCAAATCGTCCAGTCCATCCAGATCAATTACCTGCAAGGACACAGTTGCAGCAAATATTCAGATCCAAAAAATCTGACAAGTTCCACGAATGGAGCTAATTAACTTGCTAGGAGTACACGCTTACGTACCTTGCCAGATATTGTGTTGAAGAAATAACATAGCTTTGTAATTGTCTCTCTGACTTTGACTGGGAGAATGCCTCTGATAGCAATGGGAAGCATTTGTGACACAGTACATGACAATCATGGGACTTCATACCAACCAGTTTCAAGTCTTTCATGGACACAAGTTTTTTCAAGTTCGCAGAATACCCGCATGGAACTTTGACACCATGTAGGCACTGACAGAGTTCTGTTTTTTCTCTTTTTGACAAAGTATAGCAGGCCGGGGGGAGGTATGTCCGCTTTCCCTTCTCCAACGGTGCAAAGCTCAGTCCTTATGCCCATGTCGAGCATGTCACGGCGAACGTTGATGCCATCTTTCGTCTTTCCTGGAATGTTCAACAACAAACCAGTGAAACTGTCGCAAACATTTTTCTCTACGTGCATGACATCAATGCAATGTCGAACTTGTAAGTGCTCCCAATATGGCAGATCCCAAAGAATCGATCTCTTCTTCCAAACATTTTTTCCTGGAGGTTTAGAACATTTACCGAACTCAACTTTGATGTCCTTCACGCGCAAGTAAAGCTCCTTACCAGTCACAAACACTGGGGCTGATCCTTTCTCAGGCTTCCCATTGAATGACTTCCTCTTCTTACGGTAGGCGTGATGCATCGGAAGGAATCTGCGGTGACCCATGTACACTGTTTTTCTGCAGTTCGATAACCACATGCTTTCAGTTTCATCCAGGAAAATAGGACAAGCCTTGTCTTCTTTCGTATTATACCCCGACAAATTTCCATAGGCCGGGAATTCATTTATGGTGCAAAATATCATGGCCCGCAACATGAAATTCTCTCGCTTATGTGCATCCCACACCCGCACCCCTTCGCTCCACAATTTATGTAAGTCCTCGACTAACGGTGATAGAAACACGTCAATATCATTCCCGGGTTGTTTGGGTCCTGAAATTAGTAACGACATCATGATGTACTTGCGCTTCATACATAACCAAGGAGGAAGATTGTAGATGCATAAAAGAACTGGCCAAGTGCTATGTCGACTGCTCATATTTCCGTGTGGATTCATACCATCCGTACTCAGCCCAAACCTTATATTCCTCACTTCGTTGCCAAACTCACCGAATGTTCTGTTAATGTTTTTCCATTGAATGGAATCAGCTGGATGTCTTAGTTTTCCGTCTTGTTTTCGACCTTCAACACGCCAACGCAAGTACTTCGCATCTTTTGGATTTGCAAACAGCCGTTTCAATCTGGGAATCATAGGCAAATACCACACAGTTTTGACCGTAGGCCCTTTCTTTACCTCATCACATCCATTGTGATAAATTCTATCCCCATGCTTATACCGCGATGCATCGCATCTTGGACAAACATGCAAATTCTCGTACTCGTTACGGTACAGAACACAATCATTTGGGCATGCATGTATTCTTTCGATTTCCATTCCCAACGGACACAATAGTTTTTTGGCCTGGTAAACCGATCTTGGCAACTCATTTCCCTCTGGAAGCATGTCCGCTAACAGATCCAATAGCGCCGTGAAACTCTTATCGCTCCAACCGTTGCTTGCCTTCAAGTTATATAATCTCAACACAGAAGACAACTTTGTAAATTTTGCACATCCGAGGGACAAAGGCTTTTTAGAATCAACAATTAATTTCTCAAATTTAGCTAAATCGTTTCGCTGTAGTCTTCTTCTACATCACGTAACATGTCATCTAAATTGTTGTCATCTACATGGACTTCCGAATGAACATTACCAATGTTCTGATCATGATCATCATTACTGCAATCCACTTCTGGGTGCTGTTGAGTGGTAGCGGTGCTCGTTTCCTCAAGATCTTCACCATGCCTTATCCAATGGGTATAGCGTGCGTTAAAACCACGACGAATCAAATGACTCCTAATCTGATCAGAGTTGCCGAACCTTTTTAAGTTCATACAATCTATACATGGACAATGCATATCTTTCTCTCCCTTCTTCGCCTTTTCTTGCTCAGCAAATTTAATAAACCCATTCACACCCTCCAAATACTCAACAGTAGTACGTTTTATTCCATACATCCAATATTCTCGGTCCATCTACAATTATTTCACAAAATTGACAAATTCAAATAAATAATTAATGACTCAGGGCATGCATATATGCATGAAACATAATTAGCTAGGCCATATGTGTGTACATGAGCTGCTTAATTATATTAAATGGATTTGTATATATGAAACCCTAATTAACTTGATGCATGCATTAATTGGAAGAGCCAGCTAGCTAGCTGCTTAAATTCAGCAAGCTATAGCTAGTAGCCAACCTAGCCTTCTAGCTAGTTTGGAGCTACATGTATCTAGTTTAATGAATTGCAAGTAGAGAGAGAGAGGGAGAGTGTGAAAGAGTGATCGAGAGAGAGAAGGAGGTGATGAGAAGATGACAATACCGAGAGGGATGGAAATATGATCAACCTCTCAGCTAGCTTCTCCAGGTCACTCTAGCTTGGAATCGTGCGCGGCTGAAATGATTTCAACATGCAGAGCGCAGAGTAGGGGTCGACCTAATTAAGTTGTACAATTTTACTATCGGTTCAAAAACACAAACCGATAGTAAAATAAGGTCCCCACTGCCATAACCATTAGTTTATATGAAGTCATTTTACTATCGGTTTGTTTTATATAACCGATAGTAAACTTTACTATATTGTATCGGTTAGTACAGTAAGAACTAATAGTAAAAAGTCAGTAATTTCACTATCAGTTACGCGAGAAAAACCGATAGTACTATTTAATATATTATATCGGTTGGTACAGTATGAACCGATAGTATAAAGTGCGTAATTTTACTATCAGTTACGAATGAAAAACCGATAGTACTATTTTAATATATTATATCGGTTGGTACCGTAATAACCGATAGTATAAAGTGAGTAACTTTACTATCAGTTAAAAATGGAAAACCGATAGTACTATTTAATATATTCTATTGATTTGTATAGTAATGACCGATAGTAAAAAATGTTTGCATTTCACTAACATTGGACTAGTGTGTAACCGATAGTAAAATGCATCTTTTCCGCTGCTGTCGTCCTATTCTATCGGATTTTTCCCAGATTGCTTATAACTGTTAGAAGATATGGGTTAGTGGAATGCACTTCTGTAGTAGTGACATAATATTTCCCTACCTACAACTCCACATATTCACCATTGGTCCATGTGTACCTCACATTGCAATCGCTATAATTATCTCCTTTTCTGGTTATAATGACCTAGCTGGTCGCAAACATTAAGAGGGGTAAGAGCGTCGGTTGGTAAGGTTGGTGAGGTTGAGAGTGCCACATACATTCAGTAGTTGGTAGGAAATTTTTGTGTTTCTTTTTTTTACTAACCATGCCAGGATCGAATGGTTCACGAGGTTCGTTGCATGAAAGTGATCTTGATGTTGTGGAGAGCGTGGATCGACCACCAGTGCTCCCGTCGTCTCCGCGATCTCAAGCCATGTTGGGTCACTTCGAGCAGATGCTGCACGAACAAATAGTACCGCGTTTGATCAGCTTGGAGAATCGTCTTGACAAAATAGACGTTCGACTTGAGCAAGTCGAGCGGACGCCGCCACGACAACGTCCACCACCTCAATTCCCTCGAGGTCCAGTCGAAGCCAATAATCATGATGCGGCTGCCGTTCCACTTCAAGCAAGGGAGAACTTGAATGCTGCGTTCCAGGAAGCCACCAATGAAGAGAGATATGATAATTATGTGGCTGATAATGAGGAAGTCGTTTTGGATCTTGATCAACAACGACTTGTGCGAAACTGTCGAGGCATGGGAGCATATGCACGTCACCGCCAGGAAGACATAAGGATGATGCTTTGGGAAAGATCAAGTTTACTGTCCCTAGCTTTGATGGGAAGTTTAATCCAGAAGCATATCTCGATTGGGAATTGCTCGTCGAACAAAAATTCAGTTGTCATCTGTATCCAGAAGATCGTCAAGTATATGCCGCCACCAGTGAGTTTGTTGATTATGCTTCTATTTGGTGGAGTCAAGTCCGCCAAAGAGATAGAGCTCCTCACACTTGGTATGATCTGAAGCGCTTGATGAGGTCCAGATTCATACCTGCTTATTTTGAGAGAGATTTTCTTAATAGAATTCAGAGATTGACCCAAGGTAGCAAATTTGTGGAAGACTACTATTAAGAGCTTCAAGTAGGCATGCTTCGTGCTAATGTGCAAGAGGAGGAGAATGCAAAGATGGATAGATTCTTGGGTGGATTGAATCGTGAGATACAAGACATCCTTGATTTTCAGACGTACACCTCTTTGAATCAGCTGTTTCATTATGCATGCAAAGCGGAGCGGCAAGTGCAAGGGAAATGTTCAAGCTACAACAAAACTGGTCGAAACTACCCTAGTGCGACCACGCCTTGGAAGAGCACTACTTCACAGAAAAAGACTGCGCCAACCCCTAGCTGCACTACTGCATCCACTGGTCGAGTGCAATCCGCGAGCCGCCCTACTGCTTCAACATCCAGGGTTGCTGATTCGAAGACGACCACTGTTGTCCCCGCGAGTTCCGTTCGTCTTTTGTTGTTACAGGAGGCTCATGGCGGAGGATTGATGGGACATTTCGGGATACGCAAAACCGAAGATGTTTTGGCCACCCACTTCTACTGGCCAAAGATGAGGTGAGATGTCGAGCGCTACATACAACGATGCACTACTTGTCAAATAGCTAAGTCTCGATTAAACCCTCATGGATTATATATCCTCTTCCTATTCCTAAAGTACCTTGGGAGGATATTTCTATGAATTTTGTGTTGGGATTACCAAGGACTAAGAAGGGGAGGGATAGTATCTTTGTTGTCGTTGATAGGTTTTCTAAAATGGCTCATTTTATATCTTGTCATAAGAGCGATGATGCTACCTACATTGCTGATTTGTTTTTCAGCAAGGTCGTTCGTCTCCATGGAGTGCCGAAGACAATTGTTTCTGATCGAGATACCAAATTTTTGAGTCACTTTTGGAGGACGCTTTGGGGAAAGTTTGGAACAAAGCTGTTGTTTTCAATGACTTGTCATCCCTAGACTGATGGTCAGACCAAGGTTGTCAACCAAACACGTGGTACCATGCTACGGGCTATTCTGAAGCAAAATTTGAAGCTTTGGGAGGAGTGTTTGCTACACATTGAATTCGCATACAACTGTGTTGTGCACTCTACTACCAAGTTTTGTCCATTCGAGGTCGTCTATGGATTTAAACCTACTACGCCAATTGATTTGTTACCTCTACCACTTTTCGAAAGAGGTAATCTTGATGCCGAACAGCGCGCTGCAATGATTCGCAAGATACATGAGACGACCCAAGCAAATATTGAGAAGATGCAACTTCAATAAAAGAAACATGCAGATAAAGGTAGAAAGGAAGTTGTGTTTGAAGAGGGAGACCTTGTTTGGTTGCATTTGCGTCATGATCGTTTTCCAGAACAGTGCAAGTCCAAACTTATGCCACGAGGTGATGGTCCATTCAAGATTCTTGACAAGATCAATGATAATGCTTACCAGTTGGAGCTACCTGAGGATTATGGAGTGAGTGATACATTCAATGTTGCTGATTTATCTCCATACATGGGTGAGAACGATGGGAAAGAGTCGAGGATGACTCTTTTTTAAGAAGGGGAGTATGATGAGGACATCGTGACCACACATTCACATGTTTTAACTCGAGCACATGCGCGTCGCCTTGGACAACAGGTGAATTCGTTTCTTGGGCAAATTAATTATTTAATTACAGAACAAATGATATTGCCTAATGATTCCTCTTTGCTTGTTGTTACATGTGAAGGAGTTCTAGAAGAAGTTGCTGATCCAATTCTTAGCCAAGAAAGAATGAACACTTTCCTAGCAACTTCGACCAACGATTCCTTCCACTTCATTGATCAGAAGAACTCTGTGTTCGGTCATAAAGGCTCAAGGTCGCAGCCCATGATCGTGAGCACATGGTTGCAGGCCGAGGACACAAGGTCACAGCCCATGATCGGCACATGGTCGCAGCCGACCAGACTTGAGGACCCATGGTCGCAACCTGAGGACCATCCAGTCTGTCGATCAAGCTTGACTGTTCAGCAACTTCAATCAAGTACCAATTTTAGCATAGATATCCAAAATAGTTGTGCGAGTACTTGTTCGAAAGATATTCGAAAGAGCTTTCCAACGCATTAAGAGCTATCAAATTCCGACATCGTATGCAACCAGGAGACCCGAAACAATGTAAAGTGCATGAGGGGGACGAGTCCTGTTCGAATCCGTGAACAGTAGCCCGGGATTTTCTTTTTATAGTTTGTTAAGATTCTATTCCGTTTCAAATTCGTTTAGAATTCTGGTTTTAAAACCTTCTATCTTTGTAGACATCATCCTCTATAAAAGAGAAGGCATGGTCTTAGTTTTAGGCAGACTTCGTTGATATACAGATTGTATGCCTGTGCTTTTGCCGACTTGTACAATTCAGAGTCTCAATGCTCAACTCATAATTCAGATTATTGAGTGTTATCCTTTCACTGTTGCTCTTGATTTTCTTTATTGATTTGCTTGAGTTGTTCTTCGTGAACAGGTCAACCAAGCTTTGCTCGGTTGATAACCAATTGAGGAGTGGCTTAGCGATTGTAAGGTTTCTGGTCGCGTGTTTAATCGTGGTTAGCCGCCCCTTCGTCAAGATCACAACTCGCATTTATCCACAGATTTCTCCTACGACAGAAGATCGGGACCAAACTACATGCACGCATCTTAAGGCGACGCGTGTGCATATCAGATCTACTTGCAAAAAGCCATAATAATGTAGAAATAATAATAAGAATTAAATAAAAACTCACTTGATTGCTTGAAAATTGAATTGGCTATCCTTGCCGGCTTACAAAAGAAGGAAAAATAGAGAAGGGGGCTCTACTAAGAAAAACTACTCAAAACTACCTAAAAATCACATACTAATTGAGCCAAAAGTTTCTCTATTTATAGTACATGGATTAACGTGCCCAAAAATAACTTCTTGACATGCAGACGATGAAATCCAACTTCAGATGGCACGAGAACAAATAAATATAAGTCAAAACTGACCATATTTGACCAGTCCTGATCAAACCCTGCTAAAACCGACCAAATCTGGCTAAAACCGACCAAATCCGACCAGTCTTTGTCAAACCCGACCAAAACCAACCAGTCCTGGTCAAAACCAATTAAAACCGACCAATTTTGACCAGTAGCCACAGATACTGAACCGAACACAACCAAGGACATGTGGCATGTTTCTAGCCAAACATGTGTCGTGACCGAATTCGATCAAGACACGTTTCCGACCAGGTGTTTGTATTTGACCAGGACTCTTTTCGACCACGTGCTCATGTTCGATCAGGTCTCTTTTTCTCGTCCATCCGTGTTCGATCAGGTCTCTTTCTCGCATAGTTGTGTTCGACCAGATGTTTTGTGTAAAGAATATTCAACGAGGGTCCTTAATTTTGCTGTCCAGTTTAGGTTTCTTAGTCAAATTTGGCCCAACTGAAGTCGAAATCTTCTCAAATTTGGTAGGTCGCTGAAACATGGCAAACACAGCCGTGAAAGCATTTTGTAAAAATAATATAAAATTAAGTATAAAATCTCACATCAAAAGAGTTTTAAGCATGATTTTTCATGTTTTTGATACTAAACGTAGGGTAAAAATGCTACAAATTTAGCACTTATCACTCGTCGTGGGCAGTTTAGCCACCCTAGAATCTGCGCTCGATCATGTTGTTGCTCGAGACACTGCACCCTGAGGCACTGCCAATATGATTTTGCTGACGACTTTGCTCCCTGAGTTGTCGCTGCCATAGGCATACTCAGCCGCGTTAGAATTTGTCCCCGATCTGTCGGTTTCCTAGGAACCCTAGAATCTGCGACTGTGAGGCTATGCCCAGAGGCTCCACCGCAACCCTAGCTGCAGGAGGCAGCTCCATACGTTGTGACCCAAGCCGTCGCATGCGACACATGTCGTCATCATTGTATTCGCCGCACTCCGTCGCTGCATTGTCGTCTTCAATCTAGGTGTTTGACAAATTTTTGTAATTTGTCATGAATAGCCCATGTGATCAAAAGAATTAAACTAGTAAAAAAGACCACAGCACTGGTCAAAATGAGCTTGCAAACTGACCTGGTCTTTAGCCTCTGGTCTATGGTCTTTGGCCTTTGGCCTCTGGTCCATGGTCCTTGGTCGAAATGACCTCTGGTCTATTGTTTATGGTTGAAATGACCTCTGGTCTATGGTCTTTGGACTCTAGTCTATGGTCTATGGTCGAAATGATCTTTGGTCCATGGTCATTGGTCAAAATGATCTCTGGTCTATGGTCTTTGGCCTGTGGTCTATGGTCCTTGGTCGAAATGACCTCTGGTCTATGGTCTTTGGTTGAAATGATCTCTGGTCTATGGTCTTTGGTCGAAATTATCTCTGGTCGATGGTCTTTGGTCGAAATGACTTCGGATCTAGTCGAAATGAACTATAGCATTGACCAGGTTGAAATGATCTTCAAAATTGGTCTGGTTGAAATGACTTTGGATCTGGTCGAAATGAACTACAACATTGACTAGGTCGAAATGATCTTCAAAATTGATCTGGTCGAAATGACCATGGAACTGGTCGAAATGATATGTGTTTTGGTTGAAATGACTTCAGAAGTGGTCGAAATGAACTTCCAAACTGGTCTGGTCGAAATGACCTCATACTTGGTCAAAAATCTTCGAAAATTGGTTGAAATGATTTCAAAATTGGTCGAAATGAACTACAGCATTGACAAGGTTGAAGTGATCTTCAAAATTGGTCTGGTAGAAATGACCTTGAAACTGGTCTAAATCCGATCTAATTTCAGCCTGGCCGAACCACTAGGGCCCTTTAATGGCTCGAAAATTGAAAAAAAGGAAACAATTTTTTTGTGTATCTTTTTATTTATGGAATAATCTTTTTGTATCTTTCTTTAGGGGATAATCCTTTTTTGGTATCCTTTTATTTAGAAATAATCTTTTAAAAGAGGAAGTAAATTGCCATTTGAAATCAAATCCCCTGATTGCCTTTGACTACATGCAACCCAAGGGCCCTATAAATAGAGAGGGGTGATAGCTATTCACACACACAACACAGACACAACACAACCAGGCACAAGGTGAAGGCACACAAAGTGGAGGCACAAGAGGTGGAGAGAAGACCGGCGACTGCAGATTCGTTCAAGCCCTTGAAGGTTACCATGGTTAAGCCTTATTTTTCTTTATAAACATGCATCATCATGCCTTGCATATTAGAAGTGGAGCCCTGTTCGTTGGTGCCCGTGCTAGCCCTTAATGAGATCAGAGATCAAAACCCCACCAAGGTCACCGTCGATCAAAGATTTGACAGTTATTTGCTTTCGATCAAAGATCAAGGCGCCACCAAGATGCCAGTTGATCAACGATCTAAAAATTTTGCATACTCATATTTTGATCAGAGATAAAAAAACCCCACCAAGGTCGCCATTGATAAAAAATTTGAAAGTTATTTGCTTTCGATCAAAGATCAAGACACCACCAAGGTCCCGGTTGTTCCAAGATCTAAGATTCATGTGAGAAGATCGATGATAACTTCTCATCCAGAAGTCTGATCGACCCCAAATTTTTTTGACAAACAGAGGACTCTATGGGCAACCTCTCCACCTTATTTTCAAGTCAATTAGAGATATCTAAGAGCCAATTCGACCAGATTAGAGGATTTGTCCAGAAGTAAATGTAGTTTGTGCCATGGGGAGTAGATCGTTGATAACTTCTCATCCAGAAGTCTGATCAACCTAAAATTTTTATTATAAACATAAGTCTCTATGGGCAACCTCTCCACCAATGTTCAAGTCAATCAGAGATCTCTAAGAGCCAATTCGACTAGATTAGAAGATCTATCCAGAAGTAAATGCAGTTTGTACCCCGGGGAGTAGATCATTGATAACTCTCATCCAGAAGTCTGATCGACCCCAAATTTTTATGGTAAACAGGAGACTCATGAGCAGTCTCTCCACCAAATTTCAACTCAATCAAAGATCGCTAGATGTCCAATTCGACCAGAAGAGGTGTTCAGTCAAGAAGCAAATCCAACTTGTGTCATGGGAAATAGATCGTTGATAACTTCTCATTCAGAAGTCCGATCGACCCCAAACTTTTTTATGGTGAACATAAGTCTCTATGGGCAACCTCTCCACCAAATTTCATGTCAATCAAAGACTTCTAAAAGGCCAATTCGAGCAAAAAAAGTGCTTTGTCCAGCAGCTTATTCACTTTGTCCCATGGGAGAAGATTGATGATAACTTCCGATCCAGAAGTCCGATCGATTCCAAATTTTTATGGAGAATAGAAGGTTTATACTGAAGTAATTCCTCCAAGTTTTAAGTCAATCAGAGCTAGAAAGATTCCCATCCAATTGGTTGAAGAGGAGCTAGTGCAATGATTAATAATGTTGAAGCTGTCAAGACAAGTTGAAATATTACTAAGTCCTTGATGGATATTCCAATGGGCTGTCTATCATGCAGCATGCTTTTCCTGAAGTTAGGGAAGTTGAAAGTGTTTTCACAAGTCATTCCATCTATCATTTACATGTTGCTGGGTACTGATGTAGTAAAGGCAACATGCTTTTTGTCCGTGACTGACGAATCCGGACACCATTTATGCCTGGTACTGATAAAGCGAAGGCATCCATTTGTTCGTGACCGACGAGGTCGAACAACCCCTCTGGCCAGGCACTGACAAGGCGATGGCCACATATTGTGATGACACCATAGACTGACGAGGCTATGGATTTTCATACTTGCATGCACGGGCATCCGCATTGCATTTATTTATCAAGGGAAAAATTATTTTGAAGCTTGAAGACGACGACCATTAGCGCAGCTTAATCAGAGGTTTTTTGCGGACTTGTTCTGCAGATGTAATTAACTAGGAGCTTTTCAAAAGATCTGAGGAACCATGAACCATGCAATCTCCTGAAGTCAAAACGTATTTTCTTTGGCGCAATGAGAACCTGTAAATCCCAAAGGAACTTGTAACTTATAATTCTTTTCAAAATTAATGAAGTACATTGTTTCCTTTAAGATTTTACATATATGTCCTGTTATGTGTGTATTTATGTATACTGGCATGCGGTACCAAAAAGGGGGCCAAATTTCCTGGAAGAGAGATCTTCCCGGTGAAACACTAGGTAACAACATTTTCCATGAAGTAAACAATTTATTGAGAGAATTATGTAAATTTACTGTAATAACATCAAAAATTTAAATCCCTAGCAAAGTAATTTTACTGCTCTAGCAATGTCAACATATCTGAACTAGCATTGTCAATTTACTAACATATCAAAATATATTTACTGACAAAGCAATATGAATTTAATGGCATATCAATGTACATTTACTGACATAACAATACGAAGTTACTGTCCTAGCTATGGCAATTTACTATCCAAACAATATACAAATTATTTAAGGAAACAAGTAAATTGAGATATCTACGACGGTAAATCGATATTAATAAGATAGTAAATTTAGTATCCCATCAATGTAAATTTATTGATTTGTCAATATCAATTTACTGCCTTAGATTTGTGAGTTTACTATGATAATGATAGTAAGTTGAAAGAGTTAGGGTAGTAAATTTGCAATATTATGACTACTAAAAGTATCATTAGTGTAGTAATTTACTGTCATTTGGTGAATAATCAGCAACATTAAATATCAATGCATATTTACCGACTTAGCAATGTGAATTTAATGTCCTAGCTATGGCAATTTATGGTCCCAATAATGTACAAATTAATGACAGAAACAATTAAACTAAGAAATTTATGATAATAAATTGATATTGATATGACAGTAAATTTACTATTCCATCAATGTAAATTTCTTGATTTATTAATGATGATTTACTGGCTTAGAGTTGTGAATTTACTATGATTATGACAGTAAGTTGAAATAGATAGGGCAGTAAATTTGTTGTATTATGATAGTAAAGTATCATGATTGCAATAATTTATTGTTATTTGGTGAATAATTAGTAGCATTTCTATAAGTTAATTTTGTTATTGATTCAACTTTGTGTTATATTTTCACTATTATTTTGTAGGAATGTCATCTCGAAAGGGTGCTGTTAAGGTGACTGGTAAGGTTCTTAAGAGGGTTAGGAAGGTTGTTGTGTCGGATAGCCAAAACGCTTTGGAGATTGCCTTTGATCCGACAAAAGGAAGCCCTGCAAAATCCATGAGCGTATGTTTATATTTGCCTCCTTTAATCTAATGTGGTATGTGGTTATTTGTTAGTATAAGTATGTTTTTGTAACGTAGTCACTTTTCTGTAAGAGAGAAGAGACACCGACAATTGGCATTTGGTCACGAGGAGCACGAAAGGCATGGGGATGAAGGTCCCAATTATGACGAGGTTTTGTTTTTCTATACCCTATAATAGCTGTTTTGTTACTGCCTTTGTTTTTCTGTAAGAATATTTTAGTGTATAAGGGTTTTACTATTGATCTTTACAGGAAAACGAGGCCAATCAATACGCACTAATATACTCAGATGACTACATATGCTTGATGAGTCTACATCCGATGATGATGATTTTCAGTATATTGAGCGGCTTCATGCTCAAAAAAAGCCCAAGTTTGTTTTTACCAATTGTGTTTTTATGTTCATGAAAGTAGTGACTATATCGCTAAAATATGTTGGATATGTTATAGTTAAAAATTAATATCCTATCACAATAAATTTACTACCCTACTATATAAATTACTAGCCATTGATATGTATTTAATCAAGCAATAATGTAAAATTACTACCAACAGTAGCAAAAATAAAGACAAACCACATCATAATAAACATATCCTCGTGGATTTATTGTATTAGATTTGTGAATTTATTGTCCTATTCATGGCAAATTATTGTCACAACAATATACAATTTACTAACATAAACATGTAAATTCACAAATCTTGGTAGTAAATCAATATTACCAGGACAATAAATTTACTGGCATATTAATATATATTTACTAACAAAGCGTTATCAATTTACTTTCATAACTATGGCAATTTAATGTCCCAACAATATACAAATTACTGACAGAAACAAGTCGTCGATGATTGAGACAATGTCCCAAGTTGAACTTACAAAAATTTGAGTTATTTAGAAGGGGGACAGTATTTATCAATCACCAAAGAACATCACCGTAAACATGAAACCAGACACACTGTGTTTATACAGGTTTGGGCCCTCGTAGTATGAGTAATAGCCCTACTCCTATTGGATTTTCACTATCAGAATGATGGATTACAAAAATGCACTGAGTTTTACAATCTCTGTGTTGTATAACTCTTCACTTGATTCCTCGTTGGATCTCCTTTTTACAACTTCTAAGCACTTTTTATACTTCGTCAAGAGGCGTCAGTTGCTTCATTAGAGGGACGCTTGGCAGTTGCAAGCAGTTGTTGTTTGCCAGTTATGACGTGACGGTTATGGATAACCACATGTTCATCCTTCTAAACAGTGAAGAGAGACTCATATTACCCTGGAAAAAATGGAACGTATTGGTCAGAGAGCGGTTATGATCTAGCATAACTGCATCACCCTTAGACCGTGGTCGGTAATATAAGTCTCGACCAAACCTTCCTTTCTTGATTCGAAAGTACTTCCAGGCTTAATATTTGTCTTAATTCACTATCATGGTAAGGATAAAGAAACCACTATCGATTTCTCCATAAGGAAGCTTAAAGATAACTCCCTTATTATTTGGTTACGTACTGGTTGTGAACATGTACTGGAGATTACCATGTCTCAGTGACCATAGTAACCGTGAGTAGTGACCACAAACTCTGCGACCTTAGATATTGCGATCACAGAGGTCACAGCTACAAACATTGGTACCACAGTTACTGTGCTAGCGTAATGATCATCTGTGATGGGCCTTCGTGTTTGACAAGATGGGCCATAATAAGTGCAGAAGATCTTGGACTATTACGTGATCTCTCTCTGTGGTCGCGAGCGACCACGGAAAGACACAAACAGATAACTTGGGTAATAATCTCCGTGACAAGTAAATCGAGAAATCTATGGCTGTAAATTAATATTGCTAGGACAATAAATTTACTATCCTATAAATGTAAATTCATTGATTTATTAATATTGATTTAGTGCCCTATAGTCAATGATAGTAATATTATTTCAGTGTGGTTAGTTACTTTCAAACTTCAATAGTTGCATTACGCATTTTTCATCTTTTTAATATGTGATATGTTGATAATATGCTAGAATAATAATTTACTATCCCAACAATATACAAATTACTAACAAAACAAGTAAATTGACAAATCTTGTGCAGTAAATTGAGATTTCTTGGAAAGTAAATTTACTGTCCTATATTTTTTTTAGCTTGGGTACTTATTTTCGAACTTCTATAGTTGAAGTACGCATTTTTAATATGTCATATGTTGATAATATCGTAGAATGGCAATATCATTTGTGAGGATGCTTCCATATCAATATCAGTTGTAAGCCAAAGAGGATATACGATTTAGTAAGGATGATGAATGATAGACAAAGAAGTGATGAGGATTGTTACCCGAGTTAAATCACCCATGACTTTTCAAGGTCGCGCGTATTGTTCCATGGTCGCGTATATTGTTCCATGGTCTCACATACCTTTCTATGGTCGCAGGAAACCACAGAAAGAGATTTAAACGACATGTCATTACTTTTCCATGGTAGCAGAAGACGAAGGAAAGAGATAATGGGATAATCCAAGAATATTTTGGACATAACTCATGAAAGATGTTTAACTCCCATAATTTTAATAATTATGAGATTCTATAGTCTCGACACTTATTGTTGCAGAGTCCATGGTCTTATATTATACCTGCAAGTATTATGGTCACGAAGACATTTGCCCACGATCATATCATGTCGCAGAGACAAAACAGATACCAATACATGGTTCATCATGCATCATAGATGACACACATAAATTAGCTCATAAGTCTCAACAAGAAAATTGATGTACTGGTAATTGGATTTTACCTCCAGTATCAGAAATCTTTCATGAACATAAGGTTAATAGAGAAGGAACATATATACTGGCTAGAAAAACTTAGTTCAATTTTTTTGATAAGTAAAAGTTTTAGCTTCTCTGCTTTCCAATCCTATTCACCAGAGAAGCGTACAATGATAGCACAATGTTTTGTGTAAAATAAACATTGATCTCTATCTTACATACAACATGACAAACTAATCCCCAGTATCATATCACAACTAAGACCAATACTGGGAAAAGAATGACTTAAGACAATTCAGAGAATTACAATAGAGCACTTGTCCAAATTCAATTCAAACTATCAATAATTCACATTGATTTTAGAGAATTGTGTTTGATTCTTCACAATTATAGAAAATACCATATGAAATATCTACAATCGGTTCATCTCAAATGATCTGTGCATTGTAGAACAGGGTAACAGAAAGAAAGAGAGAAAGAGAGATGGACCTAAACCCTTGTTGCTGGAGCTCGAGGAAGACTTGCTGGAGTTATGGCCATAGACGAAGTGGTCAAGGAAGCCGGCCGTGAAGTTGGGTGCACCTCCAGGGCTAGTCACTATTGAAGTTGAGGAGGTGCTGAGGTCGATGGAGCGGTCCCTGTCATGGTCGATGATGCTGCAGTGCAATAGAGGAGGAAGATGCTTGCCGTAGTCACAGAAGAAGGCGGTGGCTCAAGTTTGGGGGTGGATTGGAAAAAGGAGGAAACCAGGTCACCGGTGGTGATTGTGCAAAAGGAAGTGGCCAGCATCAGTGACGAAGATGGTGAATTTGAAGGCATAGTGGCGCTAGTGTTGTGGGGTATGTGTGAGGCGGCCGAGGAGTGGAAATGAGGGCCGTGGTGGCAAGCGGTAGCACGGCTCGGGGGCGAAGAGCCAGCAGTGCCAGGGAATTTGAAGCAGTGCACGGTGGCGACGCACGACGGGTGGCTAGATGCGGTGGTGGCTCGCGGAGGTGGCACTGAGATGGCAGAGCGTGGGCAGTGGTGGAGAGGGAGTGCCGGAGACTGAGAGGAGGAAACAGTTGTCGGATCAAGGTAGCACGAGCGCGGTGGTGCAAGCAACAGTAGGCCAGTGGTGGCTCAGGCTTGATGGCAAGGAGGAGTCGAGGGTGGCATGGCCAAGGAGAGAGCTGATGGAGGAGCACGTCATAGCCTAAACTAGCCGTGGCTTTAGATCTAGCGCCAAATTTGGCGACGCGGTCATGGAGAGGGAGCGGCGGCAGAGTGAGGGTGGCGGCGGAGAGCAGCGGCAACGTGGGTAGGAAGATGGCAGCGGCGCCAATTTGGGGAAATCAAATGAGCCGACAGCAGCTAAGGAGGCGGCACACGCTAGATTTAAGGGAGCCAGAGGTGGACGGAGGTGTGGAATACTTTGTGGGGAGGAAAGAAAAGAAGCTGCACCGGCGATCTACAGCCTGGCAGCCACCGGTGTGGTGGTAGGAAGGTGAGGAACTGTGGGGTAGAGGACGAAGAAGAAATAAAATACAAAGAACTAGGCTCAAAAACAAAAAAGTGGCCGATGACTAGGTTTTGAGAAGAAAAGGCAATTATACAAAAAGGCCTTCAGTGTTTTGGAAATGACAAAAAGATCCTTTCTGAGTTAGGGTTTAGATTTATGAGTATTGGCTATTTTGCAATTTGGTCTTTAGGGTTTTCAGAAATTACAGATGGGTCTGAGGCTGCTAGGTTTTATGGTTCTGGGCCCCCAGAAACTCTGATTTTTGCGCGGTTAGTTCCTACGCGTTCGTGGTGACGCCTACTTCTGTCTGGAATTATTGGTAGGTTAGATCCATTTGACAAAGTGCGTCCAATCAGCCAAAAATCATCTGATTTGCATCAACTTGCAATTAAAAATCGAAAACGAGTAATCCGATCGATTTCGCAATAAATGCATATGTAATCCGTGCAAATGCCGAATTGAATGACTAAAATGTATATGAATGAGGGGGAAAATATATGGAAAATATGCACATATATGATGAATGTCAGCAATGTTTCATGCTTGTCTTGATGAAGAAGTTTTTGATATGCACCAACATTATTTAAACTCAAAACTTGCTAGCCTTGTCCATGATGTAGAAAGTTCTGGTATGATGGATTGGTGCCAGGCTATGGTGAATAACTTTAAGGGCTGTCTCATGGCATTGGTACAGAAACAGGAATAGGAATACCATCTAGGGATGTAGTGTTTTATTTTTGGTAACTATCTAACTTCATTATAGAATTGTATGTATTATGTAGTTGTAGCATTGTGATAGTTGCTTGTTCTGTTTTAGATTTTCTTACCATGTATTTATAGATGTTACTCTATGTCTTTACAGGTTTATTACCTAGACAATCTATATTGTAGCATTCCATTAGTATCAAGAAGACGTCTCGTGTTAAGTTTTTTAGTGGTAAATTGATCACCAAGTTAGAGGCAGCTGATGTTTCAGGCAAGGATCATCAAAACAAGAGGCACTATGGAAAGCTGGATGTGAGTATTTTCATATTAAATAGTAAACTTTATCATTCCTATAATGTTTACTTACTATGCATATACAATGTAAATTTACCATCATAACAATTAAAGTTACTGCTAAAAAATTGTCCCAACAGTATTAAAAGTACTGCTCTAACGAATTCAATTTTCTGCCATTGCAATGTATATTTAATGTTCTAATAGTAGATAAATTACTTACCCAAACATATTAATTTTGTGTCGTAACAATGAAAATTTATTGGTATAGCATTATCAATTTTTTGTCATAGCGATATCAATTTACTGCGCTAGCACTAACAATTTATTGGAACAACAGCACATAAATTACTGACAGAAATATGTAAATTTATTGACATAACAATGAAATTTTACTTCCATAGCAATGTAAATTTAATGCCATATCATTGACAATTAACGTCACAGCAGTACGTATATTTCTAATACAAGCATGACAATTCACTATCATAACAATGAAACTTTACTGCCCTAGCAATGTGAACTTACTTCCATAACATTCACAATTTATTATCAGAATAGTACGTAAATTACTGATCCAAACATGTCAATTTACTGTCATAACAATGAAACACTATTGCGTTAGCAATATGAATTTACTGACATATCAATGTTTATTTAATTTTCCAACAATAGACAAATCACAGCCCCAAACATATACAATTATTGACATAACATTGGTACTTTACGTTTCCTAGCAATGTGAATTTACTGCCATTGCATTGACAATTTATTGTCAGGACAGTACGTAAATTACTGATCCAAATAGGCCAATTTACTATCGTAATGATGAAACTTTACTGTGCTAGAAATGTGAATTTACTGGCATATCAATTTATATTTAATTTCCCAACAATATATAAATCATTTCCACAAACATATAATTTTACTGACATAACAATGATACTCTAATGCACTATCAATGTCAATTTACTGACCAAACTATGCTTTTTTACTGCCAGATGCATGAATGTATATACATTTGGAAGATTTTTGTTGTGCCGTAATATTAATGGCAAATACTATTATTTGACATGGTTGTTGTAACACCCTGGGTTTGGGGTGAGAATTCTTTTCATAAAAAGTCATGCATGCATATGTCTCTCTAACATCAGCCAAATCAGCCTAGTCTTATTCTATCCTAAGCCCTAAAATCTCAAAATCTTCCTTGTGAACACAAATCAAGATATGACTTTCCAGATTTGACCTACTATTTATCTTGAGAATAAAAGTCTTCAGAAGCCAGATCCAATTCAATCTCTAACTTCCAGATTTGTCAATTCTTTCTGTTTTTGAAAACAAAAAATTAATTAAGTATCCTAATTACCCTAAATACTCTGAACTCTGATTTAATCAAATCTTGACCTAATCCAGACCAAATTATTCTTGGATTATGATCAAGGATATGCCAATACCTTAATCCAAAAAGTTGGCAGTCAAATCCTATCATCTAGACCATTTTCACAAATCAGTCCAAGAAGTATCACAGTTCAGTCCTTTCCAAAAGCCTGAAAAGGCGAAATATTGCAAATCAACTCCAAATTCAAATCTGTTTCAGGGAACACCTCCCAAATGCTATTCAATGCAAAATATTCTTTTGTGAGGATATCAAAATTTTATCCTAAATCCCAGAATTTCAATTTTGACAAAGTCCAGATTTCAAATACCCTAATTACCCTGTTTTCGCTCCAATTCAAATTTGATCAAAAGTTCCCAGATTTTATCAGATATTCTCTCAAACCATCTTTTGAATAAAGTTTATCAGATTTATTAAATCAAATCCATCTTTAACTAAGTTTTTCACTAAAATTGCAAATCGGTCCAAATCAATTATCAGAATTTGCATTTTGGTCCAAATCCCAAATCGACCAGCCAGCACGCTGTTGCTTTGACCCTCGCCGTGTTTCTTCAGCGTGGGCCTTCTCTTGTGCGTGTGTTCGTTTGAGCTTGCATGCGCGCACGTGTTCGCGCTAGAGCCGTCGCCGTGGCAGCACCAGCGACCACCAGCAACCGCACGCGCGACCAGCAGCGACTGCGCTCCAGCAGCAATAGTTTTGTCAGAAGTTTCGTGCCACATCGCCACGCCGTGCCAGCATTGTCGCCTCCGCTTTGCACCGCCCAGCGCCAAGTTTCAAAGTGTCGACCAAATGCAGCTGCAGAGTCGCCTGCTCGCCGTCCCGTCGCTGCCGCTGTTTTCTTCGACCAGCCGCTTCACTGGCACAATTTTCACTGCCCAGCCTCGCCAACTCCGTCCTGTGCTTATAAATAGCAGCCCTCGATCAGCTCTGTTTTCACCACTCATCTCCAGAGCCTCCTTAGCCATTAAATCAACCTCCTTCTCGTTTCTTCTTTGTCTCCGACGATCCGCCGAGGAGGAGAACGTCGCTAGAGTAATTCACATCACCAACCTTCAAATTAACTGCACTGGTATGTCCCTAGTGCTCATCTCATCATCCTCTAGCAACCAATTTGTCTCCGGTGGACCTCAACGCCGGTGATCTCCATAATTGGCAATTGCCCTATTCCAGCAATTCAATCCACTCCAGTCCAAATTAGCTTTCCCTCCTGTGGAACAAAATGATCACCAGAACCTTTGGAGCAAGCCTACTCATCAAGAATTTGAAATTAGCCCATGGTCGAGAGTTTCCTATTCTTCGCGCGCTGTTGAGATTAGTTCACGTCGCTGGCCCGTTCCACCTCACCTCCAACCAAATTGACTGCACCAACTCAATCTTTGCATCTCGTAGATGGTGTAGCCAAGCCCAATCATTTGCATTGTCCTAAATCAGTATCGCCCCTTTTGCCATCTTCTTCAAGTCCGGTGTCTACGCCGGCGAGCTCCAATACTTGATTGCAACCAGATTACTCGCTCGAGCACCATCAGCATTACCTCAGGAGCAAAAGCCCTCGATCAATTTCAAGTTCTATCAATTCCTGTGCTCTGTCACCGTAGCCCGCTTCTGGTTTTCAAAGCCGACGACTTCAACCTCGCCGTTCGCCGTCCTCCGGCCATCATCTCCAAACTAACTTTGCCAGCAGCTTTGCCTTGATCTCGCCTACCCATTTGACATAGTTGGCGAAGCAGCACACAAGTAAATTGATAAATTGCTTGAGCCCTAGAAATTGACAGTGCGCTGGCATTCAATTCTCTGTGTCCAGGGATCTTTTTACGAATTCTTTGAACTCTTGGACTTTTCTATAAAAACCTCCTTGTCAATTAGATGCCTTGCTTCATTGTGCACCCAATGCTTTGATTCAAACTTGTTTTGGCCATTAAAAACCTTCTAAACCACTCCTATGCCATTCTTGGCTATGTCAGCCCGCGAACTGAATGTCAATCGGCTGACATTCGCTGTTTTTGAGCAAACCAGCCGTGAACTCAATGTTAATATTGATGTCTTGAAACTCTAGTAACCTCCAAGACTCAATCTTAGCCAGATTCCTTGAAACCCTAGAATCTCGACTCAGTTCAGCTTGCAGTCTCAATCATCTTCAGCATCGTTCAATTATTCTTTTTAAAGCATATCTGCATATAGATCATAAAACATTTTAATATAATTAGTAATCATTGTGTTTGTTTGCCGCCGAGCAGATACCGACTACTGATCTTGAACCTATATTTTAAGAGTTGCTATAATATAACCTTGAATATAAGTAGTATTGCATGTGAAAGAATAATTGAATTATGAAATGGCAATATTAGGCTGGATGCCTGTGAAATGTGAAATGATCAAGTAATGAGCCATGAATTAATATACGTGTATTTATGTATATTCATGAAATAAAACCCCTAGCCGTGACCAGAATTTGGTATGGAATGGTGGTGGCACTGGATGTGCGAGCACTAGATGTGCGTGGCTGTGGATGGTCTGGTCACTGTCTGGTCACTGGCATATAAGGACTAGAACCTTGTGTTGTGCGTCTAGTGACATGAAAAACGTATTAACCGCAAGCCTGGTATGGGACAGGCCTGAACAAGTAAGTATGCGATCGCACATGAAACCCCTGCATGAGATGGAAAGTTGTGCATGTTTGGCACGGAGTGCGGCTCCTACACATATCACTGGATGTGATTGCACGCTGACCCAGTAATGGGAAGAAGCATTCGGGGTGGGGGTATAGCCTGCCACAACTGTGGAAGGTCTGGTAGTCCGACCACAGGGTCATGGGTGAATTGTGAGTGAAACATAACAAAAGTTCTTGTTATCTCCACCTTGCCACTCACATTATGCAGTGAGGAAGGGTCTAATCATATTGATAGAATGGGCATGAAAGTGGAATATCTTGCGGGTAAATTGGTACCCCTCTATAGAGTTAAAAACGTATTCGAATACTCTGAGCTCCAGGATTTATAGGAGTCTACTGTGGTGGATTAAATCTATGGGGTGTGGCACAAGTATATTTTTTAAATAAAATTTGATGTCAAGGTTACCCAAATGACATGTGTTGTCATGATAAGGGGTACTGCCGTAGGCTATCGTGTGTCGACGTGTCGCGGTAGTACTATAAATAGTGGAACATAAATAGCGATGCTATGCTATGAAAAATACTACCATGAGATGAGATATAAAGGAAAAGTCTATTTTACAACTAGGGCTGGACAAAAAGATCGAAGCTCGCGAGCTATTCGGGATCGAATCGAAACTCGGCTCGGTTCGAGCTCGGCTCGAGCTCTTAACGAGCCGAGCTCGAGCTTGAAGTAAAGCTCGAGTGAGTATTCGAGCCGAGCTCGAGCCTTCCCGAGCTCGCTCAAGCTCGACTCGTTAAAGCTCGTTATATCTTACAGGGCCTTATCTTACATTCTTATTTCTTAATGGGCCTCGAGCCTCAGCCGAGCCTAATCGAGCTCGAGCGAGCCCAATCACATTTATTTGTGTATACAGCCTTATCGAGCTCTATCGAGCTTTTGTCGAGCTTTATCGAGCTTTATCGAGCCGAGCACGAGCCTAGTTCTAAGCTCGTTAATGTTTCGAGCCGAGCCCGAGCCGAGCCCAATACATTATCGAGCTCGAGCCGAGCCTGCCTGGGCTCGCTCGAGCTCGGCTCGTTTCCAGCCCTATTTACAACCATCCACACTTCTTTAGTGGCATAGGTTCATATCATCACTACTATATGTATATACTCTTACATATGACTTGCTGAGTACGTAAATACTCACCCTTGCAACCTATCGATCTAATAGATGGAGTGTTCAATGATCAAGATGAAGGCGTGGAGAACTTTCTGGATCCAGGAGGAGGAGAGCCAGTTCCTGCAGAGCCCTGATGTGTGTTGTTCTGCCGTCAACTTCTTGCTGTGGGGGTTCACCTAATTTCCGCTGTGTAGTTGTTATTTTGCTAGACCATGTATGCCGCGAAGGCATTGTAATTTCTTTATGTTGTATTAAGGCCAGCAGGCCACACTGCTTAAATATTTTGTAAGTTATTCTGCTGTAATGTAAATATACTCCTGTGCTTATCCTGGGAAGTCAATGGTATGCATGTATGGGATCAGCTGCAGTGAGTTGGGTCCCCACGGGAGTAGTCGTTGTCCCCAAGGCGGGGGCGCGACAGTTGTTTGTTATGATTTCAGCTCAGAAACAGAAAAGACAATTGCTATGTAGAGACTAAAACTAAGAATATTTTTGTTGGTGTTTCAGTCGAGAGTCGCAATATTTCCCATTCATTTCCAAGGATAGAGAGCTATTTCGTTGATGTACTACCTTTTCTTGAAGGTGTGGAGAAAGACAAAGTGATGGATGTTCTAAAGGCTTGCAATAAGGTGGATGAAGATGCTCGAGCCGAATTAGTTTTGAAGATTAAGGCATACGATAAGGAGGTTGATGATGCCCAAGCCGAATTAGTTCTAAAGATTAAGCTTATAATCAGGAAATGTAAAATTGGAGGGAAGGCTGATGTTGCATCTAAAGATGTGAATCAACAGGCAAGTGCTACTAATCTAGTCAAGAAAACAAAGAAGCAGATTGAAGAGAGACCAGTATTGAAATCAATTGCCAAGTCAAATGCAACTAGCGAAAAGAGAAATATTGTTAATGATGATGATGATGTGCCCCTTTCACTGGTTGTGCGGAACATTCAAATTTCTCTTAAACAAGTGAGTGCACTGACAACTAGTGGTTAATTAGTCTCATTATATATTATGGGTAGTGGTTGTAAAATTTGAAACTACTGACAAGACAGTAATTTTATATTGGTAGGACAATAATTTTATATTACTAAGATAGTAAATTTTCGTTAGCAGGACAGTAATTTTCCATTCGTATGACAGTAAATTTATAGTATTGATTGGTCTTTACCTGTACACTAATAAAATAGAAATTTTACATTAATACAACAGTCAATTTGTAATGTCTATTAGTTATTTTACATTAATAGGACAGTAACATTACTTTAATATAATAGTAAAGTTGATAGGACAACAAGTTAACTATATAGGAAATTAATTTGAATTGTTTGTTCATGTGTTGGTTGTGAGAAGAATATTGTGCACACGTCTGCAATCTAACAACATAAGAAATCTGCTACCACAACTACCGAGAAAGGTTAGTTTTGTGCGAAATTATGTTTGTAGTAATGTATTACATATAAATTATTGTTGTAGTAAAGTAAACTTTTGTAGGTCATGTTTTATAAATGCTTTTCTCTTTTGTAATTATTAGTTAAATGGACTAAGTTTCCATGATTTTTTTTGTTTATTCAGATCATGTCTCTCAGATAATTAATCTTGATAGACTGTAATACACACACACACACACACACACTATATGTATTTGTTCAGAAAAGTACATCAATTTCTTAATTCTTAATTTTTTTAAAATAAGAGTACTTTATTTTGTTTATAGCCTGACGAACCAAGGAATTAAGGGTTGAATCGATGCTTGGACCTATTGCCGAGAACGACCCTGGCACCCTTGTTCATGTTCATAGCACAACTGCCACAACACCAACTGATGATCATCCTACTGGAGGACATGCACCATTCTCAAATTTTGATGATGTGCAAGGCACAGAGGGGTATGTAAAATTATTTAGCAGTCATTGTTGTTTTTGTTGGTTGTATGTACGTTTGTATGTGGATAGCACTAAAACATATGCTGTGGAATACCTATCAGTAATTTTACATTATAAGGAGAGTAATATTAGATCACTAGGATAGTAAATTGGTAGTGTGATTGTTAGGATAGTAAATTTATATTGATAAGACAATACATTTCCTCACTAGGATAATAAATTACCTTATTAGGACAATAAATTTAGATAAATATGACAATAAATTTACCATCATGACATTAATCAATGGTTTGTAAATTTTGAAACCACTTACAGGAGAGTAAATTTGCTTTACTAGGACAAGAAATTTTCATAAATATGACAATAAATTTGCGTCATTAGAACAGTAAAGTTCCTATTAGGACATGTAAGTAGTGGTTGTATAATCTAAAATTATAGACATGATAGTAAAGTAACATTACCAGGACAATAAATTTTTCTTTATATGTCAATTAATTTGATATGTTGGTAACAGAAAAAGTACATTTTTAATTTTGTAGCTGTTAGTGCAATATTGAAAGATGCTGATGACATCATTGAGATGAAAGAGTTGGAAAGGGCTAATGAGGTTATTGACAAATTAATCGAGGATCCAAAGAGACAGCCAGCATATGTTGTCGTAGCCCCACAGCTAGCATCTGCTGGCGTAGCCCTTGCATCTAAATCAAAACTTGATAGAGGATTACTCAGGACAAATGCTACTCCTAAGTACATATCTCCATTCAAGTGCAAATCTAGTGCACTCAAAAGGCAAGTTGGGTTCATATGCTTTCTCACATACGATGAATTGTGCAAAAGGGGTGAGCCTTTCTATAAGTAAGTTGTAATACATTTTTTTATGCTGTAATATTCTTTGTAATTCATAGTGATTTAAATTGACTAAAACAGTAATTAATTTGAATGTTAATCAGCGCAATGATCATTTTATCGGTCGATGGTGTTGCGTTAAACGATACATATATCAAAATTTCATTTGACGAAGGATGCCATTTAGAGAATTTGTTTATTAAATTATTCTGGTAGTTCATAACCAACGATGGTAAGAAATACATGAGTGCATTTGTAGGATATAAGGCATTTATCTAATATGAATGCTCTGTAAGTGTTACATGATTTATTGTAGTTGTTATGTTTAATACAATGTGTGGCTTTGATATGTATCGGTGTTCGTGTTTAATATTATGTTAATGTTTACGTGAGATCTTACTTTGTGAGGAGTACCATGGGACACAATTCTCGGTAGATTTTAGATTAAGCTATGTGACGGCAAACATAGTTGGATTTAGCTTGGTCGATGCTAAACTTGTAAGATAATAATACCAATTGGTCATGACAGTTTCATTAGCTTGTAAGATTTGTCAAAATACTGTCAGAAACATGTAATTTGATAAATCTAAGGAAGTAAATTTAGATTGATAAGACAATAAATTTACTACCATAGCAATGTTGATTCACTACCATAGATTTAGCAATTTATTGACATAGCAAAGGCTGTTTATTGTCCGAACAGTCACTACCACAGAAACAGACATCCTGGACGGCACATCACAGACGGGTATGAACTGTTCAATGGAAAACCGTCTGTGAAGGCCTGGCGGGAGAATATGTTCAGATATCACAGACGGTTCTGACGTCAAAAACAACTGTGAGAGTAAACCAGACGGTTCTGAACACAAAACCGTCTGTGATAGTATACTTATCACAGACGGCTCTAACCTAAAAACCGACTGTGATATATACAATCGGTTCCCAGCTAAGAACCGTCTGTGATAGTCTAATTATCACAGACGGTTCTAACCTAAAACCCGACTGTGATATATACAGACGGTTCTGAGTTCCGAACCGTCTGTGATAATTAGACTATCACAGACGGTTCAGAACGCAGAACCGATTGTGATTTATACAGTCGGTTGTAAACCACGAAGCGTCTGTGATAGTGTAGTTATCACAGACGGTTCTGATGTATGAACCGACTGGAAAAGTACCGGCGCTTCGAATTCTCAACTGTGATCATTTCTGTCTCCGATCTTCGCGCGCGGCGCCTAGGAGAACACGAAGCATCACTTTGGAAGTTCTATAAATTGATAGTGGAAAAATTGTCATTTACTTTACAAGTTTTTATAGTTCTCAGACTGTTTGACTCCTTAGCTTCTCTGCGCCAATGGCATCCTCGATGGCATCGTCAGCCTCGCCCTCCCCGGTATGAACTCTCAATCTTTTGGACTTACCCCTGTATTGTTAATCCATGTTCAATACATTCTTGACCTGTTGATTTGCACAGGGAAGGGGAGCCGTAGAAGACACTGCCAAAGTCAAGGCCGAGCTGAGGGCCCTCCAGGAGGAGCACAAGCTCCTCACGGAGAAGCACACTCGGCTACGGCTTGACCTTGACGATCTCTTCCAGCGCATTCAGCGCATGAAGACGGATGGTGACAATGCTAGGGCGAGGACGAGGCGTCTTCGCGAGGAGAAGAAAGCCGCGGATATGACCATCGCTGGCTGCGGTTTGACAATGAAGGATACCATCGCGAAGCTGAGGGAGGTCGCAGGCCTTCTCGACGCTGAAGTAGTTGATCCTGAGAAGGACAACTTGTCGCTGGAGGAGTCCTGCGTCCTGGCTGCAAGTCAAACTGACTTTATTCTAGATGCAGCCAGGGCTAAGACCACTCCTTGACCTAGCATTCTATATTTTTACTTTTTTTTTGTAAGTGATGAAACAAATTATTGAAAACTTTGTTCTTATGTCAACTTTCTAATTTTCCAGCACATTCTTGGACTGCATGCAATCTTCCCTCTTTCTTTATCTTTCGTTGGCTTTTGTCGAACATTCGACCATACAAAGGTATGTACACTGTGTGCGATCAAGGAACGACTATCGCGATCTTTGGCTTGTGATCGGAGCCCTTGAAATAATATAGAAACAATATAGAGGTCGCAGGTCCCATGCAAATAATATAAAAAGAATATAGAAGTTATATATCAACGTGCTTTGAAATATCACAAACGGCTCTGAGGTAAAAAACATCTGTGATAGTCACATTAGAGACGGTTTTTACGTAAGGCCCGACTGTGATGGTCCCAACAGTGTTCTCGAGTCGACTCGAATTCTTAACCTCTATCAATATCACAGACGGTTTTTAACTCCAAACCGTCTGTGATAGTAAACGGACATATTAAAGACGGTTTGGACATCAGAACCGTCTGTAATATTAAAGCAGACGGTTTTGATCTCCTAACCGTCTGTGATAGTCCCAACAGTGCAATTCTCTACATGCAATTGTTGATAACCGCACATAATAACTGAGCAGATGAAGAGACTTAATTATTTACTTCAAATTTAATTTGCATCGAATTATGTAATCTGACTCTTCAACTTCCTCGCCTCGAATTCTCAACCTCTATCAATATCACAGACGGTTTTTAACTCCAAACCGTCTGTGATAGTAAACAGACATATTAAAGACGGTTCGGACATCAGTACCGTCTGTAGTAGTAAAGCAGACGGTTTTGATCTCCCAACCGCCTGTGATAGTCCCAACAGTGCAATTCTCTACATGCAATTGTTGATAACCGCACATAATAACTGAGCAGATGAAGAGACTTAATTATTTACTTCAAATTTATTTTGCATCGAATTATGTAATCTGACTCTTCAACTTCCTTTGCCGTGTTGCAGTTTATCTCCCGAGAAGTTGTATATCATGAATTTATTGGCCTTGAAAACCAGTACTAGTGCGCTTTTTAGAACTCGAGGCACCCGCGCATATGAACCGTCACCTTCTGTTTCTATAAATAGCGAGGCTCCTAAATCCCTGTCTTTATTCCCTCCTCAACTCCCACCTTGATGGCGAGCCGAGATTCTAGTGAGGTTATTGAAATTGAGAGTGATGAGGAAGAGATAAGGAATGAACTCGATCAGGATCTTCAGAAAGTAAGTCCTCTCAGAAACTCTAATGCAGATCTTTCTTTTATGACTTGATTACCTCGAAACAAATGCATTTCGAAATCCACAGGTGCTTGAGGAAATGCTCCCTCCAAAGAAGAGACTTAGAAATGATGAAAGATCGTACAGTGGAGCTGCAGCGAAGACTCTAGAGGGTGCTGAGGCTTGTGTTGCCACATTGCCCCTTGCAACCCCTCCAGTTGCATCGACTCCACCTTTGGAGATCCACAATAATCCTTCCAATATCCCCTCTCCAACACCTTTGTATCATCAGCTTTTCTGGGGTAAGGCTCACACTTCCACGTCCAAATCCACTCCGAAGCTTGGCAATCATCTTCACCCTCCCAGCATACGCCCCTAGGAGAAGCTGGAGAAGCATATGTGCAGGAGGAGAAAGCTGCCTTGTGCAGAACTCTCCAAAAAAAAAAAGAGGCGCTGGAGAAGCATTCTGAGGGGATGTCTTTTGCCATTCTGCACTTGGCAGAGTGCATGCTTTGAGTTGCAGCTTCATCTCCACCTTTGTTGTATCAACTTTAATTTCTTGGATGATCCTACTGATGCCAAATCCACTCCTTTGGTGAGAGATGATGTTGATAGTCTTAGAGCCATTGGTAGTTCTCCTGGGGCGGCCAGTGTAGATCCTACTGATGCCAATACGTCCCTAGGAGAACTTTGTAAATTACTTTCGGAACAGGTCGACACTAATCAATTGGTCGCTTAATTAATAGTATCTCTTATGTATGGAAAGATTGTAAGAAATAAGAAATTTCTTTTCCTTATATATCTGGCTTTCGATTGATTATGTAACTGATAATCACCAAATGATGTTCTGTGTAAAAATGTTAACAAGAAAATACTGCTGCGATCAAGACGGTTTTTAACTCAAAACCGTCTCTGCTTGAAAGATTACAGACGGTTTTAATTTCAGACATATATATAAAACAAATATGAAAAACAAGATAAAACCAAACAGTCTGAACGTTCATTTTTGTAAATACTAACATTGAAATAAGATAGAACCAAATATGAAAAACATGTGGAACAACTGATGACCAGTAGTCGAATGCAAACAAAAAAACCGGGATATTAAAGACAGTTCGGACTTTAAAACCGTCTGTGTTATCACAGACGGTGCTGAGGTAAAAACCGACTGTGATAACAACATACACAGACGGTTCTGAGGTAAAAACCGACTGTGATAATAACGTAGACGGTCGGATGTGATAACACAGACGGTTCAGATGTGAGAATCGACTGTCATAATCAAATACACAGACGGTTCTGATGTAAAGCGGACGGTTTGGAGTTCATAACCGTCTGTGATATTTCTTTCATACTTACACAAATTGCAGCGATATTACCGACGGTTGATAGATTAAAAACCGTCAGTAATATTCTTTTCTTCAATAATGCACCGATATTACCGACGGTATTATATAGAACAGTCTGTACTGAACCTGGTATAAAAGGTCTTTTGGCGGATGTTTTGAGCTAGTCGTACTCTCTTGCTTGACCTACACTGTCCAGTTCGAAGAGATTTGGGGCAAGGAAGAGCGAAATCTCGAAAGGCAGGGGGAGCATTTGGGGGCAAAAATTTGAGGATCGAACCAAGGTTGGTTACTTGCTCCCAAGGCGTACACATTACTTGATTTCATCATCAATATCGATCTCCATTGATTTACTAATTAGCATGTGTATGAATTTGATTTATTGCAGATGGTCCGAGACTGGATGTATAATGACAACCGAGTGGGTGAGGAATACATGAAAGGTGTTTTTGATTTCGAAAAGGTTGCTGTGCAAGACATGGCGAAGAAGGGTTTACCATATATGTACTGTCCTTGTGTAGACTGCCAGAATATTAAGATGTTCACCAACTCATCTCAAATTGTCGCCCACTTGATCCGACGTGGTTTCAAAAAGGGGTACACGTGTTGGGTCCACCATGGAGAAGAGCCAACTGCAGAAACAACTGCCACTCAGGTTGAGGAACAGGACATGTCGGATCCAAACAACGACTTCGACGAGGATATGCCAGAGGATGACCATTTAGATGACATGTTGCGTGATGTGGAAGGAAATTACAGTGAAAGGGGGTTTGGCAAATTCAAGCGCTTGATTGAGGACTCAGAGAGGCCGTTGTTCCCTGGTTGCAAGTCGAAATACACAAAGTTGGCCTCTGTGCTTGAACTGTTAAAATTGAAGGCAAGCAACAGCTGGACCGACAAGAGTTTCACAGCACTGTTAGATCTTTTGGCGGACATGCTCCCGGAAGGAAACGAGTTGCCAAAAAACACCTACCAAGCGAAAAAGCTGTTGTGTCCTTTGGGAATGGAAGTAGAAAGGATACACGCATGCCCTAATGATTGCATCCTTTACCGTAACGACTACAAAAATATGCATGTTTGTCCAGTGTGCGGCGCATCCCGCTATAAGCGTACTAAGGACCGAACAGACGACGGCGACTGCACGGAGATAAAGGAAGGACCTCCTGCTAAGGTGTTGTGGTATTTGCCAGTCATTCCCCGCTTGCAGCGTTTGTTTGCAAACCGTAAAGAGGCAAAATTACTGCGTTGGCACTCGGAAGACCGGAAGAAGGATGGAAAGTTGAGACACCCCGCTGATTCTTCGCAGTGGAGAAACATCGACAGGGAATTTGTTAACTTCGGAGCAGAATTGAGGAATATAAGGTTCGGGTTGAGTACCGATGGAATTAATCCTTTTGGTAACATGAGCAGTCGGCATAGCACTTGGCCGGTTCTTTTGTGTATCTACAACCTTCCTCCTTGGTTGTGTATGAAGCGCAAGTACATCATGATGTCTCTACTTATCTCAGGACCAAAACAACCCGGAAACGATATTGATGTGTACCTAGCACCATTGATAGAGGATCTCCTAACAATGTGGAACGAAGGGGTGCAGGTATGGGACGCATACAAACGAGAGAACTTCATCCTACGTGCTATGATATTCTGCACCATCAACGATTTCCCAGCCCTTGGAAATTTGTCGGGCCGTACTACGAAAGGAGCCAAAGCCTGCCCCCACTGTGAAGATGACACTGAGAGCGTGTGGCTGAAGAATTGCAGGAAAACAGTGTACATGCGTCACCGTAGGTTTCTTCCGAAGAATGACGCGTACCGTAAGAGGAAGAGGGAATTTGACGGCCACAACGAAGATGGTTCAGCCCCGAAGCCTACGCGCGGGAAAGATGTTTACTCACGGGTGAAGGACATAGACGTTGTGTTTGGAAAGGGTGGTAAATTGAAACCCCGCACGAAGAACACTTGGAAGAAGAGATCGATATTTTGGGACTTACCGTATTGGGAGCATTTAGAGGTTCGTCATTGCATTGATGTCATGCATGTAGAGAAGAATGTTTGTGACAGTTTAATCGGCCTATTGCTGAACATTCCAGGGAAGACAAAGGATGGCATCAATGTGTGGCGTGACATGATCGAAATGAGAATCAGGCCCGAGCTAGCACCGAGAGAGGACGATAAAGGCCGTATATACCTCCCCCCCGCATGCTACACTTTGTGCAAGGCTGAGAGGACAGAACTCTGTAAGTGTCTCCATGGTGTTAAAGTTCCATCGGGTTACTCCGCAAATATGAAAAAGCTTGTGTCCATGGGCGATTTGAAATTGCTGGGTATGAAGTCTCATGATTGTCACGTGTTGATGACACAAATGCTTCCTGTTGCCATCCGGAGTATTCTGCCGCATAAGGTCAGAGAGACGATCACGAGGCTATGTTTTTTCTTCAATGCAATTTCTTCCAAGGTCATTGATCCCGATGGACTGGATTCTTTGCAGAGCGAGGTGGTTCGAACTCTCTGTCAACTTGAGATGTATTTTCCTCCATCGTTTTTTGATATCATGGTCCATCTCACCGTCCACCTTGTCAGAGAAATCAAGATATGTGGACCCTTGTTCCTACGTTATATGTATCCATTCGAGAGGTACATGGGTGTACTTAAGGCCTACGTGAGGAATCGGTCCCGGCCCGAGGGTAGCATTGCCGAAGGTTATGCAGCGGAAGAGGTTGTTGAGTTCTGCGTCGATTACATGGCCGAGGTAGAAGCAATAGGAGTTCCTGTGTCTCGTCACGAGGGGAGGCTTGATGGTGTTGGCACTATCGGACGGAGAGCCATCACTCCTGATTTCGATATGTACTCGAAAGCTCATTTTTGGGTCTTGCAACACATGACGGAGGTGTCTCCGTACATCGACGAGCACAAGGAGATGCTACGACAAGACAATCCTCGCCGATCCGAGGTTTGGATCACGGGACAACATAACAGTCGATTCAACGCGTGGATGAAGGTGCGAATCACCGGAGAGTCCGCAAGTGAGAACCTTAAATGGTTGGCAAAAGGGCCCATGTTTACTGTACAGACATGGCAGGGATACGACATCAATGGGTACACATTTTACACGAAAGCTCAAGATCGAAAGAGCACTGTGCAAAATAGTGGAGTGAGCGTAGAAGCTTTCCATGAGGGGTTCACCAAGACAGGCCCAACAAGGGTAGTACGTAGATTGAACTCGTACTACGGGTTCATTGAAGAAATTTGTGAGCTCGATTACGTACTGTTCAAGATTCCCCTGTTTCGATGCCGATGGGTCCAAATCCCACAGGGTGTGAAGGTTGACAGTTACAGTTTCACTTCTGTGGACCTGGATCGCGTTGCTTATAAAGATGAGCCATTCATACTTGCAAATCAAGCCATTCAGGTCATTTATGTCACTGACCCGGCCAATAAGAAGTGGCACATCGTCCTTCATGGCAAGAGAAGGATTGTTGGAGTTGAAAATGTCGTAGACGAGGAGGAATACAATCAATTTGATGAGATTCCTCCATTTGGAGATGGCGTACAGGTCGATACTGAAGACACCGACGAAACCAGTTACGTGCGTATGGATCACCAGGAAGGGTTATACTTTAAAGGTAATCAACTGTACGTCTTATCTCTCTGTTTCCATCGGTATAGCTTATATCTCCTGTAATTCTCGTATTTGCAGGGCCGCGGCAAGTGGAAAGTTGAGGATAACATGGCTGTGTACGTGCAAATTGTCGGTGAAAGTTCCCATTTGTAAATTTAACATACAATATTACGTGGAGCATGCGCAAGTTACAGAGCATTTGGACTACATTGTAACCAATTATCGGATATACGTACATAGTAATCAATTTACAGAGTATTTGGACTACATTTGAAATATCTGAGTGTTCATTTAAAACATGTTTTCGAGCATTCAGAGTTGAAAGCTACAGATCAGTTTCAATTTGTAAAACTAACGTTCAATAGAGAGATTATCAAGGACGGTTTTGACCTAGCACAGACGGTGCACAGTCGGTTCTCAACTCACAACCGTCTGTGATAATCTCTCACTATGTAGATTACCACAGACGGTGTTTATTTGAGAACCGACTGTGATAATATTATCACAGACGGTTATATATATAAAACCGTCTGTGATATTTTCAACAGTGTTCGACTCTTCGAGTTCTTAACGTGCACCGTCGGTTCTCAATTCCAAACCGTCTGTGATAATCTCAGGCACAGTCGACTCTCAACTCAAAACCGTCTGTGATAATCTCTCTGGTGACTACGATTATTATAGACGGTTTCGATGTGAGAACCGATTGTGATATATACTATTATAGACGGTTCAGATGTGAGAACCGACTGTGATAATACCGACGCGGTACATAGTTCAAGGCGGGCTTTATCCCACTCATTCTACTTCGCCCTAGCTCTGTTTGCCCTAGCTCTCTCCGCCCTCGCACCGTCCGTCGCGATCACCTCCATCGCCTCCCACCTTCTCCTCTCCGTCCGTCGCGATCACCTGCATCGCCTTTCCACCGTCAGGCGCGATCACCTCCATCGCCCTCCCGCCTCCGACGCGATCACCTCCATCGCCTCCCCACCGTTTCTGTCATTCTTGTATGGGTTTTGTTATAGAATTATTAGTTGCATATTTATTTAAACTGTTCTCTCTTTCACTTATGTTAGGAACTATGTCTGGTGACGAAATGCACCACTCGGGGACTCAGGGTGACCTCGCTGGCGATGAGACGCCTGGGCCGGAGGTCGCCTCGTCCGTCGTGACCCCGCAGAAGAAGGGAAAGGGGCGAGGCCGGACGACATGTGCGCGTCTGAACAAGGGGGAAAAGCAGCATGTCCAGTTCGACGACAATGGTGTGCCGGAAGCTCCGCCCAAACTTGTCGGTCAGTACCGCTCACTATGCGGCAAAGTGGCAAGGGAGCGGGTGCCCATCACCACCTCCGACTGGGGTCAAGTGCCCCCAGAGTGTGAGACCCCCATTTGAGGATCACCTTGGTAACCGCCCAGGTAAGTTACACACAGCAGGATGACACATGAGCTCCAAACCACACAAGCATAGTAATAACATTAAACAAGTAGCAGGCCAGTATGGCCAATATTACATACCCAAAGCACCAAAAATGGCGCTGAGTAGAGTTACTAAGAAAATAACAAGTTTGTCAGAACCAGACTCGGTATCCAAGTACCGAACACACAGCATAAAGCACAAGGCAACAACGAAAAGCTTGACTTCAATCCGCAGCGGGGTTGGAGTGGCTCCTCCCGCATCTGACTTGACTTGGTGCGCAATCCTTCTAGAACGTGGGCTCGTCCGGGGCACTTCCATCTTCTGCCGGGAACTCATAACTGAAGGAATCGGGATCCTCGAATCCCTCTTCTACAGTTGGAAGTAAATGCAAGGGTGAGCACTTGGTGCTCAGCAACACTCATTCCGGGGATTATAGTAATTGTACTTATATGAGGGTGAAACATATGATTCAAGGGTTTTAGTTTCATATGGATAGAGATATATAGATTTCCAAGTTATTTGTTTAATAAAACAGTACTTTGTCATGAAAATAGTACTTTAAACATTAAACAGGTTTTCAATAAAAACATTAGATGTAGTGGTCTCCCATGAGTCACTACTTTGTTAACCGCATTATGAAAACATTCCAAAACATTACTTGTGCTATAACCCATGGATAACATCCACTACGAAAAGACTCCTGAACCTGGGAGTACAGAGTATCTGATACTTCTTTTACACTTTGCAAAGGTGTACCTCTTTTTAAATCCACTGGTTCACTCGGCTTTCAAGTCGGATCAGCTTCATGTGACTTTTACACATGTGACAAGGCCGAGATCACGCAACGCTTTACAGTTCAGTATTAACAGTATCCCTGCCCGGTAGATAGACAATTAAGTCTCAAGTACCGTTGTGGGTCTTCCCCACTGCCTTACTTCCTAGCCTCTCTGGTCTATGTTCCCTCAGGACACATAGCCTTGGTCTATGTCCACGCGAGACATACGACCATTTAAGATTACAGCCGCTCACGGCTTAATCAGGTCTAGGGCGCCTTCCTTCTTTTACGCCTTTTTCTCTCATCATTTTTCTGGCTCACATCACTCATGGCCGAACCTTGGCCTTCCAGTTTCCACGCGAGAAACCAGATCGTCAAACCATGCAGGGAACTGCTAATACCAAAAAGTTACTGAGTTGTGCCTGTCCCATACCAGGCAAGTGGTTGGTACGTTTACAATTCGTATAGAGACACAGCACAAGGTTCTTGTCCTTATGAACCAATAGTGAGGAACATTCCCATACCCTGGTGCGCACCGCACCCTCTCCATACAATCCAATCCTCACTACTGATCCCTTTTATCAGTTTTCTTGTCAAAACGGTTTTCATTATAACTTCTCATGCATTTGACCATTTCAAGTTTAATGTGGATATTCAGTATATGAGTCCTAGGGTGACAAAAGCATACATAAGAAGGTTCAATACAAAAAGGGTTTCATGATTCATTAGGGAATATCTACTCATGTCATTCAAACATAACTTGTATTTCAACTAAACATGCATAGTAAGAAACAGTGAATATACTTCATATGAAAATATTGGGTGAGACATGATCAAAGGAATGAGGCTTGCCTTGCAATGTTGGGTCTAAAAACTCAGACGGATCTTCAAAGACTTCTTCCGCTCCTTCAGCTTCTGACTCTGCGGCAATCAACCAACACACAAACACATACCATAAGCATACTGAAAATAGTTTCTATAGAAAGTATTAAGTAAATAAGTCATGTATGCAGGGGAAAAGGTCAGGGCAAGGTCACAAGGGCTCTGGTCGAAGAAACGGCTAAAAAGGATTGAACGTCGAAGGGTCGACATTCAGTTCATGGCTTTGGCATAACTGGAAACTAGTCTTGGGATGGTTTTCTGGAGAAGTGATAGTAGAGAAAGTTGTAGAACACAACTCCAGGAATCTAAAGGACAAGGTGGCATTTCAATTGCTCAACCAGAAGGGGTCAAACAAGGCTAATGCCAGTGGCTGACATGCACTGACATAGTGCTGGACATGGCCAGAAACTAGGGCATGGCTTAACTTTTGATCCAGGGCTCCAATTGATGCACCACTTTGTCTAGGAGGTAGGCATTACTAACAGGAACAATATACTCAACGGGCACAAAGGCTGAAAGTGGCCGGAGGGTGGCCAAATCCGGCGATGAACCACGGTGGCCTGGACATGAACTGAGTTACTGGACAGTGATCTTGACATAGGCATAACTCACAATCTAGGCAGATCCAGGTGTCGAGCTAGTGGAAGAAATTGCTCAGGGAAGTGAGGCGAAGCTAAGGGACAAGGTGGTGTTGGCTGGATCGGCCGGGAACAAATTCCGGCGACCGGCGCTGGAGAAGACGACACTGGAGCTTGGGTATTTTTGATACAGGGCGAAAGAGCTCAATTCCAAGCTTGGGGATGATCTCTAGGGCACAACAAAGCTACTGGAGAGGTTAATTTCATTGGATATCGGCCGGAGAAGCTTGGCGCCGAAGTCCGGCGAACGGCCGAGGTTCAAATTTGGGATTTCTTCGATTTGAGCTTAATTGGGGATTCTGGTTCTACAGGCTTGCTCTACTAAGCTTACTGATCAACTTCTTCTACAGGATTGAGGGTTAATTTGGGCTGAATCGAACGGCATTGGGGGAACAGGGCAAATCGGGAATCCGGCGATCACCGGCGATGGGGATCGATCTGGTGCAATTGGTTGCTATGACACAGAGAGGGGAACGAGGGGAACTCACTGGTGAACCTGGATTGAAGAGAGGGGCTGTGGAAAGGGCTAGCACTGTGAGCTCTCTCACTGGCTCGCCGGAGAAGAAAGCGAAAAACGGCGAGAAGCTGGAAATTGGCTAAGTCTTGAGGTTGTGCTTCTTCACAGCACTGAGGGGGGTTTAAATAGGCACGGGGACGGAGCTTGCGAGTGAAACGCGACAGCGGTTGCTTGCGCCGGGGAGAAACTTGTCGGGCGCAGGCGCAACGACGGCGACGGCGACGTGATCGCGCTTCAGGCGGTGCTGCAGCTTTGCCAGTTGCCTTGGGACTTCGCCTGGAACGGCGCAGATGCGGAGGCAACAGCAAGGCTCCGGCAATGACACGTACACGCATGCAACTGCCACGGCAACGAGAGCGCGCGCGAAAACAAAGCTCGGGAGCGCGGCCGTTTATCCGCTGGGCAAGGCGACGCACTGCTGGCACGTGCGCACGGGGTGGCACAGCAACTCACGGGCACAGGTGACAGAAACGGTGGCCGGCGGCGAGCAAGCACGGCGAGAACACAGCGCGGCAACGGTGGCTCGAGCACTGGTCGTGGCAACGACCAGGGGCTGGTCGAAAGGACCTGAAAATAATGTTTGGGCCGGTTTGTAAATTCTGAAACTTGTTCCAGGGGCTGTTCTGTGAGGATAATTTGAATAGGACTTGGGCCTGTTTGCAAATTTGGAGATCTGAGGGTCCGATCTGAAATCTGATTTCGCAGCTAAGTTACAAAAGATTAATAGAACTTATCTGGCCAAAGTTTGGTAAGATCGGGCAAGATCTGAAGGGTTTCGACAAAATTGGGGAAAACAGTTTAGGGTAAAATAGGGTAATTAGGGTTTTAAAATGGCGAGGCTTGAAACTCAGCTTTAGGGTGAGATTTTGGAGATGGTCCCGAAGGGAAAAATGTTCTGAACAGCATTTAGAAGGGAATGGCTAAAGTAGATTAGGTTTTGGGGTCCGGATGTGGATTTTGGCTATTTTAGGGTTTGGGAAAAACAGGGGTGTTACACAGAGTGCAAGGATGCGCTGTGGGAAGAAGTGCAGGCGGCGTTTTACATTCCGGAGGATCGCCACTTCACCGTCCGCCGGAGGACACTTATGTCAATAAACAAGGCGTGGAGGAACTTCAAGAGCAAACTTGTCAGGCACTATGTGAAGGAGTCGACGACCCCCTTCAATGACTACCCTTTCGTGACTCCCGAGGCATGGCAGCAGTTCGTAGAAATGAAGGGCAAGCCTGAGTTCCAGGAGCTTAGTGCGAAGGCCCAGGCTAACCAGGCCAAGAACACCCACCGACACAGACTAGGCACCGGTGGGTATGTGGGGAAGAAGGCGCTGTGGAGGAAGCAGGACGAGGAAGCTTCACAGTCTTCGGCCGGCAGTCCTTATGCGGGCATAACGGACGTGCGCGCCCGCAATTGGTGCCGAGCTAGATCGACGATGGACTCCTCCGGAAGCGTCTCCGTGAATAACCCTGCGGACAGGGAAGTGATCGACCGACTGGTAAGATTGTCCGATCACGTACTATCCTCATAACACGCATGCAATGGGCTGTATTGCTAAGTTGTCCTGTTGCAGGTGACGCTGAGTGCGCAGGCGGCATCCGGAGAGTTCAACCCGAGGAGGGACAGGGATATCCTCACAGCGGCGCTAGGAAACAAGGAGCATCCAGGCCGCGTGCGCGGCCTCGGCGCCACTGTGCCTTGGAGGCATGGTTTCCCCGATGATGAGGAGGCGGCTAAGAGGAGAAAGAGATCCCACCAAGCCCGCGATGAACGGCTCAAGGAGGAGATGCGATCGGAGTTCGCTGTTCGGGACAAAGCACTCCTGCAGCAGTTGTCGGAGATGCGATCCATGTACGAAGAGCTAAGAAAGGCGACCCAGGGCACCCCTGTTCTAGCAGCTGGCGCAGACCCAGCGGAAGTACCGACCCCCATTGGCCACCGTAGTAGCTGCGCGTCTGCGCCGGGGTCTTCGCAGACGGAGCCCTCTCCAAAGTATCCGGTGGACTCTCTGCAGGTAATGACCGTTAATGCGCACTGTTTGTCTATGTTAATTCATTCGAAAGTGAGAAGCGGTGAAATTCAACATGTTAATGCGCACTGTTTGTAGGAACCCGCCTCCTGCAAGCTTATGGTGCTGGCCGGTGTCTTCTCGATCGAGACTGCCCGTGGGATGGCGCAACCATGCACGGCGGGGGCCACAATCCATGGTGCCCCTCTATGTGAGGGTTTTGCACGTGTCCAAGTGGACAGTGTCTTTGACCATTGCAAGGGTTTTCCATTGGAGAAGCCGCCGAACGACGAGATTACCACTCTCGGGGATGCGGTGCACACGTTCGTGCAATGGCCCAAGAAAGACATCGTCCTGTATGAGGTAATTCCCCCACCAGTTTCATAATTTGTACTGTAATAATAGCCCTCAGAGTTAGTTTCCTAATACGTAGGTTCTTACATCGCAGACATCACAGACCGAGACGCGGCCTACTAGCCAGCATACCCCTTCGACGACGAAGCTAACTCCGAGTAAGAGGCAACCATTCAAGAAGCTGGCTATGAGGGGAAAAGCAAAGAAGAGCCCGTCGAAGGAGAGCGAGAAGAGTGCGCCAGCTCTCATGTCGTTCTCTCTGGGGATGCCCATGGCCTCCGATACCGCAATTTCGAACATGGGGTTAGCATGCCAGAGCCTGCATGCATGGTACATGAGGAGGACAAACCAGACCAGGACGCAGCGTCCGACGCACATCATGGTCAAGTACACCGTGGCAGAGTTCCATCACGACGTTGGGACCTACTCGGTGACCTTCGAAGACCTGCACAATTTGCTAAACAAAGATGCGCTCGACTTGTCAATCCTACGGTCTTGGGTGCTGTAAGTATCCTACTATCCGTGCATATACGGATATATGTCATTTATTAATTGGTTACTTCCGTGCAGCTGCATGGCCAACTATGCCAAATCCAAGGGCATACCTGTTGGTTTTTTGGACCCCCAGATGGTAGCCGAGGTGATGTTTAGGACCGACACAGACTTCGTTGTCGACTACATCAAAAGTGGGTTGCTTGCTCAGGTCGACAAGGAGTATATACTTGTACCCTACAACCAGAGGTGAGTGCTTTCATCAGTACTTCACCCGTAGATTAGTGTCTCCATGTGCACACCCCCAAATTTAGATTAAATTTTTAATTCTCTACGTGTAATATGTAGCTACCACTGGATCCTGCTGCTACTTATTCCGAAAAGCAACAAGGTGTTCTACCTTGACTCATTGCAGAGGAAAGGGTACTCGTATTGCGGCGCACGAGATGTATTCGGAAGGTGATGTGGACCTGTCTTGCATGCATCTAGATTTACTGTCCTCAAATTGTCAATTTCGGCTATCCTCAAACTGTCAATTTTGACTATCTACAGGGCTTTCACGAAGTACTTTGCCGAGGTAGGGAGACAACACGAGCGGCGAGCCGATAAGTTTCAGTGGTTACAATTTTCGGTACAAATTTCAACTGGCATCTGTTTTATTTTATAACTTATCCCCACCTAACTCTCGGTCTGTAAATTGGCAGTGCCATCAGCAGCCGGACGACAATACATGTGGGTTCTACGTGATGCGCCACATGTATGACCTGATCATCACCCCTCACCGGCCCGATTTCCCCGAGGTATTACAACTGCTCCTCTTAATTTGTCTCGATTTGACAGAATTTACAACTTAATTCAGCTAATTTTTTATGTACCAACTCTTGCTGCAGGGGGTCGACTTCCCTTCAGAAAGCCTTGACCCTCGGCAGATTGGTAATGTCCGAGGGATGCTCGCTGAGTTTTTCCTTTCGGAGGTCATATCACCCAAGGGGAAGTTTAGGGACCCGCAAGGTTCGTATTAGTGCGGCCTTACATTTATTTGTACATCTAACACACTTTAATTGTCGATTACATTTATTTGTTCAATTGTACATATTTCTGAGTTCTGTGCTGTATATATGAAATGCTATACAGAGAGGGGTGCAAATATATTTGAGTACTGCATGTGCATATGAAACTGTATATATTTGAGTACTGTACAAATATAATTCTGAGTTCAATTGTACAAATATATATGCATGAGACTGTATATATTTGAGTACTATGCATGTATGAAATTCATGAACTGTATATATGAAAATGCAATTTGTACAGAGGACATCTGTGAATGTTATAATCTCAGACAGTTTGTAAGATCAAAACCGTCTGTGCATGCACAGACGGTTTTGATCTTACAAACCGTCTGAGATTATAACAGTCACAGATAATAACACATCGCAGATGGTTTTGACCTCAGATCCGCCTATGATATCAGACTATCACAGACGGTTCTGAGATAATAACACTATCACAGACGGTTTCAATATTAACACCGTCGCTGATATCGCAGATTGGTTTAACCTCCAAGCCGTCGGTAATAATATGAGTATCACAGACGGTTGTGAGATCAAAGCCGTCTGTGAATTATGAGTATCACAGTCTGTTATAACATCAAAGCCGTCTGTGATACTCATATTAACACAGACGGTTCTGATGTCAAAACCGTCTGTATATACTAAAGTATCACAGACGGTTCTGTTCTCACACCCGTCTGTGATAGTACAAGTATCACAGACGGTTCTGATGTCAAAGCCGTCTGTGATACTCATACTATCATAGACGGTTCTGATGTTAAAACCGTCTGTATATACTAAAGTATCACAGATGGTTCTGATGTCAAAACCGTCTGTGTATACTCAAATATCACAGACGGTTCTGAGAACAGAACCGTCTATGATAGTGTGACTATCACAGACGGTTCTGACCTTATAACTGTCTGTGAAATATGAGTATCACAGACGGTTCTGACCTTATCACAGACAGTTCTGACCTTATATCAGTCTGTGAATGGATATATCACAGACGGTTGAAAACATCAAAAACCGTCTGTGATAGTGCATGATTATCACTGACTCGAATATCACTGACGGGTAAGAACCGTCTGTGATGTCTGTTTTGACCCAACTGTGATGATGAATTCTGTAGTAGTGAGTATACAACTATAGAATAACTACCCTAGATTTGTTTATTTACATGTTCCTATAATGAAATTTACTGTTTTGTCAATTGAAAGTTACTACAATTCCAATGTCGATTTACTACACTAGATTTGTGAATTTACTGTCACAACCACAGTAAATTGACAAACCAAAGCCAGTGAATTGACATTAGATTGGTTGATGCTACACTTGTAAGATTTAAATTAATAATACTAATTGGTCATGAAAGTTTTAATATCTTGTAATTTTTGTGAAACTACTGTCAGAAATATGTAATCGACAAATCTAAGGTAGTAATTCAAAATTGTTAGAGTAGTAAATTTAGATTGATAAAACCATAAATTTAATGCCATAGACAATGTCCATTCACTGCCAGAGATTTGTTTATTTAATGACCTAGCAATGACAATGTATTGTCGTAGTAATGAACATTATACAAACTACTTACAGAAACATGTAAATAAACAAATATAGGACAGTACATCTATATTTTTTAGGGCAATAAATGTACTATTTTAACATTGTAAAGTTATTACAATAGCAATGTTGATTTACTATTGCAGATTTGTTTATTGTCACAGCCTCAGAAAACTAACAAATCGAAGGCAGTAAATCGATATTAGCTTGGTTGGTGCTAAACTTGTAAGATTGAAATTAATAATATTAATCGGTGTTTCGCCGGGAAGATCTCTCTTCCGGGAAATTGACCTCTTTTCATGTTACGGGCGTGCCAGTATACATAAGTATAAAAAAAAGAATAGAGAATGCAAAATCTTAAGAAACACTGTATTTTATTAATTCTGAAAAGAATTACAAGTTACAAGTCTCTTTGGGATTTAAAATCTCTTATTGCGCCAAAGGAAAGTACATCTTGACTTTACGGGACTGCATGGTTCATAGTTCCTCAGGTCTTTTGAAAAGCTCCTCGTTAATTACATCTGCAGAACAAGTCCACAAAAAACCTCTGAGTAAACTGTGCTGATGGTCATCGTCTTCAAGCTTCAAAATAACTTTGCCCTTGAATGAATGAATGGAATGTGTATGCCTATGCATGCAAGTATGCAAATCCATATCCTTGTTAGTCTATGGTGTTATCACAAAATATGGCCTTCACCTCGTCGGTGCCCGACCAGGGAGTTGATCGGCCTCGTCGGTCGTGAACAAATGGATGCCTTCGCCTCATCAATACCTGGCATAAATGGTGTCCGGCTTCGTCAGTCATGAACAAAAATCATGTTGCATTTGCTTCATCAGTACCCAGCAACATGCAAATTATGGATGAAATGACTTGTGATAACACTTTTAACTTCCTTAGCTTTAGGAAAGGCACGTTGCATGATAGATACTTCATTGAAATATCCATCAAGGATTTAGTAGGATTTCGATTTGATTTGACATCTTTGAACATAATTGATCATTAGCTCTCCTTGACTAATTGGATGAGAGCTTTTCTGACCTATGATAGGCTTAAAACTTGAAAGAATAGTTTCTGGACAAATCCTCGATTGTTCATCAAAATTTGAGATCAATCAGACTATCGGATTAGAAACTATCTTTATTGCATTGCTTGTACGTTAAGCTAGAATTTAACAAGATAGAGCTATTTGCAATAGTTTTGATGATATTTTGAACATCTGATCAAGGTGAAACTTGTAGGAATAGTTTTAGTATGAACCTACTATTCCTCATAAAAATTTGGGGTCGATCGGACTTCTGGATCAGAACTTATCATCGATCCTCTCCCGTGGGACAAGCTGAATTTTCTTTTGATCAGAAAATTTCTCTGCTCAAATGTAACACCCCGATTTTTCCCAAATCCTGGCGTGTCTTGTCCCTTTCTATTTCAGAACGAGATCCCTGTTGTGCCAGCAGCTTACCCCAAAAAGGTTGGCAATCAAACTCTTGTCATTCATACCTTTTCACAAATCAGCCCTTTTTAGATTTGTCAGAAACCCAAAAAGACTAAAAGTCTCAGACCACCTCCAAACTTTGATCTGATTCAGTGAATATCTCCCATTCACTATTCTGAACATTTTTCCCTTCTGGAAGAATTTCCAAATCCTGCCCTAAACCTGAGTTTCGACCCTCATCGTTTTTGAAACCCTAATTACCCTGTTTTACCCTAAAGTCGTTTTCCCCAACTTTTGTCGAAACCCTTCAGATCTTGCCCGATCTTATCAAACTTTGGCCGGATAAGTTCTAATAATCTTTTGCAACTTATCTGCGAAATCAGATTTCAGATCGGACCCTTAGATCTCCAGATTTGCAATCAAGCCCAATTCTATTTCAAACTTTCCTTGCAGATCAGTCCTTTTTATTGCAATTAGGCCCCTGGCTGTGTTTCAACAGAAACCGCCGCAAAGCTTCGCCGCGTTCTTCGCCGCCGGTGAACTTCCAGAGCTGCCACCACCTTTGCCACGTACCTGACACCCGTGCGCATTCGTGGCACCGCCGTGGACGCCACCTCGGCCGCGCCAGCACAACCAATTTCTTCCCCGCGCGCGAGCCCTCGAACCAGCAAGTCCAGCTTCGCCCGTTCGACACGTCTCGGCCACGCGTCGATGGAGCTTTCACTTCACCGTTCTCTCGTCGCTCGCGCCAGTGCCATCCACTGCCAAAATCCTGCACCGCTGCACGCCAGTGCCTCGCCATCATCGCCGGCACAAGTTCCCGCTGTGTCCGGTCGCTTCGCGGTCGATTTCATCACCGCTGTTCCCTGAATTGTCGACCAGCAGATGGCTTCAGCAGCTATAAATACCTCCACAGTGCATTGCTTCAGTTTCCAGTACCAGAAAACCACCAACTCTCCAGCGCCGCCGCGAACAGCTTCTTCCCCGGTGAGCTGTTTTTGAGGCCACCGTCGCCAGAGCTCTCCACAGCCCCAATCTCCAATCCAAGGCCACCAGTAAGCGTCCCTTACCTCCCTCTCTGTGTCCTACCAGTTAATTGCACCAGATTGAACCCCATCGCCGGTGATCGCCGTAAACGGCCGTTTGCCCTGTTCCGGCAATGCTGGCCAATCTATCTCGAATTAGCCCTCGAGCCTGTGAAGAGAAATGATCAGTGAGTTATTTCAAGCAAGCCTGTGTACTTAGATTTCCAGATTGAGCTTAAATTGATGGTTTCCCCAAATCCGGATTTCACCAGTCGCCGGCGATCGTCGCCAGGCTTCTCCGGTGATTATCTGACCAAACTAACCGTGCCAACAGCTTCCTTATACCTCCTAGATGCTCTCCAAGCTTGGATTAGAGTTCTTTCGGCCTGTAGCAGAAACCCACAGCTGGCAGTGCTTCTTCTCCGGCGCCGATGACCGGAAAAGTGTTCCCGGCCGTTTCAGCCCAAATCACCTTGTCATTTAGATGTGCCTTAGCCTCCTGAGCATTATTGTCCACTAGCTCGATCCCTGAATCGACCTGAATCAAAAGTTATTCCAATGCCAAGATCACTGTCCAGAAGCCCAGTTCATGTCCAAGTCACCACAGTTCATCACTGAATTTCATCACCTCCAGGCACTTTCAGCCCTAGATCCTGTTGACTTAATTGCTCCTGTTATCAATGCCTACCTCCCAGACAAAGTTGTGCATCAATTGGAGCCCTGTATCAAAAGTTATGTCAAGCCCTAGATTTTGACAATGTTTGCACTATGTCAGTGCATGTCAGCCACTGGCATTAGCCTTGTTTGACCCCTTCTGGTTGAGCAATGGAAATGTCACTTTGTCCCCTAGATTCCTGGAGTTGTGTTCTACATCTTTTCCTTCTGTCACTTCTCCAGAAAACCATCCTAATACCAGTTTAAAGCTATGCCAAAGACATGAACTGAATGTCGACCCTTTGACGTTCAATCCTTTTTAGCCGTTTCTTCGACCAGAACCCTTGTGACCTTGCCCTAACCTTTTCCCTTGCATGCATGTCTTATTTACTCAATATTTTCTATGGAAACTATTTTATGTATGCTTATGTAGTGTGTGTATTGTATTGCTTGTGTCCGCCGCAGTGCCCGAAGCTGAAGGAGCGGAAGAAGTCTTTGAAGATTCATCCGAGTAATTAGACCTAGCAGTGCAAGGCAAGTCTCAACCCCTTGATCATGTTTCACCTAGTATTTTGATATAAAGTAGATTAACTGTTTTCAAGATATATGCATGCTGAGTATTTGATAAAACTATGTTTAGAAACATGTGAATAGATATGACCCAAGTCTTATGTGGAAACCCCCTTTTGAGATTGAATCATCATGCAACCTTGTCACCCTAGGATGCTATGCTTAAACTCTAATCTTATTTAAACATACATGTTAAGTGTGAAATGGCTAATATGTGAGAAATGAATTTGAAACTCTTTTTGTGAAAGAACATGTGAAATTAGAATTGATAGTGAGGATTGGATTGTATGGAGAGGGTGCGGTGCGCACCAGGGAATGTGAATGCTCCTCACTATTGGTTCATAAGGACGAGAACCTTGTGCTGTGTCTCTATGCGAATTGTAAACGTACCAACCACTTGCCTGGTATGGGACGGGCACAACTTAGTAGCTTTTTGGTATTAGCAGTTCCCTGCATGGTTTGACGATCTGGTTTCTCGCGTGGAAACTGGAAGGCCAAGGTTCGGCCATGAGTGATGTGAGTTCAGAAAAATGATGAGAGGAAAAGGCGTAAATGAAGGAAGGCGCCCTAGACCTGATTAAGCCGTGAGCGGCTGTAATCTTAAATGGTCGTATGTCTCGCGTGGACATAGACCAAGGCTATGTGTCCTGCGGGAACATAGACCAGAGAGGCTAGGAAGTAAGGCAGTGGGGAAGACCCACAACGGTACTTGAGACTTAATTGTCTATTTACCGGGCGGGGATACTGTTAATACTAAACTGCAAAAGCGTTGTGTGATCTCGGCCTTGTCACATGTGTATAAGTCACATGGAGCTGTACCGACTTGAAAGCCGAGTGAACCAGTGGATTTAAAAAGAGGTACACCTTTGCAAAGTGTAAAAGAAGTATCAGATACTCTGTACTCCCAGGTTCAGGAGTCTTTCCGTAGTGGATGATATCCACGGGTTATAGCACAAGTAATGATTTGGAATGTTTTCATAATACGGTTGATAAAAGTGATGACTCATGGGAGACCATCACACATAACGATTTCCAAAGTATAACTTAAGATTTACCAAACCCCGTTGCTGAAAACAAAACCCTCATTTGAGAGATCAAAGAATTGAAATCTATACTATTTATAATTATAAGTCTTAAACCCTTTTCTTGATCACTCCTCATCTATATACCTACTTTTTTGTAATGAGACTTGCTGAGCATTGTGTAAAAACATGCTCACCCTTGCCTTTGCAAACAAATTCAGAAGAAGACTTGGAGAATTCCGATTCCCCTGGCCTTGAGCACCAAGAAGAGGAAAGAGTCTTTCCAGACGATTTGAGCTTCTAGGAGGGTCATGAGCCAAGTTGAGTCCGATGTGGAGGAAGCCCTTCCAGAGCCGCTGCAGAAGGAAGTGAAGACCCTTGTGGTTGCTTTTTGTGTTGTTTTTCTGTGTTCGGTACTTCCATACCGATTCTTGATTTTGAAAAACTCTCTACTTTTTGTATCAACTTTAATTAGTGCCACCCTTGGCATTATGATATTGTAGTAGTGGTCCTCGTGACCTTGTACTTGCTTTATCTACCAGCTTTATTATTGGAAGTGAATCCTGTTGTTGTGAGCTTGTGTTGTACCTTTCTGTGCGCAATCTACCTGGGCGGTTGCCAAGGTGACCCTCAAATGGGGGTCTCACATCAAACTAGACATTTAGAGGTATTTGATTGACATGAAATTTGGTGGATAGGTTTCTCATAGGGTCCTCTATTCACCATAAAACTTTGGGGTCGATCGGACTTTTGGATAAGAAGTTATCATCGATCTATCTCCCATGGGACAAAGTGATAAGTTTTAAATAGAGCATCTCCGTTGGTCAAATTGCACCTTAGAAATCTTTGATTGACTTGAAACTTTGTGGAGAGTTTTCTCATAGAGTTCTCTATTCACCATAAAAATTTGGGGTCGATCGAATTTCTGGATCAGAAGTTATCATCAATCTTCTCCCGTGGAACAAGTTCGATCAGATTGCTGTTTTCAAGTCTTTGCCCGAAAATACTCGGTTTCGACCAAAAACGCACTTGATTTCAATCAAGTTGATGTTATTTGGTCTCTGGCCGGAAATACTTGTCGGTTTTGACTGAAAATGCAATTGAAGATCGGATCGAATACTGATGCGATCAACTGCTCAAAAATATATATTCGAGGAACTTCGATCAAAAAGCAATGTGGATCTTGATCGGATGTGATCAGATCGAATGCTAATCAGATCTATTGCTTGAAATAGATTCGAGGAACTTCGATCGAAAAGCGATTCTGGATTTTGATCGGATGTGATCAGATCGAATGCTAATCAGATCAACTGCTCGAATTGGGTTCGAGGAATTTCGATTGAAAAGCGATTTTGGATCTTGATCGGATGTGATTAGATCAAATGCTAATCAGATCTACTACTCGAACTGGGTTCGAGGAACTTCGATCGAAAAGCGATTCTGGATCTGATCGAGGCACTTGCTAACTCAAGGCTCCCTTGTGCAATTGACCATACTCTTCAATATTGCTTCATAGTCGGGCTCGGGCAGGCACCAACGAACATGCCTCTACCTCTGATATGATGCATGATAAATGTTATGCTTATGATAAGCACTCACCCATGATCATCTTCAGAGGGGACAAGGATAAGAGTTTCTGGTCTTCACGTCGTCTTCTGGCCTATTTGCACCTCTGTCCTGCACCTCTGTCTTTCTGTCTCCTAAAAAAAAAGTTAGCACCCCCTCTCTATTTATAGAGGCTCTAGGTTGGTTGGAATCATCCAACAACCAGATATAGTTAGGGGATTTGAATTCGAATAGGAGATATGTTTTCTTATTTAAATAAACAAAAGGATAAAGATAGAGATTATACCCCTTTTAAATTTTAACAGGAGAAAGATTTTTGCTATTTAAATAAAAGAAAAAGTTAGAGATAAATCATGTTCGAACTCGGGCTGAATGTCGGTTTGACCACTTTGTTGACCAGTCCAATTTTGAATTTTTTAACTAGGTTTGACCAGTCCAATTTTGACTGGTTTTTTGACTAGGTTAGACCAGTCCAATTTTGACTGGTAAGGGTCACCGGATACTTACGTTGAGCCACCGGCTTCTGCAGGGGCCGGTGCGCCAGGCACATCCCTATCCCCCTCTTCCCGTGCGAGAAGAGGGAGAGCTTGAGGAGTGCCAGCTCCTCAGTGAGGTTCCTCATAGACCTCTGAGCCCGGGCACCCACCACGTTGCTGGGCCGGGGGCCTTTCGCGCCTTGGCGCGCTTTGGCTCGGGGCCCCGGCGGTCTCTTTCCCCCGCTTGTGCGAGCCAGGGGTGGGGAGAGGCTCCCTCGCTGGTAGCTTCAGCCCGAAGGCTTCTGCCACCAAGTTACGGGGAGAGCCCTCTCCGATGAAGCGCACGAAGCGCTCGTGCTCGTCGGCGTAGTATCTCCCGAGGAGGTTCTCCGCCTTCTCCCGGGAGGCCGAATACGGCCGGACTACAAAGAACAAGTGTTAGCCAAAATGTCAAAGACTAAGGGTAAGGGTCACCAGATACTTACGTCGGGCCACCGGCTTCTGCGGGGGCCGATGCGCCGGGCACATCCCGATCCACTTCTTCTCGTGCGAGAAGGGGGAGAGCTTGAGGAGGGCCAGCTCCTCGGCAAGATCCCTCATAGACCTCCGGGCCCGGGCGCCCACTATCTAGCTAAGGAGCTTCAACTCCTCGGCGGTCTAGATCGAGGGCTTGGGGGCGAATGACTAGCAATAGGAGGGGGGCTCCAGGGAGTACGTCACCTCGGGGTCTCGGACCCGGAGATAGAACCATCTCCGGAGCCAGTCCCCCCAATGATCCCGGGAGGCCCCCATCGGGTACTCCTCCACCCGGGCCGGGAGGAGCTGCATCATGATGCAGCTGAAGGAGGACTTCGGCCCTTCCTTTATGACGTACGAGCCCCTCGCCGAGGGCTCGTAGAAGTACCGGAGCAGCCGGAGTGTCGGCTCCTGTTCGGTGGCTGTCTCGCACAGCCAGATGAAGAGGCCCATCCGGACGAGAGTGTTGGGCGTCAGGTGGTTGAGCGCCACCCCGTACTCTTGGAGGAACTCCCGGAGCAACGGACCGGAAGCTGGAGGCCAGCCTCCATGAAGGCCTCGAAGACGACCACCTCTTTGGCCTGGGGGTGAGGCGCTATCTCCTTCTTCGAGGGGATCCAGACGTCCCCGTCCACGAGGAACCCCCGCTCCACGAGGGACTCCAAGTCCCCCGAGGTGAACTCGGACGCCCCGAGGAAGTCTGCGGTGACTTCCTCCGGAGGCATGTCGACGGCTTTGTTGCGGCCCTTGGGAGCCATATATTGGAAAGAAAGTTACCGGGGAAGGCTAGGTTATCGGGAGAGTCTTAGGGCGTTGGTGAGAAGTTTGAGGCAAGGTTTCGATGTGAGCTCTCCGGTCCCCCAAATCCCATTTATAGAGCCCAATGCTGCCCTGATGAGCGCCACGTGGCTCCTCGGGATCAATCCGAGCCGCCCGTTTCAAACGACGCACGTGAATCGAAGAGGCGCACGTGGGAAACGGCGCGCCGACGTTCGAACCGCACAAAGCCATCATGACTGGTGGCGCACGCCAATCGAGACCCGCGGCATCATGATTATCGGCGGTGCCGCCATGAATGCATGGCACGAGAACTGAAGTGTCACCAAGCGCCAGAGACCTCAGGGGGAGATGTTCCTGGTGGTGTAAACCATCCCCTCCGGGGACTTAGGGTATCTCCCCGGAGGGCATGGGGGGCTGCTATTAGGGGAAATGCCCCGAGCGCCGCCACCGGCCCAGTGACCCGTGTCCCGGGCGCCATCATTGGCCTGGTGAGAAGCGCCTCGGGGACCCAGGCGCCGGGCGCTGCCACCGGCTCGGTGACCCATGTCCCGGGTGCCGCCACTCGCATTGGCCTGATAAGAAGCGTCTCGGGGACCCGTGTCCCGGGTGTCGTCATTGGCCCGGGGAGAAGCATCCCGGGGACCCATGCCCCAGGCACCGCCACGGCCCGGTGATATTCGCCCCGGGGACCCGTGTCCTGGGGGTCGCCACTAGCCTGATGAGAAGTGTCCCGGGGACCCGTGCCGCAGGCGCCGCCACCGGACCTGTGTCCTGGGCGCCGCCACTGGCCCAGTAAGAAGCGTCCCAGGGACTCGTGCCCGGTCGCCGCCACCAGCCCGGTGACCCGTGTCCCAGGCATCGCCACGGGCCCAGTGAGAAGCATCCCGGGGAACCGTGCCCCGGGCGCCGCCACTGGCCCAGTGAGAAGCGTCCTGGGGACCTGTGCCCCTCGTGCCACCACTAGCCCGGTGACCCGTGTCCCGGGCGCCGCCACTGGCTCGGTGAGAAGTGCCCGGAGACCCCCGTCCCAGGTGCTGCCACCAGCCCAGTGATCAAGGCCCCGGGGCAGTCCGGGAAAAACCACGAAGGACCCCCATGCAGGGTCATGCGCGGGACACGTGAGAGATGTCTCGGGAATCAGCGAGGACACTTGTCGGCCATCCGAGTACCTTGGCTGGTGGAATGACGTTGATGCCCCTCAATTCGACGGCCGCAACCAGGGTAGTCTAGTAAATTGCAACTTTTGGGCCTATATATGCCCTTGTACCCCACTTTTGTAGAGAAGGACAATTTATTATCATCAATGCACAAAAACTAAGAGGTGTGCTTTGGAGCACTCCCCGCAAGGGAGCCCCCCTAGCCGACTTGCGTCGGGGGCACGTTGATAGGACTAGGGCCTCCACAGAGGCCCGAACCTGTATAAATCCTTGTCACTCTCTATGCTGGCCCGATGGGAGGTGACCGGTCACGCAGTCAATTCGCGTCGTCGTTCGTTTGCTAGGAACTTTCGTAAAACCTGCCGGGGTATTTGCAATACCATGACATTAGATATTCGTTCCAATGTTACATTCTAGGCATTGAACAATATACTGCTTCAACTTGATAAACAAAACCATTGATATACTGGATTCAATAGATAGAGGAGAATATGTTGACCCAGATGATCACCACAACCCTATTCTTGGTCATATGTAGTTATTAAATTAATTATTTGTAATAATAAACTCAATATTGTAATAATAGTTAATACATGATAGTTTGAGTATGTCAATATGTTTTTATGTGGTAGGTCAAAGATTTGGCCAGTTGGTTGAGACCGTTTATGGAAAGAGGAAGTTTCCAAAATTTGAATGGTTTTGTCGTGTTTATGTGAGCATGCCAAAGCAAAAGATGTTAAATGACTGTGGATTTTTTGCAATGAAGTTTATGGAATCATGGGATGAAAACAACTTGGCAGGAAAAATTGACCCTGTAAGTCGCATTTTTGAGTTATGTTTTTTCAATAGTACTTTTATATATGTGTTAGTAATGCGACAGAAAAAATGATATTGAAATAATTCTATAAATTGTATGCAGGACAAAGGCAGTAACTATAGGGCAGAGTATCAGTATTATTTTATATTCCATGCACTCAACATGCATTGATGTAATTTTACGACGTTGTTAATGTGTATTTCTTTATCACACCTGTGCATTCCCATGTTTTTCACTCACAATTGTAGTTTCTAGTGCATACATCTGCTGTAACAATGAAACGATGTTGGTTCCAAGGAGCCCTTGAAGCGTTTATCCTATGACTCACTGTGTATGTGTTCTCTTGCGTTGATATGTCCATTGTTACTAGTGCGGTGCTATCAAAAATTGTTTGTTTGAACAACTTGAACACTGCTCTTGTGTACAATCTACAAAGTTGGTCTTCAAACAGATACAATGGTAATCTAACTTGCTCAGTCTGTATAATAGCATTTTCATGTAGGATATTAGTGAAGTTATAGCAAAATTAAACACTAAAAGTAAGGTTATTTCACTAATAAGTCAAGTATTACCTCTGCATCATACTTGGTCCTCTGATTTTTTCCTCGTCTGAATGCACCTGTTCATTTTCAATGCGAATTTGTGTAGTGACTACATGTGATTGACAAAATCTTTCTTCACCGGATTATTCATGCTTTCACTTTGTTGTGTTGAGATCATTCTAGCAAAAAACAATTCCTTAAGGTATGCAGGTATCTATCTTTGTCTTTTATTCCACATCAAGTTGAATATCGTAACGTCCTCTAAATTATTGTTGGTAACCATAGATTGCCACGCATGCTCGAACTCAGTCGGAGCAAGGGGATGATTTACAACTTGGTAAAATTCATCCTTTAGATTTTCATGAGTCGCATATATTTTTGCAAGTAATTATTTGTATTTCCTCATAATATGCCACTTGCACAATCTATCTTTTGTGTTTGGAAGCATGCACTGTATAGAAACTTCCATGTTTGGGTCCTGGTCTACGACAAATGAAAAAAAAATTATAATGCACACAACTTATAATTATTGTCAGCTAATATTATATCGTATAACATAAAGAGTACAAGTTGTACCACCTATCAATATGCCAATCGGCTCTTTCCATCCATACACTTCAAAAATGTGTTAAACAACCATTCAACCGACTCTACCCTCTTATCTCTAAGTAGTGATACACCGAAAAAAGTAGCCTAGAGATGGTGGTTTACGCCAAGGAAGGGTGCTAATGGCATATTGAATCGGTTGGTCTTGTATGTGGTGTCAAAAGTTGTACAATCTCCAAAGTGCTGGTAAGCAGCATGATAACTTGTATTGCTCCAAAATAAATTATAGATCACGTCATTCTTGTCCACATTTATGTTATAATAGAAATTTTTGTTCTTTTCCTTCATCTCTCTGCAAAACATTATGAGATTGTCAATGTGGTTTGCATGTTCTGCCCTTGTATTTTCTGCTTTCCTGATTTGATCAAACAATTTGTATGTTTGTGATAGAATTACTGTTGAATTGATATTAATAGTGAATATTACTTGTTTTCATAGTAAATTTGTTCACACACCTGTTCAAGATATCCCTTGATGAGAATGTAACATTGTCTTGACCCCCATAAAGGTTTGTAAGCACTTACATAATTGCGCCATGAATGACACCACTTGACTGCAGTTGTCTTATGAAGTTCAATATTGAATCATCATAACTCTTGTGTGATTTGTGGAAAACAACCTTCAAGGGAGAAAAAACAAATGAGTGATTGTGGTTCAAATTTAATCTTGTTATTATCCATATTCCATTATTTACATTCTTCTTTATTTTCATCATTGTTTTGCAATTATTTCTCCTAGTTGACTTGTTTCGCTAATGCTCCTCATCTGCTGTCAAGTAGTGCTTACCTTCCCTTGTGCAATAATATTTATGTGTTGCATTGATGGAATTTTTTCTTACCCTTTTGAATACCAAAACCAGCAGTATGAGTATTTGTTGTAACAATCATACACTTCTTCTTCAATTTGAAAAGTCACGCCTATATCTAGTATAATATCCAAAGGAAGGTCGGATGACTGAAAGACAACTACACTGTTGTCAGCACAATAGCATAGTATGGTAGTTTAATGCCCTGAAATGTTGATTATTTACTTCTCTAATAATGTCAATTTATTGCTTTCTCAATTATATGTACTATGATAATAGTACACAAAATGTTGCATCGAGCATCTAACTTTACTGAAAAAACAAAGGAAATTTACTAGCAACAATATGGTGCAAACAGAATAAAAATTACTGCCCTAACAAATTCAATCTACTACCATAGCTGTTTCACTGAAAAGATCTCTCTTCCGGGAAATTGACCCATTTTTTCATGTTGCGGGCGTGCTAGTATACATAAGTATACAAATAAAAGGGTAGAGAATGCACAATCTTAGGGGAAACAATGCACTTTATTATTCTAAAAAAATTACAAGTTACAAGTCCCTTTGGGATTTACAATCTCTCATTGAGCAAAAGGAAAGAATATCTTGACTTTAGGGGATTGCATGATTCATGATTCCTCAGGTCTTTCGAAAAGTTCCTGGTTAATTACATCTGCAGAACAAGTCCACAGAACACCTCTGATTAAGCTGTGCTGATGTTCATTCGTCTTCAAACTTTGAAATAACCTTGCCCTTTGATAAATATATGCAATGTGTATGCCCATGCATGCAATTATGCAAATTCATAGTTTCGTTAGTCTATGGTGCTATCATAAAAGTATGGTCTTCACCTCGTTGATGCCTGGCCAGGGGGTTGTTCGGCCTCGTTGGTCACGAACAAATGGATGCCTTCGCCTCATTAGTACCAGACATGAATGGTGTCCGGCTTTGTTAGTCACGGACCAAAAGCATGTCGTCTTTGCATCATCAATTCCAACGACATGGAAAAGTGGATGGAATGACTTTTGATAACACTTTTGACTTCCTTAGCATCAGGAAAAGCACATTGCATGGTAGGCAGTCCATTGGAATATCTATCAAGGACTTAGTAATATTTTGACTTGATTTGACATCTTCGAACATGATTAGCTCTCCTTTAACTAACTTCCTTTGACTAACTGGATGAGAGTTTTTCTGGCCTCTGATCGGCTTGAAACTTGGAAGAAATAATTTCTGGACAGTTCTTCGATTTCTCATCAAAATTTGAGATCAATCGAATTGTTGGATTGAAAATTATCTTCAATGCATTGCTCATACGTCAAGCTGGAATTCAGTGAGATAGAGCCTGTTTGCATTGGTCTTCTGATGGTCCTCTTGCCCTCTTATTAAGGTGAAACTTGGAGCAATAGTTTCTAGACAGATCTTTTATTGTTCATTAAAATTTGAGATTAATTGGATCATCGGATTGAAAACTATCTTCATTGCATTGCTCGTACGTCAGGTTGAAATTCAGCAAGACAAAGCCTGTTTGCATTGGTCTTCTGATGGTCTTCTTGCCCTATGATCAAGATAAAACTTGGAGGAAATATTACTCATGGAGTCTTCCGTTCTGTGTAAAAATTCGAGGTCGATTGGACTTCTGGATGAGAAGTTATCACCGATCTCCATCCGTGGGACAAATAGAAATCATTCTGAACAGAGCTTCTCCCTGGTCTAATACACTTGGAGGCCTCTGTTCTAATTCGCACGACTGGTCGTGGTCAAATTTGACCACTGATCAATTTATGAATTGGACCAAACCCAAATGAATGGTCGAATAGCAAATGATGATCTGGTTGTGGTCGAAATTAACTCTTGATCGATTTACGAATTGGACCAAGCCCAAAAGGAATGGTCGAACGGCAAATGCCGATTTGGTCGTGGTCGAAATTGACCATCTGATCATCCTCGAATGTGACCTCTTGATTGATTTGCGAATTAGACCAAACCCAAAAGGAATGGTCGAATGGAATATGCCAATCTGGTCAATTTGGCACAAATCATCAGAGTGCTCGCTGGATTGGGGCTCCTTCTTCATGAACAAACTACCACGGGCACCGACAGACAGGCCTTCCACCCCTTCATGCAGTGCATGATATGCACTTTATGGATAATTAGCCCTCACCCATGAGGAAAAGGTCTCTGGTCGAACAGAGAGTGCCTTCTTTGATCTTGTCTTCTTTATCTCTCGGTCTTGTGTTCGCCTGGCGCCTAGTCTTCTGTCCTCCATGCACCTCCCGTTCACCTTTCGTCTACCTACCAAAAGGTCAGCACCCCCGCTATATTTATAAAGCCTCTGGGTTGGTTGCAACCATCTAACAACCAGAGATATTTGGGGGATTTGAAATTGAACAGGAGATAAATACTGTTATTTAAATAATTAAGAGATAATATCAATACTTATCCTTATCCTGTTCGAGCTCAGGCTGATCCGGGTTGAATTTGACCAGACCCGAGTCTAATTCGAATCCGACCAGGACCTAGTTCGACTAGTTCGAGTCCGAATCTGACTCGACCAAGTCTAGTCCGAATCTAATTTTGACCAGGCTCAGTTTGAATCTGACTCGGCCAGGTCCAATGAGCATGATTTGTCGGTGCGACCAAACCAGTTCGGCTCAAATTTGACCAGTGAGTATTTTTGACCAATCTACATGTCTTTAGATAATATGGGGCTGTATACTATTACAAAATTTCATCAAACAATAGCATAGTACATTTATTAATTTACTCACAAAGCAATATATTTAATGTCCTAGCAGTAAATTAACATTGATTGAACAGTAATTGTTAATTGTTATGACATTAAATGTACTTGTTAGGGGCAATAACTTATATATTGTCTGGGATAGTAAATATAATGGCTAAAACAGTAAATTGAGATAGCTAGGGCAGTTTCTTTGATAATAAATTTACAAAGGTAGGACAATATTTTATATATTATGAGGTCAGTAAATGGAAATTTTGAGGGCAATAATTTATATATGTTTGGGTTACTAAATTAACATTGTCAGTTCAGTAAATAGGCATTGCTATGATAGTAATTTGACATTGTTAGGATAATAAATTGACATTGTGCGAGTAGTAATTCATAGATTGTCAGGTCTGTAAGTTGACATTGTTAGCATAGTAAATTGGTAATGCCATGGTAGTAATTTTTATATCGTATTACAGTAATACAGCAGTACCAAAACATTACTTGGCAACAGATTAGACATCCATGTGTATATTCATGAAATGAGATATCATCTTGTATTGATCTTTCTATTGAACGTGGTGTGTTAATTTGTTTGAAGGAAGAACTGGATCAATTTGGATATTAGAAGGATCAAACAAAGCTCTGTATGGTTCTCGATGGGGTGATGATGCATTCATGCCGAAGAAGTAAATTACCTTGTCACAATTTAAAATATAGTGTGAGGGAGTGAATATTGAGCATGATGAAAAGGCACGAAATTGGTCGTAGTAAATTTCAGTAATTATGACAGTAAATCTTTGTACAATGAACAGTAAATGACTTTAATATGGTAGTAATGTTCACGATTTACTACTAATCCCTTCAAAAGTTACTGACAAAATTGGTGATAATCTCTCCCAGTCGATTCTTAAATATTTTGGTAGGTTTTCATATCTAATAATAGAAGGGATGAAAGTGATTTATTTTTACAAATGGTGTAGTTTTACAACAGACCATGCTTTCGGTTCTTATTTTTTAGGGATATTTGTGCCAGTTGTAACTAACCACATCTGCATGAACTAAAAGGAAGTTACTGCCATGTAGACTATTACTGCCATCAGTTAGTTTGTGTCATCTAGTAAAATTAGAATCTCAATGCATCATCCAACGCTCCAGAAGGTGAGTATAGGATAGCTATTCTATGGGTGGGAGTAGAATAGCATCTCTCTCTCTATACACACACTCTCTTTCTCTCTCTCTCTCTCTATACACACACACACCCATAGAATACCTATTCTATATCAAATTTTAGAGCCATCTGATCAAACTGAACCAATGAAATCATGTCTGTTGAATAAATCAAACAATTACAATTATAATGACCACCAATAGACGTCTAATGCCATCAATCCATCTTTTTTCAAATTTATTTTTACATAACTGAATCATATCCCATACTAACCGTAAGAAATATTCTTCTATTGTTCACATTACTGTCTGATGTATTGAGAATTGCTGTCTAATATACTGAGAATTAATGCATCCAATTTCATAATTTTTCTTACTAGATATACATCATGGTTTGTTATAAATTCATTCCATTAATTAAAGAGAAATCTCATTCATCCCTCTCATCATCAAAGATCGAAAATCAGCTGAACTTACTCTGGAACGCCAGGAAGAACTCGACATCGACATTGGTAGTAATTTGTGAAGTGGTTAGTAGTAATTTGTCAACATTACTATCATATACAAGCTAAGTTACTACACAATGTATTGAGAATTACTGTCCAATATACTGCAAATTACTGAAATTACTTTCTAACACCTATTACTGTCCAAGAAGTGCTTAATTATTGTCAGATTACTATCCATTACTGTCTATCATGTGAATGTTTAGATGCTACTCAGTTACTGTCTAATTACAGTCCAATAGTGTCAAATTACTATACTATTGAGTCACAATTCAAATATTGTACAAGTAATATATAATTACTGTCATGCTATAGTCAAATTACTGTCATTGTACAAACAGTTTACTGTTTAGAAACTGTGGTATTAATTGCAAATTGTAATATAAATAGTTTCATATTACTATCTAAATAGTCTCATAGTACTATCCATTTAATGCTCCATTATTGTCATATGTCATACATTTTCATTGTCCAATTATTGTGCTATTACTGTCAACTTACTTGTCCTTTACTGTGGAAGAACTATCCAAATAGTACCCAATAACTGAGATGATATGTGATGTATGATATAGTAGTGTTGATGATCAATCGATGACTGCCGTATTGATGAAAATGATAATGCGAATAAGAACGAAGTATGGTGGTCAAATAGCAGATGAATCACATAGGAAGTGAAGTTTTATTTATATAGGTTCAGACCATCAAAGATGAGTAAGAACTCTACTTCCTGTATGTGTCAAATAATTGACTCTATCTCTCTATGTGGTCTTCTTGTTTCATGTTCCCTATCTTCACAACACGTTCTCCTTATATAGTACTCGATAGGAAGTTATCACATGCCAGTTCGTGGTAGACCTACTCGACGGTTGCTAAAAAACTACTCAACAATTATTCAATAACTACTCAACAGTTATTGGAAAACTGTTTGACAATTATTAAGGAACTGCCCGAAAGTTATTGAAGAGCTGCTCGACAGTTATTCAATAACTTCTTGTTGATTATTTAGGAACTGCTCTGGATTTGTTCATATGTAGCGGTTGCTGCCAGTTTCTTTTACGATGCAATTGTAATGGCGGTTAATCTCACACTAACTGTCTTATCGTGAAATTATCTTCTTGGAACTTCCTTGTTGTAAAGAACGTGTCCCTGGTCGAATGTAACTGATACTTCAATCAAATATCTCAATATTCTTAACCAGGGATGGCTTAGATTACATACTTCGACCAGAGCTAGTCGCGTGAACAACTACACAAATCCAAAATATTTTCTTTGGTAAATTATCCTTCAAAATCAAGTTTACACATGCTTTTCGAAAGAGTGTTACCTTTTGACGTGCCTACCCAAACTTGTCGGTGTTGCCAACCAAGCTCTGCGGTCTCGGCGCATTGATGTTGCCTTCCTCGACCGGATTGTAGGATTTCAAAAGGAAATTCACCCTTAATTTCAACATCAGAAATGGACAAGACTATAAAAATAACAAAAATCAAAACAACATAAACTCAACTCCAAAGGAAAAACAGATTGAGAAAAATGTTTTACTAATTTTACCAATCCTAGGGTTGAGACAATTACCAGGATGGTAGTCCCTAGGAGCATCTTCCATCACCCTAACCTCCCAAGCAGGGTGATCCCTCTTTCTCAAAGGGCTGATCCGGTTCTTTACAAATTCTTGGATCACGTTGCAAACGGTCAAGCCCTTGTTCATCAAGTATTTAATTACCTGGGCTTACCTCTTCTGCTCGTCATTAAGGGGAGGAGCAACATCCTTTTCGCTGCTTTTCTCTAGTCGCCGATCCGCGAACCAAAGATGGCTCTCCTTAGGAGCTGAGCAATAAAACCATCGCTGGTACCACTTGTGAACAAAATCACGAAGTGGGAAGTGCAGGAAATCTTTCTTCTCCTGCAGCCTGAAATAAACGCACCCTGGAGTAGTGGTGCCCTTTAAGCTCTCTAGAAAGTAGTACTGGCGGAAGAGAGAAACACTGGGCAGAACCCCAATGTATGCCTCGCAGAGATGTTAGAAAACTGCAAGGATCAAAACTGAATTGGCATTCAAGTTCACCAATTCCAAGTCGTAGTGAGCGAGGATCTCCTAGAAGAAATAACTCTCTGGTAGACGAAATCCACAGCGCAGAAAGTCCTCAAAGATCACCAATTCGCCCTCCTGCACCACAGGGCTCTCTTCATTTTCCCCAGCAGGACGCTATGGAATTAGCAACCTGGAAGGGAGATAACCTTCTGTCTCCAAAGCCAACAGATTCTCCTTTGTTCGGTGGCTAGAACGCATCTAGCAAGCCATCGATTTAGGTTTTTGAGAGAAGAAGAAGAAGGCTAAGAACTCAGAAGAACTTTGAGAAAGCAAAGGGCTTTGAGAAAAATTAGAAAATTTTGAGAATGGTTTCTTACCAAAGAAACCTCAAAACGTTAAGTTTTTAAGGCAATGTTTCTCGGGTTCCCAGCCGTTGTATTCACACCAGATGGTTTTCTTTCAACAAAAGGTTTTTTGCATTTAATGCCTGTCACAACAAACCTGACACGTGCACCCAAAGTTTTTCTTGGGTTCTACAAGAATTTGAAACGAAAAGACGCATTTTCAGTACTTGAAACGTCTTTTTGAGGAAAAGAAACTTTTTCATTTCAAATTCGGGGGCTAGCTGACAAGGATTCTTACCTGAGTTAAATTGCCCAAATCTTTCCAACGTTGCGAGCATCATTCTATGATCGCGCACATCATTCTATGGTCGCGCATAATCATTCCATGATCGCGTATACCGCTTCATGGTCACACATACCTTTCTAAGGTCGAAGGAAACCATAGTAAGAGATTTAAACTATCTATCAATACCTTTTTATGGTCGCAGAAGACTGAGGAAAGAGATAATAGAATAATCCAAGGATATTCTGGATATAACCCATCAAAGGTGCTTAGCTCCCATAATTTTAATAACTATGGAACTATATAGTCTCGACGCTTATTGTCGTAGAGTCTATGGTCTTATACCTGCAAGTATTATGGTCATGGAGACATTTGCCCTCGATCATAACATGTCGCAGAGACAAAGTTAGATATCAACACATGGTTGTAATCAATACGTGACCATAGTATTGAAGACTTATACCATAATATGGGGATCATGTAGCTAAGTCACCTTTCGTAATAACCGTTCCTTGATCCTTACGATTATTCTTGGAATAATCATAAATCTATGACAAGATAACCGTTGAAGACGATAAAGATGAATGAGCAGTTTCTATAACCGCAGGGTAAAGAAACTTACAATCAGCAACCAATCATAACCTACGACAACCACCATGCAACAGTTGAAGATGATCGTCAGGCGTCTCTTCAATAAAGAAACTGACGTCTCTTCGACAAGTATAAAAAAACCTTTAGGGGAAGAATTTGAGGGACAAGGAAATCAAGGTAATAGAGAACTAAACAATACATTCTCTTTGTAATCCTTTGCACTCATAGTGATAAACCAACAGGAGCAGGGTTATTACTCAAGAATTGAGGGCCCGAGCCTGTATAAATCTCTGTGTCATTAGATCCATACTTACAGTGATTTCTCTGGTGATTGTCTAGATTATCTCCCTACTAAACAAACTAAATTCGTGTAAATTCGACTAGGAATCCTAGTTCCAATCGTCGACAGTATTCGACCAAAATGAGGTGTATAATCCTCTTCAAGTAGTAATAACAATATCAGTCAAAAATAGCTTTACAAGATGAATGTGTCATAAATATACAAAAGCCAAATTACAACAAATTGATAGAATTATACGAAGTTCAAGGCATAATTTTGTCCTTCATTTGTATCATGTTTCCCTATGTAAGTTCTTGAATTGTGTCCATATTCTCCATGTTGTTTTTGATGGGGAGAGGATGTCTCCATTCGAGAATAGTAATTTACCCTATCATGCATTAATTAATGATGTGAGGAAGAATAATGAAAAATTATAAAATTGGATGCAGTAATTCTCAATATATTGGATAATAATTATTAGTACATCAGACAATAATTTATCTTATATATTACAGAAATGCTGTTGAATTACTGTCGACCACTTCACAAATTACTACTAATGTCGATGTTGAGTTCTTCCTGACATTTCAGTGTAATTTCAGTTGATTTTTGATCTTGGATGATGAGATGAATGAATGGGATTTCTTTTCAACTAATGGAACGAATTTGCAACAAACCCTGATCTATATCCATTTGGAAAAAAAATTATGAAACTACATGCAGTAATTTTTAGTACGTTGGTTAGTAATTCTCAATACATCGGATAGTAATTTACTTCGCATATGATAGTAATGTTATTGAATTATTACTGACCACTTCACAAATTACTGCCAATGTCAGTGTTGAGTTCTTTAGACATTTCAGAGTTATTTTAGTTGATTTTTTATTTCTGATAATGGGAAGGATGAATGATATTTTTTTTAACTAATGGTACCAATTTACAATAATCCGTGATGTATATCCATTCGGTTCTTATTTTTCTACAATAGTTGTTATATATATATGAAATTGATTCTACAGTAGTAACTAACTGACGAATGCAATTTTTGACAACAGTAACTGCCATGAGTTTGTCCCATGTAGTAGGTTGTTACAAATGACACAACAATCCCACAAAAATAGGAACCGATTGGATATACATCTCCATTTAATATGAACTAATACCATTTACTCCAAATCACATTCATCTCTCCCATCGCTACAGATCAAAATCTCGTGAATTTTCTCTGAATCGCCTAGTGATCCGGGAGGATCTCCAAGTCCTGATCGCATACAGCTTCGCGACCAAGTCCTGATCGCATACGGCTTCGCGACCAAGTCCTGATCGCATATGGGTCCGCGAATTTGGATTGGTCCGCGACCAGGAAAAGGGATTCGTTCCCTGTTCGGAATTGTAATCCGATCCGAATGTGTATAACTAAGCTTATCTGTTTAGGATTAGTTATATGAGTCTAATACGTTTAGGTCTCTAAGTCTGATACGTACTCATACGATTGGACTATAAATACCTTGTAATAGGTCTAGTTTAGATCATCGAATTCAATCAAGAATCATAGAACTTATTTGAGTTTTAGACACTTATAGTTCCTTCGACATAGGCAAGTGTGCCTAACGTTCGACGTGTAAAGCCCTCTTTGAAATAAAGAGTTGTGCAATTACTTTGGGTTTCGGTATTTCCGAGTAAGATCCCGTTATTCCGCATATTAGAATCTGGGCGAGCCTAGTACGAAAACCAAGGCTAGGTCTCAAACGGATCAAGTTGGTATCATAGCAACTTTCCTATCCTGTGGATGGTGAAGACTCGCCAGGGTTACAAAACTTCTGGCGAAACTCCAGGCGATCAATTGACGGTTCCTACAGCCGCGTCTCCGACAATGTCTGACGACACCCCCGTTCAAGCTAACCTAGCCGAACAAGTGGCTAAGCTTTCCACCGACATGGAAACCGTGCTTGCTTGGATTAAGCAGCAGGCCATGATTGTACCTCCTGGAGTAGGGAAGGTTATGGGTGAGAAGACTGGTGAAGACTTGCGCAGGGCAGACGAAGATGAAGACGAAGGCGACCACAAGACCGACGACCTCGCCAACACCTCCTTAGCTGTCGAATCTTTTAAAGTCGATGCTAAGATTGATATACCCATATATGATGGGGTGATCGATGCCGAGAAGCTGGATTCTTGGATCGACCAACTTGAGACCTACTTTGACCTTAAAGGGTTCAGTAGCGCTCAAAAGGTCAAATTTGCACCTTTGAAGATAAAGGACCACGCCAAGACATGGTGGAAGGCCCTTGTCGCCAGTGGTGAAGCTGACGACCTTGCGTGGGGTCAATTCAAACGACTTCTGCGACAAGAATTCTATCCGATGGGTTACCTTAAGGAGAGATGGGAGCGTTGGCACAGATTGTACCAACGGCGCGACCAGGCCGTCCAAGACTATACGACAGAGTTTCGGCGACAAGCAATGGTCATTGGCATCTCACTATCCGACCCTCAGGTATTTCGGAAGTACACATCTGGACTTCAGAAATCAATCAGTACTGAGCTAAGTCTGTTCGGTGTCCAAGACATTGCGACCGCGAGCACAACTGCTATGCCGATCGAGAAGAAGAACAAATCCCGCAGCGACAAAAGCACGAAGGAAAGTGCGACCTCGACAAAGAAAAAGCCAAGTCCGAAGAAGAACGCTTCAAAATCGGGCACGGGTGCCTTTTGCGAACATTGTCAAGTCGCGGGGCATACCAAGGACAAATGTTACAAGCTTCATCCTGAACTTCGACCAAAGAAAAACGGACCAGGGAAAAGAACAGCCACGGCTACTGCGACTTCACTCGACGAAGAAGTTGTCCGAGTGAATTCGGTTAATGAGGCGGATACGACCTTGTCTCTGATGGCAATGCTGAAGGAGAAGGGTTCCAATCCACCGAACGACCATCACCCAACGGAGGACTTGTTCACCATCAACATCCAGGTGAAACACGAAGTGGTCGCAGCGATATTCGATCCAGGAAGTCAGAAGAATCTGGTCTCCGCTGGACTGGTTCGGCGACTTGGTTTGAAGACAACCACACACCCGCGACCATATCCGCTGGGTTGGTTTACATCCGACGTGAACCAACAGATTACGAGTCAGTGTGTGTTGAAGTTTGCGATCTCTGCACGATATATCGATGAGGTGCAATGCGATGTTGTCCCTATCGATATCTGTCAGGTGATCTTTGGGAGTCCGTATCTGTATGATCGAGACGCTCACTTCCATCGGCGAGCGCAAGAGTACGACCTCACCAAAGACGGAGTTAAGTTCGTGATCAGTAGAGACATCCACGTCAACACTTCGAACTTGATTACCGCAAATCAAGCCAAACGAATTGTTAATGCATGTCACAAGTATGTGCTTGTCATGATTCGACCCATTGATCAAGGTGAGGGTACTCGACCAGCATTGTCGCTGACGTGCCGAGAGGATTCTGGTCGTTTGTCGGGACTGCTGGAGAAATACAGTGATCTGTTCGAGACTACCCAGGGTCGTCCGCCGAAACGTCCAGTCGAGCACGAAATTCAGCTTGTTTCCGATGCGACACTGCCCAATCTGAGTATGTATCGCAACTCAGTATTGGAGAATGAAGAGATCAAGAGACAACTTGGTGAGTTGCTGAACAATGGTGTCATTCAACCGAGTAGTTCACCTTGTGGGTCTCCTGTGGTGTTAGTACCAAAGAAAGATGGGACTTGGCGTATGTGCATCGACTATCGAGCACTGAACAAGATCACCATCAAGAACCGGTACCCCCTACCTCGTATTGATGACCTGCTAGACCAATTGAAGCATGCTGTTGTCTTCTCCAAATTGGATCTTAAGTCAGGATATCATCAAGTCAGCATCCGAGAGGAGGATACATGGAAGACCGCGTTCAAAACACGGCAAGGTCTGTTCGAATGGCTGGTCATGCCGTTTGGTCTCTGCAACGCCCCGGCAACTTTCATGCGTCTTATGAATGACGTATTGAGACCGTTCATCGACGACTTTGTGATCGTGTATCTCGACGACATATTGGTTTATAGTCGTTCGTGGGATGAGCACCTCATTCATGTCGAAAAGGTGTTCGAACAGCTTTGGCAACATCGACTTCGCCTCAACCGTAAGAAGTGCGAGTTCGGTCAGCAAACTCTACTTTACCTCGGATTCATAATCGGCAACGGTACATTGCAAATCGACCCGGACAAGGTCAAAGTGATTCGCGAATGGCCGCGACCGCGAACAGTTACGGATGTGCGTAGTTTTGTGGGAGCATGCCAATACCTTCGGAAGTTCATCCGACACTTCTCGATTATGGCTTCTCCGTTGCATGCATTAACCAGGATCGATCAGAAGTTCGAGTGGACAGGGAAACATGAGGACACGTTTCTCTTGCTGAAAAGGAAGATCAGCGAGGCGCCTGTGTTAGCTTTGCCGAATCTCCAGAAACCGTTCGAGCTAGAAACCGATGCCTCAGGTTATGCGATGGGCGCAGTGCTCATGCAAGAAGGTCGACCAGTGGCATATCACTCCGAGTTATTCCAGGGAGCTCAGAAGAATTACCCGACTTATGATAAGGAGTTATGCGCACTGCATCAGGCCGTGAAACATTGGCGGTGTTATCTCTTGGGGAAAGAGACGGTTGTCCACACCGACCATCAACCATTGCAATATTTGCAAACTCAGTCCAAGCTACAGCAAGCTCGGCACATGAAGTGGATGTCGTATCTGCAGCAGTTCAACCTGGTGATTAAGTACAAGAAGGGCGTACACAACAAATTGGCGGACATGTTGTCACGACCACCAGTTACGGCCCTCTGTTTATCAGCATTCATGCAGATCGAGCCCTCATGTCATGATGACTATGCCACTATGTACAGTGAAGATCCTGTTTTCCAAACAGTACTGACTGAGCTCGAAATAGGAAAACCTACGGAGTTCGTTCGTCGAGAAGGACTCTTGTACAAAGGTAACTTACTTTGCATACCTCGTGGAGCACCTCGAATTCAATGGTTGCGAGAAGCGCATACATCGAAGGTAGCTGGTCACTTTGGGGTTACAAAGACGTTGCAAAATCTTCACCGACATGTGTTCTGGCCGCGTATGCAGCAAGATGTGGCTAGGTTTGTTCGAGGCTGCGGTCTCTGCAGCATCTCGAAACCGACAAACCGAAAATTAGGTTTGTACACTCCTTTGCCAGTTCCATCACGACCATGGGAGAGCATATCCATGGATTTCTTGGGAGGATTGCCTAAGACCCGACGTGGCAACGACTATCTATTCGTGGTCGTTGATCGGTTCTCCAAAATGATTGTTCTTATACCTTGTCGGAAGATTATCACGGGAGAAGAGGCAGCTCGGGTATTCTTTCAACACGTTTGGACACACTTCGGACTGCCGACTTCTATTGTGTCTGATCGCGATACCCGGTTCCTTAGTCACTTTTGGCGATCGCTCTGGACGATGATGGACACCAAGCTAAAGAGGAGTACTGCTTTTCATCCGCAAACTGATGGTCAAACCGAGGTGGTTAATCGCACAGTCGTTCATCTCTTGAGAGGATATAACTCGAAGCACCCGAAGACCTGGGATGAAAGCATACTGTACCTGCAGTTTGCTTTTAATCGAGCCGTACATGGTTCGACTGGAAAGTCACCGTTTGAGGTCTGTTTAGGATTTCTACCACAGAGTCCATTCGACATGGAGTTTGTGATCCCTACCTCAGCACAGAACAGCAAGGAAGCATCTGATCAGGATCGAGCACAAAAGTTCCTGGAAGGTATTCAACGACTCCATCGTGAGGTTGAACAGAACTTGCTGAAAGCTCAACTCAAGTACAAGGCGCGACATGATCGGCACCGAGTTGATACGCAATTTCAAGAAGGTGATATGGTATGGTTACATCTGAGTAAGGAGAGACTTAAAGGTGAAGGTAAGAAGCTCAAACCCATTCGTTACGGTCCTTTTCGGATTTTGCGGAAAGTGGGTAATAATGCTTGTCAGCTCGAGTTACCTCCATACATGGATATTTACTCGGTTGTTAATGTTGAGCACCTCAAACTCTTTGAGCCTTCAATGCTGGATGATGAGCCAGATACTATAGTACCATCTGTTGAAGACTTGGTCTATCAACGAGACGAACCTCTACGTGAAGATGTGATTCTGGAGAAGAAGGTAACTACCACCCGCAGTAGCACCAAGGAGACTTTTCGAATCGGTCGGAAAGATCAACGAGCACGTGCGGCAAAATGGTACACCAAAGAAGATGGACAAGCCCAATTTCCACATCTCCAGTTCAATCGAGAGGTCGCAACAGGGGTTGGCTCCTTCTCAACAAGGGAGTCATGATCCGGGAGGATCTCCAAGTCCTGATCGCATACGGCTTCGCGACCAAGTCCTGATCGCATACGGCTTCGCGACCAAGTCCTGATCGCATATGGGTCCGCGACTTTGGATTGGTCCGCGACCAGGAAAAGGGATTCGTTCCCTGTTCGGAATTGTAATCCGATCCGAATGTGTATAACTAAGCTTATCTGTTTAGGATTAGTTATATGAGTCTAATACGTTTAGATCTCTAAGTCTGATACGTACTCATACGATTGGACTATAAATACTTTGTAATAGGTCTAGTTTAGATCATCGAATTCAATCGAAGAATCATAGAACTTATTTGAGTTTTAGACACTTATAGTTCCTTCGACGTAGGCAAGTGTGCCTAACGTTCGACGTGTAAAGCCCTCTTTGAAATAAAGAGTTGTGCAATTACTTTGGGTTTCGGTATTTCCGAGTAAGATCCCGTTATTCCGCATATTAGAATCTGGGCGAGCCTAGTGCGAAAACCAAGACTAGGTCTCAAACGGATCACCTAGTAGAAATCGAGATGCGCATTGGCAATAATTTCATAAGTATGTAGTAATTTGACCATGTTACTGTAATATACAAGGTACATTAATGTTCCATATATTGAGTATTATTGTTCTTAGATTAATAGGATCAATGAACCTAATTTCATAATTATCATCATTCTTCCTTACAAAATTGTTGAATGCATGATAAGATAAATTACTATTTTCATATGGAGACATCTTTGCTCCATCAAGAACAAAAAGGACTATACAGGACTTTGTTTCCTACCACTGCTACATTTGGGCAATTTTTTTATCCTTCTAGTAATCAGTATGATTCACTTCTTCACATCCATAATAACACCTCCATAGCCAATTGAATGATTATTTGGAGATCACGATGCATCGCATCAACATACACATGTAAGTCTTTAACACATAGTTTTCATATTGTTTATTAAATTCTTTACATCAATCTTCATGCAAATTTGTGGTAAAATGACAATATTTTGTCAGTAACATAGTAGTACTATGCACATGATATGAATTGAAAGGTATGTTGGTATTCATCATAGAGTAATGTAGCGGTAATTGGTCAATAAAATGACAATAATATGAAGATAAGCATGCAGTAATTAGACAATTATGTAGCAATAATTAGTTAGTAAAATGGTAGTAATATGATGGTAAATAGGTAGTAATCAAACAATAATGTATCAGTAATTGGTTAGTACATACATAGTAAAATGATAGTATTTTGTAAGTGATATAGCAGTAGTATAAAAGTATGTTGACAATAATCATATTGTAAAATAATAGTAATAGAAATATATGTTGACATTAATAAGACATTAATATAACAATAATTAGTCAGTAATATAGTAGTAATTGGTTAGTGGAATGACAATAATATTATAGTAAGAAAATAGTAATATGGCATAAAGATCACTACAATGAGAGTAAAAGGATTAATAATCAACAGTAAAATTGATAGTAAATTCATTTACTATCTTTTTTTTTAACTTTCATGCAAATTTATGATAAATGATAATATTTTCTCAGTATTGTAATATGAAAGTATGTTCAGAATAATCATAGTGTAATATAACAATAATTGAAAGGTATGTTAACAGTAATCAAACATTAATCATTAGCAAAATAGCAGTAATATGATGATAAGTAGGCAATAATCAGAGAGTGATATAGTAGTAATTAGTTAGTAAAATGGCAGTAATATGATGGTAAGCAGGCAATAATCAGAGAGTAATATGGCAGTAATATGATGGTAAGCAGGCAGTAATCAGACAGTAATGTAGCAACTATTGATTAGTAAAATAGTAGTAATATAATGGTAAGCAGACAATAAGAAGAAAGTAATATAGTAGTAATTAGTTAGTAAAATTATAGTAATATAATAGTAAATAGGTAGTAATCAGACAGTAATCATATTGTAACATAACAGTAATAGTAATGTATGTGGGATAGTAGTCATAGTGTAAAATAATAGTAATATAAATGTATATTGACATTAATCAAATATTAATATAACAGTTTTTAGTTAGTAAAAAAAACAGTAATAGTATGGTGATCATACAATAATATATCAAGTAAATTACCGTCTCAAGTAAATGTAAATTATTGTCATTGGAGAAACTACATTAATAAAACCATTTCGCTAATTTTTCATTCTTTTTACTCACGTATTTGATTAATGTATGAGAATGTGAATTATTACATTGGCATTGAGATATCCTTATCCCATCAAAAATAACAAGGATCATGTAGGATGATAGTGAAGATACAACAAAGTAAGAAAGGCATCGAAAATCATCGAAGCATTTAATATGACGATGACACATATAGGGTCAATAGTTTCAGTCAAGTTGTTCCCATCCATAATACAATAACACTTATTATTGTCATGATGCAAGACAATTACTGTTTTTTGTATATGCAGTTACTGTCCTAACAACATTATAATCATGATGTAAGACAATTACTATTTTTTTTATGTGTCATTACTGTCATAATACCCATTCGTGCCATGATGCAATACAATTATTATTCGTTATATGTATAGTTATTGTCCTAGCGCTCATTACTGCCATGACACATGACAATTACTATTTTTTTGTATGTGTTGTTATTGCCCTAACACCCATAAATACCATGACACATGACAATTACTGTTCTTTGTATGTGTTGTTATTGCCCTAACACCCATAAATACCATGATACAAGACAATTATTTTTTTTTATATGTCATAACTGTCTTAACACCCATTACTAAAATTTGAATATACAATTATTGCCCATAACATTAATCATAAGATATAAGCGCCGATGGAGTGCTCTTTGTCAGCCGATTACCTAATTACTACGTCTATATGATGACATCCTCTCCATGTCACCAGCTTCTTGAATAAGTCCAGTCCTGCTAGACATGCATTGCATTAATTAAGTTTGAGTGTGCTAGCTAGGCATATGTCTTCCATGGTGTTAAGATTTTTTTTGGGAGGACTTAGCTTCCTTTATAAGTAGATTTGTTTCTCAAATAAATTGAGAGAAAATGTTTCATCTTCTTCTTAGTATAAAGGTGGATTCAACTTATCTGAAAAATCTTTTTAACTACAACTTGTTTGAAAGAGTTTATAGTTCATAATTTTAAATTAAAACTAAATCTCACTCCTAGCCGCGTTTAAAAATAATACGAGAATTAAAGAAAAAGCCATGTATAACTGTTTGGGATCAAACTTATGATCTGAAAGTTAGTTTAGGGTTCTGATATTGCTGCCAAATACTGTGTTCAGGATGATTCCTTGTTAGCGTCGATAAGCCATTAACTGGTTAGTTTTCTAGTAGTTATCGGCCAATTTTATTGTTTTATATATTCTTTTTCATATATAAAATTTGCGTACCTCCATCATTTTAGAGTGTTCATATTTATTATATTCTTTACAAATAATATAAATTTAATCCAATAGCAATCGATTTCTTCTTTCCTAATTTGAGCTAAGAACTTCAGCTATCAGTAATAACCGACTTCTAAATAAATGGTTCGAGATCGGATTTTCACAGTTGAAAGCGTGAGGACAGTCCCCACCGAAAAAGTTTTGATGGGGATACACCTCATCTACCAAAAGATTTCCAGTTGGACTAAGTCATCTTTTAGAATTTTTGTAGGCCATTTGTCTCTAGCTAAGGACTATTTTGGGTTCAGAAATGATGGATATCGAAATGACATTAAAATTCTCAAAAATTCTTGGCCAATCAGATGTCCAATCATTTGATGGGTTAAGTGAAAAAGAAAGTTTATCTAATGTTTAGGGCATTAATTAAGGTGGCTCTAATTTTCTTAAACCTCTTATCACATTGCCTAATCAACCACCTTTAATTAGACAAGTCATACTGGCTAGCTCTTGCACTGTTATTGCAACCTGCAATTGCAGTATTCTATAATCTCCAAATTAACAGTGATAATGACATGCCAACTACTAGATATTGCACTTTAGATTTGAGCAATGCGAATCAGGTTACCTTCGTGGATCATATGGCACATTTGTACGCACAATTGACACAGCTCGATCATATAATTAGTAACGAAAAATTATACATAGTGTGTATCATGTTCCTATACACTTGCTGAAAAGAAAACTGCATTTATTTTAAAACAGATACAAAATTGATGAGGTGATTTGCACCAATCATAAGTAATTTTTGTGCTTTAAGATTTATGAAGTTTTATTTTTTGGAGCATTGAAGCACTCCTCTTATCATTATTCTCTATTCTCCGGTCAAACTAGGCAGGTACATCGTCTTATAATTTCTTATCTCCGTTTGGTAAATAGTGTCACTTAAGTTTTTTTGGCAGTGTGTTTCTTTATAATTATCTAAACTTACATGTGAATAATCCTCACATAAAGACTCCGTTCTTCTTCCTCTTATCAATGTGATATACATGAATTCAATAGTAGAAAAGGACTATCTTCACCAATGTGGCCTCCCACTTTCCCTCATATTATCACTATTAAACACTCCTTGTTTACTTGTTAAAATTAAATCTTGTTATATATATCTTATTTTTTTATATGACATTTTGCCAAAGAGACGTAATAGTTACAAAAACTTACACTAGAGGGGTCCCCATTGGCCTTAAATTTCCTCAGATTAAGTTGACAAGGACTAGGTGATCCATAGTTGTTCACATAAAGAAAGCTAAGCACAAGTTACACGATTTCCACGCAATATACAGATGGGCATGGAAAAAGCAGTGACTAATGACAATGCCAAGAGAGATTCTTATCCTACACAATTAATTAATGAATATGCATGCATGTCTCCATGTGTTAAGACTTAAAGAGTCTTCTCATGGTTAGTGACTACATGAATCTTATTTTGGCTTGGTTTGGCTTGGCTAGAACTGTTTACATGGGTAAGCATGGAGTTCACAAAGACCGTATGGAGTCAGCCAAGGATGGAAGAAAATGTGCAAAAGTTGACAAATTTTCAAACTTATGTTTCACATTGCGTGCTTTTCAATTAAGGTAGTCTTTTTGGTTGTATGTATTATCCTATCCCTGTACGAGCTTTTGTAGGATGTGGACTCATCCATGTGTTTGTTTATGCAGATTGAGAAGGAATAAGATTTTAAGCCATTCTCTTAATATATTATACGGTAAGATTCAACTCTCGGCATTCTTAACAGTATATTCTCTATATATATCCTAATTTCTTCAAAATTTTTGAGAACTTGGAGATAAACAAACCGTTATTAGAAATAACTATTCATAAAAGTAAAACATCTGCATGTGTGTACATATGTATGTATGTATGTATGAGAAGTATCCGGTGCATCCACCTCTCCAGTGTTCCTATGCATTCCTTATAAAAACTTTATATAAATGATTATAAAAAATTTCTCAAAAATTTGAGATTATAGATATAAACTAATCTACGATCTCACAAAATTTCAAATTCAAATTAAATATATACAAGATGAAAAAAAGATAAATTCAGTTGAAAAATAAATCTGAAATAAAAAAATAAAAGTTATGGTGGTAGCTTTGTAGTTTATCAAGGTATCGACGTATGATCAATCAACTTGACAACCAAAGGCAAAGCCATTTATTTCTTAAAAAATAAAATAAAACCATAAGATTTATGGTATGATATGAGAGTAGTGTCAGTGTGATTGTTTAGCCCAACAACAAATTAAGTTACCAGGCCCTGTGGGCTGTAGGCTTCTAAGTAGTGTGTGATCCAAGTTCCCGAAATTTTCGGTCATTGGCCATCGCCCTCTGCATGCTCTGATTATTTAGATCCGCTGGAGTTACTCCTAAATCAGCAGGTAAATTTTGTACGATATTTTATCTGTTTGTCTTGGAATCGATGAACCAGCTAGGTGCGATCTAGGGGTGTTTGACTGGCTCTGCCTATTGGTTTATGGATGGAAGTTAAGAGTTGTCGGACAAAATATGCATCTAGTTTCAGATTTGGGTTTTTTTTAGTCTAAAAGAAATTGAACTCGGTTTTTATAGAAATTGTGGCGTTTTCTTTGTTGATTTCTCTTGTTTTAAAAGACCAATATTTCATATTTATCAATATAATTATAATAAATTATATAATTTGTCATTGATTATAACAATTAATATTATATTTTATCATAGAATTAAAAATATCAAATACAACTTTAAAATAAGAAAACTAGAGCTCCATTTAGACTTGTCTATATTATTCCCATAATACACTTGCTATGTTTCTTTTTTAGATGACTATATTACAATGATAAAATCTTTGATGGCAACACACATCTTCACCCTTCAAACACACCCTCTGCCACCACTCTTTACATATATCAATATTAGATACTAATAAGGTATATATATATATATATATATATATATATATATATATATATATATGAAACTAGAAGTGATTGTAAGATAAATTTATAATATTTTTATATAAAATACACATTCTAATTATTGAGATACTCATATAAATACTAATAAACGTTTTGTCTCGTCCGACTATTTGCCACCGTTTTCACCGCAGCTACACTTCAGAAGGAAAAAAGAAAGAAAAAAGTCAACAAGTAGCTTCCAGTCAAACAACACGTATACATTAATAAAAGAGTCCCACAGTACTTGTTTTATTTATTTCAGAAATTGACAAATTACAGGGCCATTTCGTCACACGAAAAAAACAAAGAAAAGACAAGAGACCAAATCATGTACGAATTCAAAGATACATGCTTAATTTGACAGTGATGGGAGCCACCATGGCAGACTTGGTCGTCTACCGTTGGTGTAAACACACATCTCAAGCTTGTAGGCTACTAAATACTAACCAAAACCATGCAACCACCAAATACTGCAGATAACGTTCAGAGGTGGATGAGTGAAAAATTGATGTTTCAGTTTCTCTAATGCAAAGATCAATTTTTTGTCCGAGGTTGATCAAGATCATTGCTACTCAATCAGATGGCTACCAAAGATAATAATTCATACTTGTTTAGCCATTTACTGAAATATTACAAAGAAATATGTTTCCGAACCATGCATTTGTGCACTTATATGAACTTATATGGACAAGAATCCTCTGCATTAAAATAGAAAATATACAATATGTGTTAGAGTAAGTTTCACTAATAATCTCTATTATAACATAAAATTTTCAATTTCATTCCACTACTTTCAATTTTGTGCCTAAAAGTCCACATTGTATTTAATAAATGCAATCAAATCTCTATTCATTAATATCTAAAAAAGATGTATAAAAAATATTTAAAAATTACTATAATTAAAAAACCATAATACTTCAGAAAAATAATAAACAAAATGTATTATAGTTAAAGAAAATATTTGAAAAAAAATCAAAATAAGTCAAAAACTAAAGTAAAAAAGGCATAATATCATAAATAGACTAAAATAATGCTAGAATCATAAAATAAAATTATATAACTTCCAAATTATCTTGTAAAATAATAAAGCTATCAAGAAAATTATAAAAAAGAAAAGAATAGAAAGGTAAAAAAAATACTAAACAGAAAATAACTAAAAAAATTTCTCATAAATTAAAATTTTGAGATGAATTTTTTAAATTTTATGGATATGCTTTGCAAAAAAAAAGTGCTTTAAATCTTCCGTGTATTAAAAAATGATGAAAATTTATTTATATGTGTGCTATAATTTAGTTTTTTTTATGTATTTTGTAGGTTTAGAATGTTTTGATGAATATATCTAATATTGATTCTTTTAAAAATTTCATATGTTTATTATTTTCATTACATTTTAAAATGTTTTCTATTTACACCACTTATGCAATGTAGTGGATAAGAACTTATTTGCAATTCTTATATGTAATATGAGATTTTTAGTGTAGAATTAAAAGAAATGAGATAAAATTATAATCCTTATGTTATAGTAGAGACTAGTTTATTCATTATTATGCCTCAAGAATCATCTAATTGACTTGGCTTTCTCTTGTAGGGGAGGCAGTTCTTATCCTTTGTATTCATTCCTATGTAATCCTACTCTCTTATTTAACACTAATCTAATCAACCCTCTTATTCGGCGATTTGCTGGATAATAGCTCTTTCAAAAAATAAAACCATCTTGAAAAACGAAAGTTCTACATTACGTTCAGATTTGAGAGTTCTGATGATGAAAAATGATGTTTCAGTTTCTCACATAAAATCTTCAATTTTTTATTTAAGATTGATCCTAATCATTGTTTCTCGATGGGAAAGCTACCGAAAGCTGAATCCGTGTTCCTCAAGTCATATATGAGCACATTGCCTAAGGCTTAAGCTTATTTATTTGTAAGTCGCAGGTCATAGGCCTACATGGAGCCATTAGATGACATCCCTCGCCACTTCATCTGCCCCATTTCCCTCCAACCCATGCAGGACCCGGTCACCGCGCCCACCGGCATCACCTACGACCGCCGCGCCATCGAGCAGTGGCTCGCCGCCGGCAACGCCACGTGCCCCGTCACCGGCCACCCCCTCTCCGTCGCTGACCTCACCCCTAACCACACTCTCTGCCGTCTCATCCACTCCTGGCATTCCACGGCGCAACCCGCACCGCCTTCGGGTGTTGCAGCCGTTGTCGCAAAGCTATTGTCGCCTTCTTGCCCGCCGCTTGAAGAGCTTCGTGAGGCGGCGGCGCTTGCTACTGAGAGCGACGCGGCGAGGCGGTGCATGGTGTACTCCGGCGTCGTCGAACGTGTGCTCCGACTAGTCGTGTCGTGTGCCAAGAAGAGTTGTCAATGCTTCTCTACCGTTGAGCAGAGCCTGGCTCTCCTGCACGCGCTTAATGTCTCCTCCGACGAGCTCCGGCCGCTCGTCGCCGAAAATTACGACCTCGTCGACGCGTTGACATACGTGCTAACGCTCGAGCGAGGAAATATTAGCGATGCAATGAGAGCAAACGCAGTGCAAGTGCTTGAGTCCGTAACCGAGGTAGCCAATGCGGCGCTCCTTGATCGGCTCAAACAGGAGCTCTTCCGCGCCGTCACGGCGGTGGTGCGAGATCGGATGACGCCGAGCGCTGCAAGGTCGGCACTGCGCGTGCTACTGCACGCCTGCCCGAACGGCAAGAACCGCACGCTCATGGCCGAGGCCGGCGCGGCGCATGAGGCCATCGAGCTGGAGCTCGCGACCGCGCCGCCGAACAAGGGCGTGACCGAGCTGGTCATGGCGCTGCTCGCGCAGCTCTGCTCGTGCGCCGACGGGCGCGCCGCGGTGGCCGCGCACCCGGCGGGCATCGCCGTGGTGGCGAAGCGGGTGCTGCGCGTGTCAGCGGCCGTGGACGTGTGCGCGGTGCGCGTGCTCGCCGCGGTCGGTGGCAGGGCAGCGGCGCCGGAGGTCGTCTGGGAGATGGCGCGCGTCGGCGCCGTGGGCAAGCTGTGCTGCGTTCTGCAGGCGGACTGCGATGGCGCCGTGAAGGAGACGGCGAGAACGGTGTTACGGTTGCACGCCGGCGTGTGGAAAGCGTCGCCGTGTGTCAGTGCTTACTTGCTATCTAGATACCCTTAGCCGTTGCATGCACACTTTGCATGTAAGTATACAACTAGAGTCAACAAGAAAAAAATTCTCATGAATGATCCAGAATTGTCGTATTTTACAAAAATAACTCACCACGTTAGTCTATTGAGTCCTAAAGACTTCATAAGAGTTGAAAATCAACTTATTGAGTGTCCAGCACTCAACAAACTCACTGACTCCTGTTACAGCTCAGTTCTCGTGAGTACTCATGGTTGTGAAAATAGTAGTTGAGGGAATATGGTCGAAGATAGTCGTGGAGGTGGTTGCAGGTCGAAGTGTTAATGGTCGAAGATCGTCGTGGTAAGGTGTAACTTCACCGATTGTGGTCATCATCAACCAACCACTTCTTCAACCACTCCAGCCATGACGACCATCTCCACTTCGACCTGCGACCACACATGCATTACAAGCCATAGGGCTTGTTGAGTGTTGGGAACTCGACAAGCCACTTGTCTAGGCTCCAGAATGTGATAAGCAGCTTGTCGAGTGCCCGACACTTGCCAAGCCAATTTCCAGCCCTACAACACGCCACGTCATTTATCGAGTCTTTAAGACTCGACACGCTAATGTGACGGGCTATTTTTGTAAAATACGGTAACTCTAGATCATTTTTGCAATTAGTTCTTTATATTATTTATAAAAAAAATTCGTGTGATACCAATCTGTTTTGGTATATATTGGAGTTCAAATCTGACCATGCATTTTGGATATGTGATAAACAAGAGATTTGTTTATTAATAACTCAAAGTAAAATAATAATTTGAAAACTAACTCACAGTTTACTGAAATTGCGAAACTAACCTGCCAACTCATCCAATCTCAGTCTGGAAACGCGACAAGAACTTATCGCACCTTACAACCGTGACAGAATGGATCCACCACTTATCGCGCCTCACGATCGCGACAAAGCTGCCGTCGCGTGCTCCTCGCCCGCGTTGTCGCCAGGTGCTCCTCGCCTCGCCAGATCTGCTCTGATCTGCTGCCTCTCCGCCAGATCTTGCGCGCCCTCTGCTCTCTCTCTCTCTTTTTACTTCACCACGCGCCCTCACTGTGCCTCCCATATCTACATCCTTAGATTGCCACCCGAACCACCACTAGCCGCCGCGTGTAACCCTAGATCTGCACTCATGCGCCACCGCCACCATTGTTGCCGCCCCGAGCTCGGCTGCTACACTCTCTGCCTTCTTTAGCACCACACCTTAGCCTGTGCCAAATCTTAGCTGCCGCGCCGCTAGATCTACTCACTCCACCGTCTCGAACACAGATCTCACCGGATATGCTCTTCTCGCCACCGTCGATCCCGCAGATCCGGCGCCACCTCAATTACGCTGCCTTTTCCTCTTCCCCATTCCCTCTGATCGAGCCTCCGACGACTACGACCTCTTCACCGATACGACGACGACGAGCTCATTTCTCGGGCTACGACCGCTCCACAGAGCTTGGTCATGGTTGTGGTCGAGTGGAGAAATTGAGGAAGTGTCTATCTGTCGTGGTTCCAAAAAGGAAAAAGTCGATATCACTGGTCGAAAATGGAAAAGGTTTGTCATTCATTTCCGTCACGCATCACACCTGCGATAAGTTATCTATCGCGCCCGACCAGGTTAGTTTCGCAATTTCGTTAAACTGTAAATCATTTTTTAAATTATTTTTTTACTTTGGGTTATTTATAAATAATGTTCGATAAACAAAGAGATTACATGTATAATTTGTTAATATTATTATTATTCAATTTCGCAATCTCTTTGTTGTTTACTTATGTGTAACACCTTAAAAATAGGATCAAAAAAAAATTTATCGAAGATTTCGTTTTAACCTTGGCATTACAAAAATTATTCTAGAACTGCTCTTCATAAATTATTATCAAAACTTAAACCTGAATCTTAAAGCTCTAAAGATATTTTTTTATTGTACTTGTGCATATGTACATATGTATATCTGTGTATGTATGTATATGTATTTATTTTACTAAAACAACATTTTTCAATTTCTTATAAAAGATTATTTACCAAATAATAAAGATAATTCATAAGTTTTGAATATAAACATACCTCTTCTATGTATTAACTCTAATAAGATTTAAAAACCCTGATTTATAATAATAAAACTAACCTTTGCTTCTTTTGCCATTTTAGGAGCTTCAATATACCACAGTTTATACATAACACTTTTCCCTTATTTCGTCCAAACTCCATCTTATTAAACTTTTATTTTAAACATTTACAAACTAGTCTCTCCTATTTTTTTAATTACCATCTCGTCCTTTCAACCCAGGATTAGCTAAATTCTTTCATACAGCTCGGAATCCAAATCAGCCTAAAAAGATATGACCTTTTGTCTATCTTACATAAATTTTCCTTCAAGAACCAGATCAGATTCAATCTCCAGAGCTAGATATTCACCTCTTCATATTTTAAGCAATTATTATTCATTGCTACACTAATTACCTGTTTTCCTAATTCAGTTCAATCAATTTCGGAACAGTTTTCCCCTGAATTTCTCTGAAAGCCTATATCTTAATATGCTTGCATATTAGTCCTAAAACTTTTCAGCCAAATTAGTCCATTTGGTCACTTTTCACGATTCAGTCCAAACTTCATTGCGAATTAGTCTTTTTTTTGTTTTCAAGAGCCCGAAATGGCTAAATTCTCCAAATCACCTCCGAATTCAAATCCAACTAAATGAGTATGTTCTTCTAGCTATTCAACACAAGTTTTCCTTCTTCCACAAGTTTTCCTTCTTCCACGAATTCAACGTTGAGCTCTTAAACTTAGTTATTTGCACTTTCAGTCGTTTTTGATAAAAGCACTATTCACTTTTACACTTTTCATTTTCATTGTCTTTTCGTTTTTGTTTTCATTTGGGTCTAAATCTCTTCCAATATGAATGATTAGCCAAATCCTTTGTACTGAAATAAGTATAAGTGAACCTCCAGATTATGGATATTTACAATTTAACCCTCCAAACCTCTCAAGTTACAATTCAGTCCTTTAATAAAAAACCAAGCCATTTCAATTAGGATTGCACCTGTTGTCACATAGCTTCAGTACAAAATCCTTGATCTCATCCTTATTACTACAAATACTATTCTATTCAATATCACCCTGTAGCCAGTGGTTTGAGGTCCCAATTGACACTCTTATTATATATGTGTACATACATCTAACAATATACATATAAAGCCTGACAAGCATGTATACACGCACAGTAGCTATTTCTTCCTCCTACCTTTAAGTCAACAAAACACACCCACAGTGCATAATTTGGTAGTATAGTATACAGTCTCATATTTGTGTTCCTCTGGAGAAACACCTCTCCTTAGAAAATACAGACTTCAAGCACTCAGTACATACATGCATGGTCAGGAAGGCTACACATATACGCATACCAGATACATTTTTGTACATATTGGTGGCTCACCTTGATACACATTCATGCATATCTACATACTCAAATACGTATCAATAGCACAGTGATGTCTTCTTCTCCTTTTCAACCTAGCAACAAAATCAGGTTCCAGTGGAAGCAAATCAGCTCAGTGCTAAACCAATTTTACTGAAGTGATCTGGTTCAAATCAAGCCCAAATCTGGTAATTTATCCTGAAACTTAATTGTACATCTAATCCAATCTTTAATTCAGTGATTAGATTCAGTTACTATTGCTAATTTTCAGTTGAAATCCAATCTTTCAGTTCAGTACAGCATTGCAAAACTGCAGTACTTCGTCCTAGTACTGTTCCCTTTTCGGTTCATCGATCTCCTGCCGATCGACACCGATTGAGCTCCGGTGAGTATCGCTGAACTCCAAACCACCAAAAACGTGTTCCTCTGGCCAATGCCCACTTCACCGACCCAACTCCGGCGAGGACCATCGTCAGATCACTATTCTACTGCCGACCACTACATTATTTATTGTTCCGTTTTCGTTTTCTGTCTCGTGCTATTCCCAGCTATTGCCTGTTGCTGTTTGAACTCCGTTAAGCATCGAAGGAAATTTAAGATGTGTTTGATTGTTTGGACCAACCATCCATCGATGAGTGATATGTTGATGAGTGTTTAGTTGATGTGGAATGGAATAATCCAAGATTTTGTTTGGTTGGAGAGATGAGTTGGTCCAGGATGAGATGAAATAATGTTTGGTTGTGTAATTAGAATGTTATGATAATATCCTCTCATTAGAGTGGTAAGGTTACTTCTAAATATTTTATATGTTTGAATTAGACAAGTCATTATGTATGTATGAAAAGTTTGTTTATTAAAATTATAATTTAATTTTAAAAAAATATTCTTTATATAAGAACAATTGAGAATTTCCATTAAATTGGATAACTACAAATTTCATAATAACAACACTAGATAATATTAGTAATTTATTTAAATATAATCATGTTCATATAAGAGAGTTCCTGACCCTACTTTTTCTACTATTTTTAAAAATTCTAATCGAGATAAATATCATGCGGATTACATAATTGCCTTTGCAAATCCTAATACCACTAAGACAACAAAAAAAACCAACACATAACATATGAAAGATTGTTCCTTTCGAAACTCTACACGTGAAGTATTTTGATGATGTAGCTTCAACCATTCATTAATTGCGATCTCGGCTTCTTCTTTATTGGAGTATCTCTTGTAACATACTCCTGAGAATCCATGTACTTAAGCATAGCTATCAGACCAAGATGTATAGATCCCACGTTCCTTCCCAACAAAAACCACGTACCAAGCCATTACTAATGAATAATTAAGAAAATTATCAACAAAGTTTATGATTGGAAAATGAATGATTGATCCTCTAGAGTAATCTCATATTAAAATAACAATAGATTAATATCATAATAGCAAACAACTCTCAACCATGTCATAATAAGTGAATGGTTAACAACAAGTCATGCAAAGTAGATAACAATATTATGTCAAAATTGGTCTCAGTTTATGAGTGGAAAAGAAATTTACCCCTTATTGGTCTCAGAAACAATAGTATAGTTGGTAAAATGAAAGAATATCACATGAAAATAGTTGGTAGAAGTTCAAACTATTGGTAGCAATAGCAATAGTTAGAATATCACAGTATAGTAGCAGCAGTTCAAACAGTAGGAATTCAAACTATTGGTAGCAGCAGCAACAACAACCAAAAAATGTATAAAACCTAAAAACAGTTCGTAGCAGCAACTGGGACTAGTAGCAGCACCAACCAACAATCAAATGAAAACATAAAGCAGTTGGTAGCACCAGATAGGAGCAGCAGTAGCTAGAATATCACATGAAAACAACAGTAGTAACAATAAGTAGTTGGTAGCAGCAGCTAGAAACAGCAACAACAACAACCAAAATGAAAACAACTGATAGTAGCAGCTGGGAGCAGCAACAGCAACAACCAAAAAATGTATAAAACTTGAAAACAGTTCGTAGCCGCAGCTGGGATTAGTAGCAGCACCAACCAAAAAATTTAGTTAAAACATAAAACAGTTGGTACCTTGATAAGATCATTGCATAGCTCACCTATTGTGTGCAACACTAATTTGAAATAACGACTGTTAGTTTCACCTGAGCGTTTGAAGTTTTGACCAACAACACGGTTCCTTTCATTGTGCTCGATGGAGTGAATGAACATGGCAACTTGCTTTTCAACACAACAATGCAAAGTGTGCCGAAGCAAACATCTTTGCCTTAGAAGATCACACATGAGAAAGAAAAATGCTTTCTTATGCCTAATCATTTTTTGACAACTAACATCATCTTTATGATAAATGTCATTTAGATATACATTTCTTTGCATGTTTCTAACAGATATTGGTGCATAAGTCACTCGTGGCCTTCTTCTTTTAAACCTAGAATAAACAAAGAGAGCAGCCAATACTCTAACTAGGTAGGCAGCAGTCCTGGTAAGCAACATTCTTCTCCTATTCCTCGTTGGATACATCTACAATGCATCATTGACAATGTAGAGCACGTGCTCAGATCAAATATATGAAGTTACAAATATAATCATAGAACATAGTGGAGAGGCTCAGGTTAAATATGTCAAACAACATGGAAACATTCTGATCCGGGAGGATCTCCAAGTCCTGATCGCATGTGGCTTCGCGACCAAGTCCTGCTCGCATGCGGCTTGGCGACCAAATCCTGATCGCATACGGCTTCGCGACCTTAACCGTGTTCGGAAAGGATTCGCGACCATGAATTGGTTCGTGACCAGGAAAAAGGAATTTGTTCCCTGTTCGGAATTGTAATCAGATCCGAATGTGTATAACTAAGCTTATCTGTTTAGGATTAGTTATATGAGTCTAATACGTTTAGGTCTCTAAGTCTGATACGTACTCATACGATTGGACTATAAATACCTTGTAATAGGTCTAGTTTAGATCATCGAATTTAATCGAAGAGTCATAGAACTTATTTGAGTTTTAGACACTTATAGTTCCTTCGACGTAGGCAAGTGTGCCTAACGTTCGACGTGTAAAGCCCTCTTTGAAATAAAGAGTTGTGCAATTACTTTGGGTTTCGGTATTTTCGAGTAAGATCCCGTTATTCCGCATATTAGAATCTGGGCGAGCCTAGTGCGAAAACCAAGGCTAGGTCTCAAACAGATCACATTCCCTAATAGATTTCAGTGCAAATCAAGAAATTATGTATAAAGATTACATACAAGAAGAAAAGATAATTGAGAAGAAATCAGAAATCAAGCACCTTTCAGACTGTTACCATGCACTTTTCAGACAGTTGAAAACACAATTGAAAACATGCAGAAGAATGTTGAGAACACAATTGAAAACATGCAGGATCTACAAATTTGAGATTACCATGCAGGATCTACAAAAACAAAATACTTAAGACTATTCTGTGCACAAATACTTCAAACTATTCTGTGCGGGCAAAATCAATGAAGTAACAAGGTTAAATCACTTAAAACAAATGAAAATAATAATCATGCAAACATAAAATCAAGAAAGGAGGTCAAATAACTGTAAATAATAAGGTAGATCTACAAGTTTGGAGATAAGTAATGGAGAAGGAGTAGATCTATAGTGATTGCTTGAACAGAAGAGACGAAAAGGGGGAGATGAGCAGTTCTGCAACCCTTGAGACAGTCCGTTCATCTGTCCGTCTAGATCTGAGTCGGAGAAGATGGCGACGGACACTATGCCGGAGTAGATCTACAAGCCTTGAGACAGTCAGTTCGTCCGTCTACATCTAAGCCGGAGAAGATGACGATGGACATTGTGCCAAAGCAAATCTACAAGCCTTGAGACAATCAGTCCATCTGTCCGTCCGTTTAGATCTAAACCGGAGAAGAAGGAGATGGAGTCGAGATAGAGGTGATAGAGATATGGAGATGGAGAAGGTGGTGAGGTGGAGTGAAATAGGGAGACGGAGGCCAAGAGTGATGGAGAAGGAGAGAGAGGTGAGGCGAAAAGTGTAGGATCAAGGATGCCGACTAGAGGGGGGGTGAATAAGAGGCTTTTAAAAACTTCAAAAGAAAAAACAAGTTTTTGCAACAAGAAGAACCAAAAGCAATTTATATATTGAAAAGACAAGATAGAGAGAGCAAACCCCGATTTTTACCGAGGTATCGGAGACTCGCCCAGTCTCCACTAATCCTCGTTGAAGCACTCAATCAAATTAAGTCTTGCTCCAATATCTACAAAGGATATTATCAACTAGTGGTTGCTCCTTGTCCACTCCGGAAAGGCGAGCACCGATGCCTTGTACAAACTTGCCGAGCCTCTCCGACAATCTCTGAACAGGAGAGATCAACGGCCACGCCACCAAACCGTCTAGGTGAGGGCGCTCACCAAGAGTAATAGGCAGCAATGTCTTCTCTAGACCTCCAAACACACACCGAGAAACTACGACTATGAAAATGCAATGAACTGAAACGCTCGGTGGATCAGAAATCACTCGACTTGCTCAAAAGATCAAGATTTTGTATAAAACACTAAATCTCAAGAGTGAATATGACTAGAAGGCTGCTTGTTATATGAAACAAATGCTCAAACCTTCTATTTATAGGCTCAAGTCTCAAAAGAGACGTTGAAGCTCGAGCTGAAAATCAGCAACTCAAACTGATAGTCTTTACCAAACTGATAGTCAGTTTAGGTCACGATTGGAGAGAACAAAAATCCAGAGAAAACAGTGCTAGCCGTTTGCGGTCGAAAAAGGAAACAAATCAGTGCAAACTGACAGTCAGTTCCAAAACCAACGGCTGACAAAATTTGCGGATAAAAAATAGCTAGCCGTTTGTGGTCGTATATGGAAACTTGAAACCCCCAACTGACAGTCAGTCTCACAAACTGACATTCAGTTCGACCACAAAGAGACCAGATCAAATAGGAACTCAAATAAAATCAACTGAGGTCGAAACCCTAACTGACAGTCAGTATGGGAAAACTGACAATCAGTTTAGTACAAAAAATTTTGGCCTGAAAAACACACTCTCTGGACAATTTTCAGTTTAACTGAACTGACATTCAAACTGACAGTGAGTTCATCAAAACTGACAGTCAGCCTGAACAAAAACAGCTATAACTTTAAATCTAAAAATCCAAAAGAGGTGTTTAATAGCTCGTTTGAAAGATAATTTTAAGGGCTACATTTTTGTCAATAGAAGTAAAAAATCAGATCTACCTAGATCTTTCTAGAAGTTTGAAAAACTCTTCTACTGTCAAAAACTCAACTGAAAATCCAAATCTTTCAAACCAAATACAAATCAAATCCAACAAAAAAGATGCAATGCAATGACCTAAGTTTCTCGGTTCATGTGGAAGTGTAGAGAGGACTTTTGCAACCCCTCTTTATAGTACGGTTAAAACTAAAAATAATTTTCCTAAACCGATCAACTCCAAACACCGAGATCGGTAAAAATAAAAACAATATTACCTTAGGTCTTTTGCGCTTTTGCGACTTGCGTCTCGACTTCATTCCTTGCGACTTGTGCTTTTACTTCTTTTGCGTTGGGTTTGTCTTGTTCATCACGACTATCTTCCCAACGAAGCTCTGTATCAAACAATCTCAAAAGCACAGTTAGTCTGAAACACTTAGTTTTCATTAATCATCAAAATTAGGGTTAGGCATGAAGGCCTAGATGCAACAAAAAGAAATAGGGAGGGTGTAACATCCCTATTCTCGCCTTACTTGCATTCTCTGAGCATCGCCCAGATACATGCATCTCGCGTCACCTAACTCTGAAAGGACCCAAGACCATAACCAATATGTGCATAATGTGCCCTAGGATCCCCTCGTATCGAGAAGTCCCAAATTGGCTAAGTCTTTCTCTTTTCCGAAAACGCCCGCTTCGCGAAGCCCCAAAAAGTCCAAAACCTCCGTTCGAAGTCCGAATCGAGATTCGTCTTCTCCTACATGTCCGTATCGCTATTTGATACATATCATCCTTTAGAAACATCTCTGAATTCGCGACAAAAACCAGAGTTTCAACCGTTCGAAAAATTTGAAAACGAAAATACCAGTTTTATCCGACTCTGTTTTCATTTTGTCCGAAACCCTGTCAAATCTCCGCGTTTTCGCGCAAACTCAATTGGAATAAGTCTGTACTAATTTTATCTAACCCTCGGAAAAATCAGAATTGCAATTAGACCCCTGAATCTCAGAAATTCCCATTTTGCCCCTCAGCCGAAAACAGAAATGCACTGTAGCTTTGTCTTTGCCGTGCCGTGCGCGCGCTCTGCGCCACCGCCCGTGCGCCACCGTGCCGCGCCACCGCGTTCTTCGCCGCCAGCACCGCCTCGTGTGCGCCTCGCGTGCCTCACGACCCCAGCCACCTGTCCACGCCACGGCGACGCCTCGGGAGCCCCAGATCGCCGTGCACGTCTCGTCGCATCCACCACCCACCCCGGCATCACCTGCCCGCGCGCAAAGTCGCCGTCCCGTGCCCCGAGACCTCGTTGCCTGGAACCACCCGCCTTGTGCCATCGTCGCCGTCCTTCGCCGAACTGTAGCCATACCCCTTGAACCCCACGCCGGTGCGCCGTCCCATCGCCACCGTCCTCGTCTCCGGCAAACTGCGCCCAGTTGCGCCCTCCCTCGGCCAGAGCCTCCCCTAAGCCACCTGGAGGCTATAAAAGCCAGGGCATCGTGTTATCTTCACCACACGTACACGCCATTAGCAGCAGAGAGCTCCCCCTTCACTGTTCTTCTTCTCCAGCGCGCCGCAGGTGAGCTCTCTCGACGACAAGCTTTTCCAGTAATGCATTCTTCAAACTAAAGCTACCAGCATACTCCTCTTAGTCCCTAGATGGTTCACGAGCAAAGAATTGAACCCACTTCTCTTCTAACTCCGGCTATCACCGGATTTTCTATTTCCTCTGTTCAGCAAAATTCAAACCGATCCAAAAGGATTTAGAACTCGTGCTAGTAGAAAGAAACACTCCTTAGAGTACGCTCTATTGCCCCAGCTAGTTAATTTTGGTTTTCATTCAGCCAATCAAAAATCCCCAAATCCCCCGGCCGTGAACTCCAGCAGTTAACTCCGGCGAGCCTCCAACCGCCACCTCCAGGCAATCCAATGATCCAGCAGTGACCTCTACACTCCCAGGAACAAGAATATGTAATTTGTTTTGAAATTGATCAACTCTAGGTGCTCCAATTGCTCTGCCCTAGTTTCTGTTCAAAACAGCCACCTTGGCATCAAATTTCCGGCCAACTCCGGCCATCTCCGGCCAAACCCTTCAACCAGCCACCTCCTGGAACCCAAGCCTACATGTTTGACATAGTTTGCCCTCAAATGCATGAGCCAATTGCTCAGGACACACAAACCCTAATTTCAGCAGTACAATGGCATGGAAATTGCTGTGTCCTGGACCTTTTTGTAAATTCTGGAAAACCTAAGCCTTTTCTGCTTGTCCCACTGTGTCAAATAACCTTGCCTTAGTCTATTACACATGCTGTCCAATTTTCATCTCATTTAGAGTCACCTAGACCCCTTAACTCACTTTTCGGCTTTTAGGTTAAGTTCGGACGTGACCCGAACGTCGCCCTTTTGACGTCTAATGTCCGTCGACCCTAAGAGTCTTATTTACTACTCTTCTTGTCCATCCTAAACTAGCACAATTCAACCCTTAGAAATCCAAAGCCCAAACCCTAGCCCAGTTCAGAAATCAAAAGCCGTTCCAGTATAGCGCCCTATTATTTCATGTGAGCATAAGTTGTCGTATTTTGTAAGTTGATTGTAATACCTTGTGTGTATGCCTGTATTTGAAGATCAAGACTTCGACTACGTGGAAGAGGAAGCAGAAGAACCCGCAGACTACGACACTACTGCTTGGCAAGGCAAGTTTCCCTCCTTTGAACATATTGCGCCTATTATTTTATATGCATTTAATTATTTAGAGTTTGATATCTACACAAGTATACATAAGATAGTTTTGATAAAAGCGTATGTTGAGAAATAATGTGAGTAGATAGTCCCATTTTGTGGACCCCCCCTTGTTTTCATAACAATTTACTTTACCTTGTCACCTTAGGAGAAAAAGTATTACTTTAAAAGAGATATGCACTCATAGAAGTATATGTCAATACTAATAAATGTGTAAAAGAAAAGAGGAAGGCAGAAGCATGAGCAAACTATTTCTAAAAGATCATTTTATATAAAAGAAATAGGGACTAGTAGCGAGGATTGGTTTGGATGGTTGGCGCTGTGTGCGCGGTGGGTTTGTGAAAGCCTCGCTAAGGGTCCATAAGGACGGGATCGTCGTGCTGTGCTTCTAAGCGGCCTGAAAACGTGCTAACCACCCGCCTGGTATGGGACAGGCACAATGTCATGACTCACCTAAAGTTAATCATTTCCTGCAATGGTTGTCGATCCGGTTTCCCGAGTGGAAATTGGTGGGCCACAGAGGGCCACGAGTGGTGTGAGGGGTAGAGAGGATAAGGCGTAAGAAGGAAGTCGCCCTAGCCTGGCTCTCGAGTCGTGCGCGACCGAACCCGGAAGTGGGATTTCCATGCGTCCAGAGGAGGACTTCATGGACCCAAGGCTAGAAGAAAAGGCAGTGGGGAGGACCCACAACGATAATGAGGACCTTACGCGTGCTTGCCATGTATCATGTTGTAGGGAGTACCTACCTTGATAATGGGGCCGGTATTGTCTATGTATCGGGCAGGAAATTATTAACAATGGGTCAGTAAACTGTTGTGTAAGCTCAGCCTGGTCACCTGCGTATAAGTCGCAGGGAGCTGATCCGACATTTAAGTTGAGTTTTCGTGGTGGGTACAGTGGTACACCTCTGCAGAGTGTAAAAAGGTATTCGAATACTCCGTGCTCCCGGGTTTTCTGGAGCCTGGTCGTAGTGGGGTGGTCCCTCGTCGATGCAGCATGATTAGTTTTGATAAATTCTTTAAAATGTGATCAACCATGGCGGCTCATGGGAGCTTAGCCTGACTCTGTGAAAAGTATACACATGTACAGTCTGATAAATTACTTTGATAAACAAAACCCCAGATTCTGGGAGACTTTCCAAAGTATTAAAATATCTCTGTTTTCAATAAAATTACCCTAAGTATGAGAACCATAGAGCTTGTTGTTGACATTTACCACATATAACATCTCCCTATGCGGGAACTTGCTGAGCTTTGTATGCTCACCCTTGCTGATCCAATAAGTACAGAGGATGAATCAGTCGATTTCATAGACTATGGAATCGACTCAGCACAAGAAGACCCCGACAACGTTCCCGGAGATCCAAGCGCCTGAAGGGTCACCAAACCTCAACGAGAGCGATGTGGATTGCGCCCTGCTTCACGCTTTGCTGGATGAGGAGGATGTTCCTCACTGTTGTGTTGTACTACTTTGGATGATTGCTTTTTGGCTCGAACCCTGTTTTGGGTTCAGCCCCTAACTGATTTTGCTACTTATATTTTGACGTGGTTCCGCACACGTCAATTACTGTAATATAGGTCTGAATGACCCCGTGCGCTTTGCTAATGTATGCATGTAAATATGGTTGGATGTTCTGAAGTTTTAACTCCTGTGCACAAATCACCTGGGCATTTGTAGTAGGTTCCCTCTAACGAGGGGCCCACAGGAGAAAGTGGTATCAGAGCAATCCTCTCGACTGTAGGTCATGACCCTAGATAGAAAATGGCGTTCCTAGCAGAAGAAACGTCGATTATTTTAAAATTAAGTAATTGAGAAAACATAATTTGTTAAGAAAAGATATTATACGATTACTTCTTCAAAAACTTTCAAAACTTTTGTACCAACTTTATTTAAGAACCTCTGTATCCTCAGATGTCGTCAGGAAAGAAGTACGTTCATGGTGACGAGCTTGGATCGTGGGCCCTACTACTATGGATGATGCTACAATTTTTAGGTGCCCGTGACACCCAAAGGCCCGTTTACTGTGTCCAACAAGAGATAAGGGAAGATCGCCCTTATGGATGTCGTGCTTCGGTGGTAGTATACGAAGTACCTGGCCACGCCAGAGGAGCCAGACGACATGAAGCCTTAAGAGGAGAGGAGAACGACGCCATATTAGATGCCGCTCGTCTCGCTGTAGGAGCTTTTCGCCAGCTATATGATGATATGCTGGAGAACTCTCCTTTTCGTTTTGTACCCTATCAAGCAGTGAGAACCGATCGCCGTATTGTCCGACCCGCCTGTGACGAAGAAGATGCAACCCTCACCAAGACTCGGGATGTTGTACACGCATCAGAAGCGGGGTATAATCGATTACTCCGTGAGTGCAACATTGCTCGAGATGATCGACACTTTCTGGAAGGGAGGTTGATTCAAGCCAACGCCGAACTTCAAGAGAAGGATGCACAGATCCAAGAGCTGACTGCCGCAAGAGAAGAACAAGACTCGAGCGTAACCAATCGAGAAGACGCAGAATCTGCAGCTAAGAAGAGCCACTTGAAGCTAAGGATCACTGCAAGAAAGAAGGTGGGCAAACCAAGTTGGTATCTCAGTGGATTTACCCCTGCAGCTCGAGGGATTGTCATAAATGAATACATCCCTATACAACCTCGACTTGCAAAGAAAGAGGTAATCCATGGAAAAGGAAAGGAAATTGCCCACGAAGCGGCGGATGGTGATAGAGACACGGAGGCTGAACCCATGGACGCTGACGACGACGACTTAGAGGAGGATCCCGAAGAGGTCATTCCATACGACTCTGCGGACGAGGAATGAACATATCAAACCCTCTAAGTAGCCACCTTTGGTACTTTGTACCCGACCTTTGGTCGTTAAACCTGGTAGTTGTTGAGATTGTGATCCCTGTAGTGTAAATAAAGTAGTCTTTTAGTGTGAATAGAGTAGTCCTTCAGTGTAAGCCCTGTATCATGTGTAAATAAATGAAAAAGAGATTTTTAGAAAAATGTAAACGCTTCTATGAGCCTCTCTTGAACCTATGCTAACCATACCTTTCTTTCCCCAGTCAAAATTCTCATCTTTTCCCTATCATTTCTCCGCAGCAATATGGTGAGCCCAAGAGGAAGAGGCCAGAGAGGAAGAGGAAGATCTGCTGGGAGGGGAGAACCCTCCAACGCAGACCCTGTCTTCAACATGCCAGGACCTTCATCAGCTCCGTCTAGCAACAACCTAAATGACATCCTAATATGGATGGAGTGGAATCGCCAGGAGGCAGCGGCCACTCACAACCAGATCCTTGAAGAGTTAATGCAACAAAGGACGCCCACTACAAGCGCATCAGGAGCATCTTCGACTCCATCCAGACTGTCAGACTTTCAGAAGACACGTCCCCCAGTCTTCTCAAGCTCCGAGGACCCCTTAGTAGCCGAAGATTGGCTACGCGACATTGAGAGGAAACTAAACACTGCTAAGTGCAATGACGAGGAGAAGCTTTTGTATGGATCCCATCAGCTAGCAGGAGCTGCAGCTGCATGGTGGGAGAATTACGAGACTGTGCACCCAAATGTGGATTCCATCACATGGAAGGAATTCAAAGAACAGTTTCGTCAATATCACGTCCCAAGGGGAGTGATACAAGCCAAGCGCAGAGAGTTCATCAATTTGAAACAGGGCAACAGCACAATAAAGCAGTACTTGCATCAGTTTGTGCAATTATCTCGTTATGCCCCAGAGGACATAAATACAGAGGAAAGGAAGATTGAGAGATTTTGTGAAGGATTGCAATACACATGGCAATACCATCTATCCTCACAAGTCTTCACCAATTTTCATGTCCTCATCGATCGATTGATCAAAATGGAGGAGAAACGAGGGAAGGTGGAAGAGGAGCGGAAGAGGAAAGTTCAACCAAACTTCTTCCAAGGAGGAACGAGCAGGAGGCCTATGCCACCATTTCGCCCAAGTTTTAGACCTCCACAGCGTCCTCAAAGACCTACACCGCCAGCTGCAACATCATCTCAGCCAGCACCCTTGTGCCCTGCCTGCAAAGAGCACCATTTCTTCAGAGATTGCCCGATGCGGAACGTGGAATGTTTCCACTGTGGACGGAAGGGCCACCGCAAGGACACTTGCCCATTCAGGCAATTACCCATCAGTATGGCTCGAGCACAAGCTGCAAGATCCCACCCCTCAACGCCAGCATTTCAGCGGGGTTCTACACCAAACAGAGGTGGTAGAGTACCAAACTTCAGAGGCAGAGGAACACCGATGCCCATCAGAGGTCGACTCAACTACACTTCAGTTGCAGAAGTCGAAGGAGCCTCAGACGTGGTGATAGGTAAATTTCTTATTCATGAAGAAATTTCAATTACCTTGTTTGATCCTGGAGCAACACTTTCATTTGTGTCAAGGGCGTTCGCAGCTAGATGTGAACTACCTATTAGCATTCTCGATCGTCCCATCTTAATTCAAGCCCCAGGAACTAAGATGCCCGCAGATTCTATCTGTAGAAATATCGCCTTTTTCATTGGCAACCTAGAATTCCTGGCAGATTTGCTAGTATTAGATCTCCAAGGACTAGATATCATTCTTGGCATGGATTGGCTGTCAAAGCATAAAGGACAGATGGATTGCGAAAGGAAGTCAATCACCCTGACAAACCAAGAGGGGAGAAAGATCACCTTCTACGCAGAGAGATCATCACCCAGCAATCGCCTGCTGAACTGCGCCAGGGAAACAAGCATGGATGAAGTACCTGTGGTATGCGAGTACCCAGAAGTTTTTCCAGAGGAACTTCCAGGCATGCCACCCGATAGAGACATAGAGTTTTCTATTGAGCTTAAACCGGGATCAGCCCCGTATGCCCGAAAACTCTTTAGGATGACCAATCAAGAGCAAGAAGAATTGAAGAAACAAGTGGAAGAACTGGAACAGAAAGGATTTATCCGAACCAGTTCATCATCATGGGGAGCCCCAGTACTCTTCGTAAAGAAGAAAGATGGTGGTCTTCGCTTATGCATAGACTACAGGAAGTTGAATGACATGACCATCAAAAATAAATACCCTCTTCCAAGAATAGACGATTTGTTTGACCAGCTGAGAGGCGCAGCTGTGTTCTCAAAGATCGATCTAAGATCAGGGTATCATCAGTTGAAAATCCGAGAAGCAGACATACCTAAAACTGCTTTCATATCTCGGTATGGGCTATATGAGTTTACTGTAATGCCCTTTGGTCTAACGAACGCTCCAGCAGTGTTCATGAATTTAATGAACAAGGTCCTTATGGAATTTTTAGACCAATTCGTCATTGTCTTTGTGGATGACATTCTCATCTTCTCAAGGACAGAAGAGCAACATGCAGAACATCTTCGGCAAGTATTGGAGAAACTAGCTACACATCAGCTATATGCGAAATTTGAGAAGTGTGCATTTTGGTTGAAAGAAGTATCTTTCTTGGGCCACATTATCTCTGGAAAAGGTGTAGCAATGGATCCAAGTAAGATTCAGGCTATATTGGAATGGAAACAACCAACCACAGTCACAGAGATCAGAAGTTTCCTAGGATTGGCAGGATATTACCGAAGGTTCATAGAAGGATTCTCGAAGATCACAAAACCCCTCACAAGGCTGCTAAAGAAGGACATCGCTTTTGACTGGACTGAAGCCTGCAGCGGAAGTTTTGCAGAGTTGAAGAGACTCTTAACAACCGCACCCATTCTTATCTTGCCTGATGACAAGAAGAATTTTGTCGTATATTGTGATGCATCTAAGCAAGGACTAGGTTGTGTCCTTATGCAAGAGGGAAAGGTAGTAGCTTATGCTTCAAGGCAACTACGACCTCACGAGGAGAACTACCCAACGCATGATTTGGAACTAGCCGCAGTAGTGCATGCATTGAAAATGTGGCGGCACTATTTGCTGGGAAACAAGTGTGAAATTTACACTGATCACAAGAGCTTGAAGTACATTTTTACTCAAGCGGACCTGAACATGAGACAAAGAAGATGGTTGGAATTGATCAAAGACTATGATCTAGAAATTCATTACCATCCTGGAAAGGCAAATGTAGTAGCAGATGCCTTGAGCAGGAAGTCTTATGTCAGCCAGATGAATGTAACTGGAATTCCCAATCAGTTACTTAAAGAGTTTGAAAACTTGAAGTTAGAATTGGTTGATCAAGAAATGATTGCCACTATGAAGGTAGAATGTGATCTAAAGATGCAGATCAAGGAAGCTCAAGAGGTCGACCCAAGTCTTCAAGAGCTAAAGGAGGACAGCAAATCTGGAAAGGATACAAGCTTCAGAGAAGATGATCAAGGAATCCTGTGGAATCGAGACCGAATTTGCGTCCCTAACGACCAGAAGATCAAGGACTTGATATTGAGTGAAGCACACAACACGCCTTACTCAATCCATCCTGGAAGTACTAAAATGTACCAGGATCTGAAGAACCAATTCTGGTGGAGTGGAATGAAGCGAGAAATAGCAAAATATGTGGCATCCTGTGACACCTGTAGCAGAGTGAAAGCTGAACACCAAAAACCTGCCGGACCTTTACAACCCCTACCTGTGCCAGAATGGAAATGGGATGAAATAGGAATGGACTTCATAGTGGGATTGCCAAAAACCTCAAAAGGACATGATGCTATATGGGTTATAGTGGATAGATTAACAAAGGTAGCACATTTCGTGCCAGTAAGTACCACGTATTCCACTAAGAGGTTGGCAGACCTGTACCTTACAAAGATTGTGGCCTTACACGGAATACCAAAAGCAATTGTTTCGGACCGTGGACCACAATTTGTATCAGATTTCTGGGAAGAATTCCAGACGCTCTTAGGAACTAACCTGAAGTTCAGTACAGCATATCACCCTCAGACAGGAGGACAAACTGAAAGAGTAAATCAGATTCTCGAAGATATGCTAAGAGCGGGTGTCTTGGACTATGGTAACACATGGGAACAATTTCTACCATATGCTGAATTTTCATACAATAACAGCTATCAAGCCAGCTTGCAAATGGCACCATTTGAGGCATTGTACGGACGGAAGTGCCGCACGCCTATATATTGGACTGAAATAGGCCAGAAGCAACATCTCGGATCCCAACTGGTAGAAGAGGCCGTTGCACATGTGAAGATCATGAGAGAACGGCTGAAGATAGCTCAATCAAGACAGAAGAATTACGCTGATCGTAGAAGGAGAGAATTAACATTTGAAGAAGGAGACCATGTGTATCTGAAGGTGACGCCTTTTAAAGGAGTACACAGATTTCAGATAAAGGGAAAGTTAAGTCCCAGATACATTGGACCATACCGGATAAGCAAAAGGATAGGAAAGGTGGCTTACAGATTGGAACTGCCACCAGAGTTGAAAGGAGTCCACGACGTATTTCACGTCTCACAACTGAGGAAATGCTTAAGAGCACCCGAAGACGAAGTGCCACTAACGGGAGCAGAAGTCCAACCTGATCTATCCTACCAAGAATACCCTGTGAAGATACTCGAAAGAAGGGAAAGGAACTTGAAATCAAGGACTATTAAGCTTTGCAAGGTGCAATGGAATCATCATTCAGAAAAGGAAGCAACTTGGGAAAAAGAAGAAGGCCTGCGTCAAAACTATCCATACCTCTTCAGCAAGTCACCTAAATCTCGAGGACGAGATTATTCTTAAGAGGGGTAGGTTGTAACATCCCTATTCTCGCCTTACTTGCATTCTCTGAGCATCGCCCAGATACATGCATCTCGCGTCACCTAACTCTGAAAGGACCCAAGACCATAACCAATATGTGCATAATGTGCCCTAGGATCCCCTCGTATCGAGAAGTCCCAAATTGGCTAAGTCTTTCTCTTTTCCGAAAACGCCCGCTTCGCGAAGCCCCAAAAAGTCCAAAACCTCCGTTCGAAGTCCGAATCGAGATTCGTCTTCTCCTACATGTCCGTATCGCTATTTGATACATATCATCCTTTAGAAACATCTCTGAATTCGCGACAAAAACCAGAGTTTCAACCGTTCGAAAAATTTGAAAACGAAAATACCAGTTTTATCCGACTCTGTTTTCATTTTGTCCGAAACCCTGTCAAATCTCCGCGTTTTCGCGCAAACTCAATTGGAATAAGTCTGTACTAATTTTATCTAACCCTCGGAAAAATCAGAATTGCAATTAGACCCCTGAATCTCAGAAATTCCCATTTTGCCCCTCAGCCGAAAACAGAAATGCACTGTAGCTTTGTCTTTGCCGTGCCGTGCGCGCGCTCTGCGCCACCGCCCGTGCGCCACCGTGCCGCGCCACCGCGTTCTTCGCCGCCAGCACCGCCTCGTGTGCGCCTCGCGTGCCTCACGACCCCAGCCACCTGTCCACGCCACGGCGACGCCTCGGGAGCCCCAGATCGCCGTGCACGTCTCGTCGCATCCACCACCCACCCCGGCATCACCTGCCCGCGCGCAAAGTCGCCGTCCCGTGCCCCGAGACCTCGTTGCCTGGAACCACCCGCCTTGTGCCATCGTCGCCGTCCTTCGCCGAACTGTAGCCATACCCCTTGAACCCCACGCCGGTGCGCCGTCCCATCGCCACCGTCCTCGTCTCCGGCAAACTGCGCCCAGTTGCGCCCTCCCTCGGCCAGAGCCTCCCCTAAGCCACCTGGAGGCTATAAAAGCCAGGGCATCGTGTTATCTTCACCACACGTACACGCCATTAGCAGCAGAGAGCTCCCCCTTCACTGTTCTTCTTCTCCAGCGCGCCGCAGGTGAGCTCTCTCGACGACAAGCTTTTCCAGTAATGCATTCTTCAAACTAAAGCTACCAGCATACTCCTCTTAGTCCCTAGATGGTTCACGAGCAAAGAATTGAACCCACTTCTCTTCTAACTCCGGCTATCACCGGATTTTCTATTTCCTCTGTTCAGCAAAATTCAAACCGATCCAAAAGGATTTAGAACTCGTGCTAGTAGAAAGAAACACTCCTTAGAGTACGCTCTATTGCCCCAGCTAGTTAATTTTGGTTTTCATTCAGCCAATCAAAAATCCCCAAATCCCCCGGCCGTGAACTCCAGCAGTTAACTCCGGCGAGCCTCCAACCGCCACCTCCAGGCAATCCAATGATCCAGCAGTGACCTCTACACTCCCAGGAACAAGAATATGTAATTTGTTTTGAAATTGATCAACTCTAGGTGCTCCAATTGCTCTGCCCTAGTTTCTGTTCAAAACAGCCACCTTGGCATCAAATTTCCGGCCAACTCCGGCCATCTCCGGCCAAACCCTTCAACCAGCCACCTCCTGGAACCCAAGCCTACATGTTTGACATAGTTTGCCCTCAAATGCATGAGCCAATTGCTCAGGACACACAAACCCTAATTTCAGCAGTACAATGGCATGGAAATTGCTGTGTCCTGGACCTTTTTGTAAATTCTGGAAAACCTAAGCCTTTTCTGCTTGTCCCACTGTGTCAAATAACCTTGCCTTAGTCTATTACACATGCTGTCCAATTTTCATCTCATTTAGAGTCACCTAGACCCCTTAACTCACTTTTCGGCTTTTAGGTTAAGTTCGGACGTGACCCGAACGTCGCCCTTTTGACGTCTAATGTCCGTCGACCCTAAGAGTCTTATTTACTACTCTTCTTGTCCATCCTAAACTAGCACAATTCAACCCTTAGAAATCCAAAGCCCAAACCCTAGCCCAGTTCAGAAATCAAAAGCCGTTCCAGTATAGCGCCCTATTATTTCATGTGAGCATAAGTTGTCGTATTTTGTAAGTTGATTGTAATACCTTGTGTGTATGCCTGTATTTGAAGATCAAGACTTCGACTACGTGGAAGAGGAAGCAGAAGAACCCGCAGACTACGACACTACTGCTTGGCAAGGCAAGTTTCCCTCCTTTGAACATATTGCGCCTATTATTTTATATGCATTTAATTATTTAGAGTTTGATATCTACACAAGTATACATAAGATAGTTTTGATAAAAGCGTATGTTGAGAAATAATGTGAGTAGATAGTCCCATTTTGTGGACCCCCCCTTGTTTTCATAACAATTTACTTTACCTTGTCACCTTAGGAGAAAAAGTATTACTTTAAAAGAGATATGCACTCATAGAAGTATATGTCAATACTAATAAATGTGTAAAAGAAAAGAGGAAGGCAGAAGCATGAGCAAACTATTTCTAAAAGATCATTTTATATAAAAGAAATAGGGACTAGTAGCGAGGATTGGTTTGGATGGTTGGCGCTGTGTGCGCGGTGGGTTTGTGAAAGCCTCGCTAAGGGTCCATAAGGACGGGATCGTCGTGCTGTGCTTCTAAGCGGCCTGAAAACGTGCTAACCACCCGCCTGGTATGGGACAGGCACAATGTCATGACTCACCTAAAGTTAATCATTTCCTGCAATGGTTGTCGATCCGGTTTCCCGAGTGGAAATTGGTGGGCCACAGAGGGCCACGAGTGGTGTGAGGGGTAGAGAGGATAAGGCGTAAGAAGGAAGTCGCCCTAGCCTGGCTCTCGAGTCGTGCGCGACCGAACCCGGAAGTGGGATTTCCATGCGTCCAGAGGAGGACTTCATGGACCCAAGGCTAGAAGAAAAGGCAGTGGGGAGGACCCACAACGATAATGAGGACCTTACGCGTGCTTGCCATGTATCATGTTGTAGGGAGTACCTACCTTGATAATGGGGCCGGTATTGTCTATGTATCGGGCAGGAAATTATTAACAATGGGTCAGTAAACTGTTGTGTAAGCTCAGCCTGGTCACCTGCGTATAAGTCGCAGGGAGCTGATCCGACATTTAAGTTGAGTTTTCGTGGTGGGTACAGTGGTACACCTCTGCAGAGTGTAAAAAGGTATTCGAATACTCCGTGCTCCCGGGTTTTCTGGAGCCTGGTCGTAGTGGGGTGGTCCCTCGTCGATGCAGCATGATTAGTTTTGATAAATTCTTTAAAATGTGATCAACCATGGCGGCTCATGGGAGCTTAGCCTGACTCTGTGAAAAGTATACACATGTACAGTCTGATAAATTACTTTGATAAACAAAACCCCAGATTCTGGGAGACTTTCCAAAGTATTAAAATATCTCTGTTTTCAATAAAATTACCCTAAGTATGAGAACCATAGAGCTTGTTGTTGACATTTACCACATATAACATCTCCCTATGCGGGAACTTGCTGAGCTTTGTATGCTCACCCTTGCTGATCCAATAAGTACAGAGGATGAATCAGTCGATTTCATAGACTATGGAATCGACTCAGCACAAGAAGACCCCGACAACGTTCCCGGAGATCCAAGCGCCTGAAGGGTCACCAAACCTCAACGAGAGCGATGTGGATTGCGCCCTGCTTCACGCTTTGCTGGATGAGGAGGATGTTCCTCACTGTTGTGTTGTACTACTTTGGATGATTGCTTTTTGGCTCGAACCCTGTTTTGGGTTCAGCCCCTAACTGATTTTGCTACTTATATTTTGACGTGGTTCCGCACACGTCAATTACTGTAATATAGGTCTGAATGACCCCGTGCGCTTTGCTAATGTATGCATGTAAATATGGTTGGATGTTCTGAAGTTTTAACTCCTGTGCACAAATCACCTGGGCATTTGTAGTAGGTTCCCTCTAACGAGGGGCCCACAGAGGGGAGGCTGAGAGAAAGAGGGAGGTGAGCAGATAAAGTGGCCTCTTTTGTTTTCGCAAGAGGCGCGCACCTAGATGAAACCATCCGGCATCAAAATGAGTCACGAACTCATCCAACAGAATGTTCCCTATTTCAATACAAATCTCTTTACTCATAGTGAAATCAAAATCAATCAAACCCCAGAGCAAAAATTCAAAACTAAACCAATGTTTAGTGCAAATTATATTTTAAACATAAAAGAAAAGCAAACCTAACTTTAAATTTTAAACTTAATAGTTCAATTCAATTCCAATAAAATCTAAATCCAATAAGTGAAATGAAAGTATTTTCATCTTAAATGGCTTAAAAATAAAATTTAGTCAACAATCAAGCTAATTAAGTGATTTTAACACAAATTGGAATTGAACTAAGTGCTGAACCTTTGATTTTCTAAATACGATTAAATCTTTATAGATTAAAAATATACTTTATTAAACATTTTATTAAGAGACTCTTCGTACAACTTAATCAATTATAAACCTACTTCAGCTAGATAGAGAGAAGTAAATCTGCGTACATTCTTGAAATCTTAGAAATTAAATTATCCTATTTCGACTCGCATTTTTGCTCAAATAATCTTCTCATAAATTCAAACCCTAATTTGTATTATCTAGTTTTCTAAATTCTATTTTTGATACTAGATTGATCTTATTCATTTAAATTCATCATTCAATTGGAGCTATTCTATCTCGCCCATTCAATTCCATCATCCAACTTGATTCGGTTTGTCCTATCCAAATTAATCTCATAATTCATCTTGTTCACTTGATCTCAGCTATCGACTAACTTCCATACATGCATGTGTAATTATATGTAATTATTTCTTGTTTGATGGACTTACGTCCACATTGTTAATTTGTCGCTCAATTAGGTTACAAGTGAATCAAGCCTTAGAAGCTCACCGCTTTGGCATCTCCAACTGAACCTCACACCAAGCAAAACAAGTCACATTCTCTGATCATGTTGAACCTATTATTTCGAATTACTGCTATTATTTCTTTTTCAAAATTTAGATGCATGATTAGGTTAGCAAATATTAAGTTTGAGCAACCGATTGAAAATAACAATAATAATAGCCCAGACATGTAACCAGTACTACCGCGTCAAGAAAACCAAACATTTTCCCTATCCCTACCAATTTAAAGCAATGACCAAATATGGATAGTCCCACTTTTATGAGTTTATGAGAAATAAATTGAATTGATGTCCAATGGTCCAGACTGAATGGGTTGGCCACCATTGCGAGTGGGAGAATCCATTCTGAGTAGTAAGAGGATATAGTGTTCCATGGGAATACAGGTTTGAATGACTGGTGTTGTAAGACACAGATAATGTGGTTTGTCATAATCATGAACATCAGTTTGTAAGGACTATAACCTTGTGTTATGCTTCTATGCGGTATGAAATACGTACCCACCACAAGCCTGATATGGGGCAGGTCTGACTTAGTAGCGGTCGTGTGCAGATTTATATTAACTTGGTGGTCGTTCTCATCTCATAGGTTGAGATGGGTGAGCGACTAGAAGGACGGAACAATCCTACTCTGATGTGGGGTGCGCTCCCATCTAGAGTAGGTGTAAGGGCATTGTAGATTATAACCAGGTGTTATAACTGGAGAATCAAGGTTAGCATAAGGATAAATCAGTGCTACACTCGTGAAAAGTCTTGTTTCCTCAACTCAGTCACTCTCTTAAAGAAGCGTGAAGTGGCCCAATAGTAATAAATTGAGAGATCTTGTGGATAAATTGGTACACCTCTATAGAGTTAAAAACATATTCGAATACTCTTTGCCTCCGGATTCTTGGAGTTGGTTCGTGGTGGGTTCTACCCACTTTGATGTGACACAAATAATGTATTTGTAAATTGAGTGACAAAGCCTGGATGGTTAAAGAATAACCATCATGAAACCCTAAAATTTGGATAAACTAGATTTCGTACAATCATTTACAATCATTTGTTTTGTTAATCTAATTATATACTTTTATGCTCGCATTAAGCTTAAACTTACTTCTAGTCCCTTGGATACTTCTTTATGTATGAGCGTGTATGTATATGAATGCACTAGTTATATGTTATTTGTTGAGTATGTTGTACTCATCCTTACAAAACATCAAAATTTAGTGAAGAAGAAGTTAGAACTTGATGGAGCAAGACCACCCGAAGTCTAGCAGAGTTATGCTTCACACTCGAGTTTTACCTATGGAACGGTCCCTGAGACCACTGAAATCTTTGGTTAAAACTACTTTTTATAAAACATAAACAATCAGTTATGTTGGCGCGATATATGATAATGTGTATTAAGGTCTGACAGTCATAGACTAATCGTGTGTATGAACTAATCTTTTTATGTAATTTGAGCTGATTATCTGCCAATCATTCTGTGCACGACTGCAACCTAGACAGTCGGGGTAAATACACACCAAAACTCGCTGTATTGAGCAAGTCCCTCACATTATGGTACTCTAGCCATCTAGTTGTAAGTGAAACTGAGGGGTTCTTGATTCTGGTTGCATAAGTTATACATATCACTACATATATATAGAATTTTAATGAGATGTATTTTGAGTATATACACTGTGATTATAGAGCAATCCTATATATATATATATATATATATATATATATATATATATATATATATAGAGGTAAGTTCATTCTTCGAGGGATTTTGCAAGGAAATAGAATGGATACATGCACGGCAGGGTTTGGTGTCTCATGTCTGACTGGAACCGTCCAATTTACACTGCAACCCCATCATTAAAATGTCAGAAGCAATGACCATCAAAATGCGTCGCAAAAGATGGAGTCTTGACACGTCGATGGTTGATCAATGGATCTACCTTGACGTGGCACCACGTCCACATCCACATACAGATCGAAGACTCTTTATTTTATGTCAAAACAATGTTTTTTTAAGAGTTTTTAGTTTCACATCTGTAAACAGTTTTTTCTAGAAAATTTTTTAATCTATTTTGATGAGAATTTAAATATATAACTTCTCATATAATAACAAACAATTTTAACTATTAAACTATGATATAGTATTTTTAAATCAAAATAATTATAGTTAAAAACAGTGATAGACAGATATATTAGCATGTGGGATCAACTAACTTATACAAATTTTTTAGATGTTTCTTGAGTAAAAAAGATAAAATATAGTGTGTTATTGAAAAAATTAAAGCTGACCCTATAGCCTCAGTCTACCTATGAAGTGGTTCACTTCAATCCCAAATAGCTAAATTATTAGATCTACTACCAGACTTGACGTTTTGTACCGCCGTCGTTGGAGCACACCACAAATTGCAATTGAGACGCTTGTAGCATGTTATTTGAATTGTATATAGTTACTAGAGGAATAAAACATTTACCTTCACCATCGGTATTATGTTAAATTACTGGCTCTGTCAATCCAAGGATATCGCAAAAGAGGCCTCCATTATTGTCGCTACCTATAGGTTTAGCTGCTCTTACTATATCCATTTATCAATGTATATTACATTCTCTACCAAATAGATATACTAGTTCCGACAAGCCTTTATTTATTGGAAGCAGAATTTGCACTATCAGTAGTGTGTATTTTATATATCTATATCACATATTTATGTTTTGAGATTCATGTAGGCTTAGAAATAACAATATATCCCAAAAATGTACATAATATGTTACAAATTGTTCAATAGTTAATATCAAATATACCTGTTTGAAATTTGAATTTTTAAGAGGAAAAAGAGTGAAATTAAACATATTTGAACTTTTAAGTATACATTTGAGTATTGTAAATTATTTTGCACTTGATTCTTATAAATTGTACGCCAGTATAATCAACATGTACAACGGTTTAATCAAAATATTGCTGTTTAACTAGGAATACACACTAATATAATCAAAATGTACATGTAGGTCAAACAAATTCAAACAACTAATCTGTTTAAAGTTCAAACAAATTCAAACGAAATTCAGACAAAGTTCAAACTAATTCACGCAAACATCTAATCAAACACCTAATTCACACAAAATTGAAACAAAATCGCTGTTCGCCGCAACCTCGGCCTCGCCATCGCCATCATGCACATTGGCTGTTGGCCCTGTTGGCCTCATGCACGAGCTCATCGCCATGCACGCCACCATCGGCCTTGCACACGAGCTCGCAGTCGCGCACGTTAGCCTCGAGCCAGGTGCCTATGCAGAATGCAGAGCAGATCTCGAGCTGCGTGCATCACCTTAAGCAGTGGAGCGATGCCTCGCACAAAGCACTGCGCAGATCTTGAGCCACTCGCGTCGCCTTGGCTCAGGGTGTCACCGCCGGAAGCACGTGCTCAACATCACTATCGCCTTTGCGTTACTGCGCCTCAACACCTCACTGTGCATGGGTTCCCTAGCCACCTCGGTGCACAGCACGTGCTCATTGTGGCCATTGCCTCGGCCTTTGTGTTGCTCGCCGTCACGGTTGTTGTCACTGGTGAGGGGTAGAGGTGTCAATTGGGCCATGCCAGGCTGGCACAGCACAGGTCCGCCGCTGGCTTATGCCATGTCGTGCCCAGGTCGGCCCGCGAGTTGTCGGGTCGTGCCGGCTTAGCCCGTTGGCTTGGCTGAGAGGCCCGGCACGGGCACGGCCTATTCCAAGTGCTGGCGTCAAGATCGTCGTTGTAGAGGCAGAGGAGACGAAGAGGCGGGGCCGGCGACGGAGAGGCGTGGAGGCGTGGAGGCGTAGAGCAGATCCGGTGGATCTGGCGATGAGCGGCGCGGCACGTTCTACGGCAGCGCGGCACGAGCACACAAGAGGAGGTCAAGAGTTAGGACTCAGGACAGTCGAGGGCGTGGCGCCGGTGAGCCGGCGACGCGGCATTCTAACACGAGTCTGAGGCTCTGAGCAGGTTGTTCTTGACGGTGACGGCGACGGTGTCGCCGCGCGTGGCACGGATGGTGGGGCCAGGCATCTAGCTGTTGATGGTGATGGCAAGCTTCTTGAAGTAGTCTGGGCGTCCAAAGACTTGAATTGGTACAACTCGTACGAGATGTCCCAGTTGTGGTGGTGCACCGCGGTGGCGCGGCATAGACCTGCGCTTGCAGGGCCAGGGAGAGTCGGAGAGGCAGAGCACAGCGAAGCAAATGAGCAGCAACCGGCGGCCTGCTCGTCGGCATGGCGTAGACTCGAAGAGGCGTCACCGGACGGCACTGGCGACGGAGAGGACGAAGGAGCCCGGCACCAGCGATGAGCGGTGCAGCACGTGGCCCAGGGCCACAGGCCCCAGATCTGCGGCGGCGCGGCTCAAGCAAGCGAGAGGAGGGCGTGATGGCGAGCCGACGCCGGCGACGCGGCGTGTTAAAAGCGGAAACGCCTAAACGGCTAAACCTAAACTGCTAAGTGCTTGGGCCTGATGTGAATGGTGTCCCGATCTTCCGATAGGTAGAGGTAAATCAATTGATGGAGAACTTGACGTTGACGATCCGGCTTCCAATCAGAACTGATTTGAACCCCTGCAATCGCTACACCACGGCTCCGTTGGTTATCAACCCCGCCAAGACACGGTTGACCTCGCCAATAAGGCTTATCCCTACATGCGAATCGAGAACACAAGCAAGAACACGATAGACGCAATCTGAATATTGCCAATTACCAATGAAGAGTACGAGTTAGGGTTCCACAAACCGATGAATGGCGAAAACTGTCTAAGCAGTATAATATAAGAAAAACCCACCCAAAAGGCTAGGGGGTGGCGGCCATATGTAGCAAGAGTATGGCGGCCAGAGGTAGGCCACCGTTCAGAGAACCCACCCCCACGTAACACTAGGGATACACGGGCCTTGGGCCCAAAGTAGAGGTGGCACAGCACCCGGCACAATCTGTCCATGAATTGTTTTATCGATTGCGGGAGATCCATATGGAATTTGGCAGTGGGGCTAGATCCATTGGAAAGGTGGTGTCGTGGGCTTCTCCATAAAGTGCTCATTCACCCCAAACGGACTCCGTACATGGACTGGATGTCCGTTTGAAGTTGGCGTGCTCCTGGATGGCCGAATTGGGCTTGCGGATTACTTGGGCTTCATCTTGGGTTTGTCTTGGAGCGTAGAAAACTTGGGCTTCTTCTTGGGCTCATCTTGGAGCGTTGTGGTATGCTGGACCTTCAGTGTAGATGGCTTGAAAGGCTTGACATGTGGGTTCATACCGACTTAATGTTCTCCATGGTCTTCGGGCGACGGAGTGAGAGGAGTGAACGGAGTAGCGTTCGTATCTGTGTTGGTGATGTCCTCATCATCCTCCCCTTCTTGAAGTGGAATCATCCTCGACTCAAGTACACTCTCCTGCAAAAGGTTAGGAGCAACAAGCGGCAGAACAAGACACATATCATGCAAAACAGACGTAGTAGCTAGTAAAACAGCACCCTTCAATTTAATTTCAGATTTCGTAGAACTAGGTTCTGTCTTGTTAAGTGGGTTCAGTTCTTTAGCTACAATTTGATTCTCACTTTTATCACATACAGTTTTTATCTCTGTTAGCTCTTTCTTTAGCACATTGCACAATTTTAGCAGGTGTCATAGGAAGCAAAGTGATTTTCTTGCCTTTGTGCATAAGAGTGTATTTATTACTTCTACTGATCCATTTGAGACTTAGTCTTGGTTTTTGCACTAGACTCGCCCAGATTCTAATATGCGGAATAATGAGATCTTACTCGGAAAATACCGAAACCCAAAATAATTGCACAACTCTTTATTTCAAAGAGGGCTTACACGTCGAACGTTAGGCACACTTGCCTACGTCGAAGAAACTATAAGTATCTAAAACTCAAATAAGGTCTATGACTTTTCGATGATCTAAACTAGACCTATTACAAGGTATTTATAGTCCAATCGTATGAGTACGTATCAGACTCAATAACCTAAACGTATTAGACTCATATAACTAACTAATTCTAAACAGATAGTCTCAGTTATATATATTCGGATCAGATTACAATTCCGAACAGACAACGAATTCCTTTTCATGGTCGCAAACCAATCCATGGTCATGAAACCTTTCCGACCACGGTTAAGGTCGTGAAGCCGTATGCGATCAGGACTTGAAGATCCTCCGGGATCATGAATCCCTTGTTGAGAAGAAGCCAACCCCTGTTGCGACCTCTCGATCAAACTGGAGATGCGGAAACTGATCTTGTCCATCTTCTCTGGTGTACCATTTTGCCGCACGTGCTCGTTGATCTTTCCAATCGATTCGAAAAGTCTCCTTTATGCCACTGCGGGTGGTAGTCACTTTCTTCTATAGAATCACATCTTCACGTAGAAATTCGTCTCGTTGATAGATCAAGTCTTCAACAGATGGTACTATGGTATCTGGCTCATCATCCAGCATTGAAGGCTCGAAGAGTTTGAGGTGCTCAATATTAACAACCGAGTAAATATCCATGTATAGAGGTAACTTGAACTGACAAGTATTATTACCCACTTTTCGCAAAATCCGAAAAAGGACCATAACGAAATGGGTTTGAGTTTCTTACCTTCACCTTTAAGTCTCTCCTTACTCAGATGTAACCATACCATATCACCTTCTTGAAATTGCGTATCAACTAGGTGCCGATCATATCGTGCCTTGTACTTGAGTTGAGCTTTCAGCAAGTTTTGTTCGACTTCGCGATGGAGTCGTTGAATACCTTCCAGGAACTTTTGTGCTCGATTCTGATCAGATGCTTCCTTGCTGTTCTGTGCTGAGGTAGGGATCACAAACTCCATGTCGAATGGACTCTGTGGTAGAAATCCTAAACAGACCTCAAACGGCGACTTTCCAGTTGAACCATGCACTGCTCGATTAAAAGCAAACTGTAGGTACGGTATGCTTTCATCCCGGGTCTTCGGGTGCTTCGAGTTATATCCTCTCAAAAGATGAACGGTTGTGCGATTTACCACCTCGGTTTGACCATCAGTTTGCAGATGAAAAGCAGTACTCCTCTTTAGCTTGGTGTCCATCATCGTCCAGAGCGATTGCCAAAAGTGACTAAGGAACCGGGTATCGTGATCAGGCACAATAGAAGTCGGCAGTCTGAAGTGTGTCTAAACGTGTTGAAAGAATACCCGAGCTACTTCTTCTTCCGTGATAGTCTTTCAACAAAGTATGAGAATAATCATTTTGGAGAACCGATCAACGACCACGAATAGATAGTCGTTGCCACGTCGGGTCTTAGGCAATCCTCCCAAAAAATCCATAGATATGCTCTCCCATGGTCACGATGGAATTGGCAAAGGAGTGTACAAACCTAATTTTTAATTTGCCGGTTTCGAGATGCTGCAGAGACCACAACCTCGAACAAAACTAGCCACATCTTGCTGCATACGCGGCCAGAACACATGTCGGTGAAGATTTTGCAACGTTTTTGTAACCCCAAAGTGACCAGCTACATTCGATGTGTGCGCTTCTCACATCCATTGAATTCGAGGTACTCCACGAGGTATGCAAAGTAAATTGCCCTTGTACAAGAGTTCTTCTCGCCAAACGAACTCTGTAGGTTTCCCTGTTTCGAGCTCAATCAGTGCTGTTTGAAAATTAGGGTCTTCACTGTACATATTGGCATAGTCATCATGACATAAGGGCTCGATCTGCATGAACGCTAATAAACAGAGGGTCGTAACTGGTGGTCGCGACAACATGTCCGCCAATTTGTTGTGTACGCCCTTCTTGTACTTAATTACCAGATTAAACTGCTGCAAATACGATATCCATTTCATGTGCCGAGCTTGCTATAGCTTGGACTGAGTTTGCAAATATTGCAACGGTTGATGGTCGGTGTGGACAACAGTCTCTTTACCCAAGAGATAACACCGTCAATATTTCACGGCCTGATGCAGTGCACATAACTCCTTATCATAAGTCGGGTAGTTCTTCTAAGCTCCCTGGAAAAACTCGGAGTGATATGCCACTGGTCGACCTTCTTGCATGAGCACTGCACCCATCGCATAACCTGAGGCATTGGTTTCTAGCTCGAATGGTTTCTGGAGATTCGGCAAAGCTAACATAGGCACCTCACTGATCTTCCTCTTCAACAAGAGAAACGTGTTTTCATGTTTCCCTGTCCACTAGAACTTTTGATCGATCATGGTTAATGCATGCAATGGAGAAGCCACAATCGAGAAGTGTCGGATGAACTTCCGAAGATATTGGCATGCTCCCACAAAACTACGCATGTCCGTAACTGTTCGCGGTCGCGGCCATTCGCGAATCACTTTTACCTTATCCGGGTCGATTTGCAACATATGTTGCCGACCATGAATCCGAGGTAAAGTAGAGTTTGTTGGCCGAACTGGCACTTCTTACGGTTGAGGCGAAGTCGATGTTGCCGAAGCTGTTCGAACACCTTATTGACATGAACGAGTTGCTCATCCCATGAACTACTATAAATTAGTATGTCGTCAACGTAAACGATCACAAAGTCGTCGATGAACTGTCTCAATACGTCATTCATAAGACACATGAAAGTTGCCGGGGAGTTGCAGAGACCAAACGGCATGACCAGGCATTCGAACAGACCTTGTCATGTTGTGAACGCGGTCTTCCACGTATCCTCCTCTCGGATGCTGACTTGATGATATCCTGACTTAAGATCCAATTTGGAGAAGACAACGGCATGCTTCAATTGGTCTAGCAGGTCGTCAATACGAGGAAGGGGGTATCCATTCTTGATGGTGATCTTATTCAGTGCTCGGTAGTCGATGCACATACGTCAAGTCCCATCTTTCTTTGGCACTAACACCATAGGAGATCCACAAGGTGAACTACTCGGTTGAATGGCACCATCGTTCAACAACTCACCAAGCTGTCTCTTGATCTCTTCATTCTCCAATACTGAGTTGCGATATATACTTAGATTGGGAAGTGTCGCATTGGAAACAAGCTGAATTTCATGCTCGACTGGACGTTTCGGTGGATGACCCTGGGCAGTCTCGAATAGATCACTGTATTTTTCCAGCAGTCCCGACAAACGACCAGAATCCTGTCGGCACGCCAACGACAATGTTGGTCGAGTACCCTCACCTTGACCAATGGGTCGAATCATGACAAGCACATATTTGTGACATGCATTAACAATTCGTTTGGCTTGATTTGCGGTAATCAAGTTCGAAGTGTTGACGTGGATGTCTCTAATGATCACTAACTTAACTCCGTCTTTGGTGAGTTCGTACTCTTGCGCTCGCTGATGAAAGTGAGCGTCTCGATCATACAGATATGGACTCCCAAAGATCACCTGACAGATATCGATAGTGACAACATCGTATTGCACCTGATCGATATATTGTGCAGAGATCGCAAACTTCAACACACACTAACTCGTACTCTGTTGGTTCACGTCAGATGTAAACCAACCCAGCGGATATGGTCGCGGGTGTGTGGTTGTCTTCAAACCAAGTGGCCGAACTAGTCCAGCGGAGACCAGATTCTTCTAACTTCCGGGATCGAATATCGCTGCGACCACTTCGTGCTTCACCTGGATGTTGATGGTAAACAAGTCATCTGTTGGGTGATGGTCGTTTGGTGGATCTGAACCCTTCTCCTTCGGCATTGCCATCAGAGACAAGGTTGTATCCGCTTCATTAACCGAATTCACTCAGACAACTTCTTCGTCGGGTGAAGTCACAGAAGCAGTGGCTGTTCTTTTCCTTGGTCCGTTTTTCTTTGGTCGAAGTTTAGGATGAAGCTTGTAGCATTTGTCCTTAGTATGTCCCGCGACTTGACAATGTTCACAAAAAGTACCCATGCCCGGCTTCAAAGCGTTTTTCTTCAGACTCGATTTTCTTTTTGTCGAGGTCACACTATCCTTCATGCCTTTGTCCCTGTGGGATTTGTTCTTCTTCTCGATCGACATAGTGGTTGTGCTTGCGGTCGCGATGTCTTGGACGCCGAACATACTTAGCTCAGTACTGATCGTTTTCTGAAGTCCAGATGTGTATTTCCGAAATACCTAAGGATCGAACAATGAGATGCAGTTGACCATTGCTTGTTGCTGACGAGGATTGTTACCCGAGCTAGTTCAGAATAAATGCACGTCTGGTTCAAGACAGATTCGAACCAGGTAAGTGTCCGTTGGTATGATCTCAGATGACTTGAGAAGTGCGGACACATGGTCGCAGGCTTTGTGCGATCAGGCCGCAGATAGTGCGCGGTCAGGAGCCCGTATGCGATGCACGGACAGAAGGTCGCAGATAATACGCGGTCCGATGATTGCAGACAATACGCGGTCAGAATACTCTCGACCAAGGGACGCGGGGTTGCTTAGGCTCTACAACGAGCATATCCCGAGTATCCCAAAGATTCTTCCACGTGTGAAGACAACTACCAGGAGATTAATATGTGCGGTTATCTCTTAATTGCACGTGTTAAACCTGCGTGGAAGTTAAGTGCAGTTGCCAAAACTGCACCCGAGCACCGTTCGAAGCCGTTGTGCATTGGCGCCCTTTCGACCAGTATAAAAGGATGAGCAAATGCACCATACGAAGAGAGAGAAGACATCTGCAAGTTTACATAGGCTAGTTACAACATTATCTTGCATAACCACACGGAAAAGATTTTCGCCTATGATGATCTTTTCCACAACTTTGTAATCCTTTTTCCTACATATAGTGAAATCCCAACAGGACGTAGGGCTATTACTCCCACCATCGAGGGCCCAAACCTGTATAAATCTCTCTGTGCTCCAACTGACTTTGGTGCATCATCCCTTCCCGGAGGGACACCCTGAAAGGTCTCACAACTCACAAATTCTGCATAAGTTCGACTAAGGGCCCCGAGTCTGAATCGTCGATAGTCGCCGAAACTCTGTTGTATAGTCTTGGACGGTCTGGTCGCGCCGTTGGTACAATTTGTGCCAACGCTCCTATCTCTCCTCAAGGTAACCTATCGGATAAAATTCTTGTCGCAAAAGTCGTTTGAATTGACCCCACGCAAGGTCATCAGCTTTACTACTAGCGACAAGGGCCTTCCACTATGTCTTGGTGTGGTCCTTCATCTTCAAAGGTGCAAATTTGACCTTTTGAGCGCTACTAAACCCTTTCAGGTCAAAGTAGGTCTCAAGCTGATCGAGCCATGAATCTAACTTCTCGACATCAATCTCCTCATCATATATGGGTATATCAATCTTAGCGTCGACCTTGAAAGATCCGATAGCTAAGGAGATGTTGGCGAGGTCGTCGGTCTTATGGTCACCTTCGTCTGCCCTGCGCAAGTCTTCACCAGTCTTCACACCCATAACCTTCCCTGCTTCAGGATGTACAATCATGGCCTGTTGCTTAATCCAAGCAAGCACGGTTTCCATGTCGGTGGAGAGCTTAGCCACTTGTTCGGCTAGGTTAGCTTGAACGGAGGTATCGTCAAACATTGTCGAAGGCGCGGCTATAGGAACCGTCAATTGATCACCTGGAGTTTCACCGGAAGTTTTGTAACCCTGGCGAGTCTTCACCATCCACAGGATAGGAAAGTTGCTCTGATACCAACTTGATCCGCTTGAGACCTAACCTTGGTTTTCACACTAGGCTCGCCCTGATTCTAATATGCGGAATAATGAGATCTTACTCGGAAAATACCGAAACCCAAAGTAATTGCACAACTCTTTATTTCAAAGAGGGATTACACGCCGAACGTTAGGTACACTTGCCTACGTCGAAGGAACTATAAGTATCTAAAACTCAAATAAGTTCTATGACTTTTCGATGATCTAAACTAGACATATTACAAGATATTTATAGTCCAATCATATGAGTATGTATCAAACTCAATAACTTAAACATATTAGACTCATATAACTAACTAATCATAAACAGATAGTCTTAGTTATATATATTCGAATCGGATTACAATTCCGAACAGGGAACGAATTCCTTTTCATGGTCGCGAACCAATCCATGGTCGCGAAACTTTTCCGACCACGGTTAAGGTCGCGAAGCCATATGTGATCAGGACTTGAAGATCCTCCCGGATCATCTACCATGATGAGTTGCATCAGTATAAAATTCCCATGGACGGCTTAATAAAAGTGAACATGCTTGCATAGGCACTACGTTGAAATCAACAAAATCATGGTATGTTCCAATGGAAAAATGCACTCTCGCAGTTTGTGTTACCTTCTCCTTACCACTGTTGTTGAACCATCGGATATGGTATGGATGAGGATGCGCACGTGTGGTCAAGCCAAGCATCTTGACCAGATCTGAACTCACTAAGTTGTTGTAGCTTCCACCATCAATTATGACACGAACACGTCGATCCTTGATGATGAGTAACATCTGAAACAAATTATGACGTTGTAGCTTTTCCGCTTGCTCCATTTGAGTGCTCAATACTCTCTGCACAATGAGGGCCCTATAACTCTCCATGGCAGCGATGCCTAAAATCTCCTCACCATCACTATCTGTCTCATGACCATCATCATTACCTGCAAGGTTAGCTACAAGAGCATATTCATCCTCAACATCACTAGCACTAATGTACCCACCGTTTGCCATTGCAATGTACGCTCGTTGACTTGGGTAATCCTTCATAACATGGCCCAGTCCCTCGCAACGGTGGCATACGATCCCTTTCATTCGACCCGTGGTGGTAGCCGTAGTATCTTCAAGCTTGCTATTAAGGTGCTCATTAATGGCATTGTGTTGTTCACCCAGGAGTTTCATGAGCTCTCCTTTTGTATTACACTCGTCTCTATCAGATGTATCACCTATCATTGTTAGTAGAAAATAGAAGACAACACCAGAGTATTATCACTATCAACTACTAGGTTGTGGAGAGGGAAATCACACTCTCAAGTGTCTTACCACACTCTCACAAGTGTTCTTACCAAGGCCGTAGGAGTGCAACCGGTGGCTGGTTCGTGATACCGTGACGAGCGTGAGTGAAGCGATTGCAAGGTAAACCTGTAACTGAGTTGGAAGAAAGTGGAGCTCGGAAGGCTAATATATGTGTAGAAACAATTCAATATCAGTAATGCAAAGTTAAAAATTAGTCCAAAGGAATAGTCAAAGTGCTGGAACTAGTCTAGACTCAGATCTAGTTCAAGCAAGCAACTAGAATCACAAAGGACTAGAACCCAAGATGCGCCACTGAAAATTCTTCTCTTTGCTACACATATTTTTCTTCTATGATTTTTTTTGCACTTGATTTTTTTATTTCTTTTTTTTAATAAACAATGAGGCATTTGTTTTTTTTTTTTTGCACTTGCCTCTTTCTTTTGCAACTGTACAACTAGGACAGAAACGTTGTTTAGCAATTTCGGGCCCCAAAAACTCTGAATTAGAGGATCTGGTCAACACCAAAGTTGTAGAGGATCGTTTTATCTTTCCTACAAGAATAAAAACGTCAAAAATGGTGTTGGAAATCAAAAGATATGGCAATTTTACCAAAACTGTCTCAGATTAAGCAATTTGAATCCGAATTGGACTAGAGTTTGAAGATTACACAACTAACTTTGCCCAAATTTTAGCGTGATCAAAACAGCCGAATTTGAAGATTACCCCAACTAACGTTTTGTGGGATTTCTCGCAAAAATTCAAGAAAGTATAAGTTTATCCCAATCCGAGCTTGGATGAAAGAATTATAATGAAAACACCGAAACAGACGTATTAGATTCAAACTCTACATTATCGACATTAATGGCCCAATATCTCATAGATGGAAGCTGAATCTGACTTCGACCTCAACAGAAAAGTTGTAGATCACGATCTGATGTTTCTAGAAAGTACAAGAATATGAAAATCCAAGTTTGTATGAAGAAGATATGATGAAAACAACGAACTGGACAGCGGCAGATTCGAATTGGACACAACGACAAGGAGATCGACGTGCAATTCAACTCCGCGACGAGATGCAAGACTAAAACTAGACCAAGACTAAAACTAAAAACCAGCACTCGAAAACGATGGACGAAAATTCAAAGATGCAAACTGACAAGAACAATGCAAGATTAATGGCTAGGGTTTGGACAAGGTAAACAATTTATTTTGTAGGGAAAATTTTCTGGACTCTAGAACGAAGAACATAATCAATCTAAACAAAGAGGGGATACAGTGTTACCTATCGGGCAACCTTCGCTCTGATACCAACTGATGTGAACGGTGTCCCGATCTTCCGATAGGTAGAGATAAATCGATTGATGGAGAACTCGACGTTGACGATCTGGCTTTCAATCAGAACTGATTCAAACCCCTGCAATCGGTACACCACGGCTCCGTTGGTTATCAACCCCGCCAAGACACAGTTGACCTCGCCAATAAGGCTTATCCCTGCATGCGAATTAAGAACACAAGTAAGAACACGGTAGACGCAATTTGAATATTGCCAATTACCAATGAAGAGTACGAGTTGGGGTTCCACAAACTGATGAACAGCGAAAACTATCGAAGTAGTATAATCTAAATAAAACCCAATGAAAATGATAGGGGGTGGCGGCCATATGTAGAAGGAGTATGGCCGCCAGAGGTAGGCCACCGGCCAGAGAACCCACCCCCACATAACCCTAGGGATACACGGGGCCTTAGGCCCAAAGTAGAGGTGGCACAGCACCTGGCAGAATCTGTCCGCGTATTGTTTCATCGATTGCGGGCGATCCAGACAGAATTTAGTAGTGGGGCCAGATCTGTTCGAAAGGTGGCGTTGTGGGCTTCTCCGTAAAATGCTCATTCACCCCAAATGGACTTCGTACGTGGCCTGGACGTCAGTTTGAAGTTGGCGTGCTCCTAGATGGCGGAATCGGGCTCGCGGATGACTTGGGCTTCATCTTGGGCTTGTCTTGGAGAGTGGACGACTTGGGCTTCTTCTTGGGCTAGTCTTGGAGCGTCATGGTACGCTGGACCTTCAGTGTAGATGGCTTCAAAAGCTTGATATGTGGATTCATGCCGACTTGATGTTCTCCATGGTTTTTGGGCGACGGAGTAGGAGGAGTGGACAGAGTGGCGTTGTGAGAAGGATAACTTCAATTTGATGGAGAGTGACCTTGGCGATCCGGGTACCAACCAAACAAGATTGGACGCCCTGGAAATCGCTAAACCACACTCACAAGTTGTTATCAACTGTGTCAAGACGCGGCTAACCTGATCACGAGGATCGATTCCTACAACCAACCGAAGAATAAGCAAGAACAAGATAAAAGCAATCTGAAATTGCAAATATGGATGAAGCACACGATAAATTTGAGGTTGTGTAACTTATATTTGTTGGTCTAGCTGACACAAGAATACAAGGATGAAGTTTCACACATGGGAAAAACTAATCTAAACAAAACATGAGGAAGAACGGGAAGGGTGACGGCCATATGTAACAGGGGTGGCAGCCAATGAGGTGGACGTGAAACCCTAGGGGTACACGGGCCTTGGGCCCAAATTAGAGGTGGCACAGCACCCAGCAGAATCTGTCCGCGAATTATTTCATCGATGGCGGGCAATCCAAATGGAATTTGGCAGTAGGGTCAGATCCATTGGAAATGTGGCGTCGTGGGCTTCTCTGTACAGTGCTCATTCACCCCAAATGGACTCCGTACATGGCTTGGGCAACCATTTGAAGTTGGACTGCTGCTGGATGGTCGAGCTGGACTCGCGGACGAGTTGGGCTTGATCTTGGGCTAGGCTTGATGCGTCGTGAGTTGCTCCACCTTTGATGTAGCTCACTGATCCTCCGATGTGGGCGTAGTGAATGGCTCAGCACATGGATTCATACCGACTCACCGTTCTCCTTGATCTTCTCATGGCGGCGAGGAAGTAGTGGAAGGAGTAGATGGAGCCTTGTTCATATCCGAGCTAGTGATGTCCTTGTCATTCTCCCCTTCTTGAATTTAAGTCGTCCTCGACTCAAGCATAATCTCCTGCAAAAGGTTAGTACCAACACGAGGCAAAGAACATGCATATACTCCCCTTCTTGAAAGCTATCATGTAGTTCAAAGGAAAACTAGAGGAACTTGACGTGAAATGATTAGTGCTATGACAATCCTCTAGTTGATCACATTGTTGCTTGTTATCACTTTCCTGCAAAATATTAGTCACAAGTGGGGACACGACAAGAGGTCGTTTTTCCAAAGAAAATTCTTCACCTTTGCAATTATAGACATTAATTTCAGATATATGTCTTTCATGTTCAATTTGATTTTCAGCCTCACAAGTAAGATTAAACAACTGAGACAAAGAATTATATTCCTTAGCAACAAGAATGTCCTGAATTTCCTTATCAAGCCCACCTATGAATCTAATCTCTTTAGTTTCCTCGGTTTTCTCTAAACCACAACGCAACAAGCATGTTTGTAATTCTTGGTAGTATCCTGTTACAGTGTTATTATCCTGTTTTACATGTTGTAGTTTCTTAAACAAAAATTCAGCATAGAGTTTACTAACAAATCTATCTCTCATAAGCCTTTTCATGTATTTTCAAGTGTGAGGTAACTTATTACATGCACACAAATCCTTCCACCACATTCATGCAAAAATAGTTAAAGCACTAGCGGCACTCCTAATCTTTCGTTTATCACAGATTTTATATCAACCAAAAATTTTGTCTACTGCTATTTCCCAATCAATATATGCATCAGAACGAAATCCGTTATAAGAAAGATTGGTTGGAATGATTTTACCTGTACTAGTGGGGAACGGTGTAGCAATGGTAGTGTGGCTCTCTTGTAGTCTCTCCTTGTGGCAGAACATATCAATTTGCGTTTCAATCTCCTTAAATTCATCACCTGCCATGATTAATAGAAAACAAGAAACACACAAGAGTATATTTCCCTATCAACTACTAGGTGGCAAACAAGGAACAAAAGTCACTTTTGCTCAAGTTTCTTACCTAGCTCTTACAAATTCTTACCGAAGAGAACAAGCGGTGCAACCGCTGGCTGGTTTGTGATAACTTAAACTCGAGTGTGAGCAAAGCGATTGTAAGGTACCGTACCTGTATGGTTAGTAGATGGTGAAGCTTGGATAGGCTATTATATGTGTAGCAACAATTCAAGATTGATAATGCAAGATTGAAAATTAGTCCAAAGTAATAGTCAATGTGCTAGCACTAGTCTAGATTCAGACCTAACTCAAGCAAGCAACTAGCAACACAAAGGACTAGAACCAAAAGATGCACCACAGAAAATTCTTCTCTTTTGCTACACACATTTTTCTTCTCCGATTTATTTTTTTGTGCGGCTCTTTTTTTTGCACTTGCCTTTTTCTTACTTCTTTTCTTTTTATGAACAGTGTGGCTTTTGTTGCACTTTGCCTTTTTCTTTTGAGCTGCACAACTATGACAGAAACGTTGTTTAGTAATTTCGGGCCCCAAGAACTCCGAATTAGAGGATCTGGTCAACACCAAAATTGTAGAGGATCGTTTTATCTTTCCAACAGGTATAAGAACATCAAAACGGTGTTGGAAATCAAAAGATATGGCAATTTTACCGAAGCTATCCGAATTGGACTAGAGTTTGAAGATTACACATCTAACTTTGCCCAAATTTTAGTGTGATTAAAACAGCCGAATTTGAAGATTACCCCAACTAACTTTTTGTGGGATTTCTCGCAACAATTCCAAAAAGTATAAATTTATCCCAATCCGAATTTGGATGAAAGAATTATCATGAAAATACCGAAATAGATCTATTAGATTCAAACTCTACGCGTCGACATTAACGGCCCAATATCTCATAGATGGAAGCCGAATCTGACTTCGACCTCAACAGCAAAGTTGTAGAGCACGATTTGATGTTTTCAAAAAGTACAAGAATGTGAAAATCCAAGTTTGTATGAAGAAAATCCAAGTTCGCTTGGAAGGTGCTGTTTCATGCCTCTGAAGTTTTTGTCGCCGTTTTCACCATCGCTTCACCTTCACATATCCGTTTTTTGTGCTTCCAGAAGTGTGAGTTTCCAACACCATTGCTTAAATTAGTGTGTAAGACAACATAAAAAGAGTGAAAAAAAAGAGAAGCAATAGGAAGAAAAAGGAAAAGAAGGTGACTTGAACTTCTGTTTTGCATCTGCTATTATCATTTCTCAGCACTTGTTCCATAACCTGTTGATTTGACCTAGCTCTACGTGCACGTATAGGCCAGCAACTGTGACTAGTACTTCGAATACTTATTCAGCTTTGCTAATCTGTCTTCGAATTTTGCTAATCCTTGCTACCATATTGTGCCATCCGAACTACACTTCCTTTTGATCAATTCAGGTTCATACTTGTAATCGCTATGCCCACACCACCTACGGTGTCACCATCCTGCCGGTTGTGCCATCCATTGCTTTGGTAAAAGCCTTGTAAGAGCATGGTAAGATGCTTTGTGAGAGTCCCACTTGCCACCACCTAGTAGTCATAGGGATAATACTCCTGTGTTGTCTTCTGTTTTCTACTACTAATCATGGCAGGACCGCAAACAAGAGCTTGAGATGCAGAAGAGGAAGATGAAATCCGCAAGATGTTGGCCGACATCAGTGCAAAACTCGATAAGAACATTTGATGTCATGGCTCGAACCAACCGTGAGAACCAGACTGCATTTGAGAGGATGGACCGGCGCATCTCCGACCTTGCTACTAGGTTGGACAATATGGAGCAACAGCGTCCACCTCATGGAGATGAAGAAGAAGAGGAGCAAGCTGCCTCCCATGCAGTTGAAGTTGAAGACACCGACACGGAGGTTGCTGTACAAACTGAGCCCCGCAACACGGCTACCATGCACCGTGCTGCCCATGATATTCGCCAACAGCAATAAGTCCATCACAATCGACACGGCATGGAAGGTAACTATTTTCGTGGGAATGATGATCCGTTTGCTAAGGTAAAATTTTTCATCCCATCCTTTTCTGGTGCATATGATGCAGACGCTTACTTAGATTGGGAGATGATTATTGAACAAAAATTTAATTCCCATCTGGTTCCTGAAATTCATAGAGTTAGGCAAGCCACCAGTGAGTTTAAATATTTTGCTATCATTTGGTGGAACGAAATAGTGAACCTTGGGGTAGAGCCTGATACTTGGGATAGCTTGAAGCGAGCTATGCGGAATAGATTTGTTCCTCCTTCTTATAAACGTGATTTACTTAAGAAATTACAACGCTTGAATCAGGAGAATAAATCTGTAGAGGAATACTACCAAGAGCTGCAAATAGGCATGTTGCGTTGTGGAGTAGTGGAGGCTCAGGAGGAAAAGATGGCTCGTTTTTATGGGGGTTTATGACGTGAAATTCATGACATTATTGATTACAAAGATTATAATAATATCAATAGGTTGTTCCAGCTTGCTATGTTGGTAGAAAAAGAATTGTAGGGACGACACGGACAACCAAGGACAAGAAGCAATTTCAGTGGTACCTCCGCATCAAGGCCGACGCAGGGGCAAGCCAAACCTGCCCCATCTTCTTCTTTTTGGTCTACTGCACCTTCAATAAATAGGACATGATCAACAGCACCACCTCCACCTCCATGAACTTCTGAGGTGAGTAAAAGTTCTAATGTGCAGGCACCAGCAAATAGTTCTTCATCGGTTGCTTCCACGGGTCGCACGACAGGGATTGTGTGCCACTGCTGCAAGGGCATGGGACATGTCATGAAGGATTGCCCAAGTCAGCACGCATACATTGCTACTGAGGATGGTGGGTACATTAGTGCAAGTGATGTGGAAGATGAATTAGTTCTTGCAGCTAACCATGCAGGTGATGATGAGTTTGAACATGATGCGGACGGCGATGATGAGAAAAATTTAGGCACTGCGGCGACGGATAACTACCGGACCTTTATTGTGCAGCGAGTGTTGAGCACACAAATGGAGCAAGTAGAGAGAGCCCAACGCCACAATTTGTTTCAGATGTTCCTCATTGTCAAGGACCGACGTGTTAGAACCATAATTGATGGTGGGAGCTGCAACAATTTGGTGAGTTTAGATCTGGTCAAGAAGCTTGGCTTGACCACATGTGCACATCCCCATCCATACCATGTTCAGTGGTTCAACAACAGCTGTAAAGTATGTAGGATCGAGGATGCCGACTAGAGGGGGGTGAATAGGAGGCTTAAAAACTTTTAATTTAAGGCAACTTTTGCAAAGAGAAGAACCAAAAGCAATTGAATAAAATATTGCAAGATTAAATAGAAGAAAAAGAGAGAACAAACACAGAGATTTTTCCCGAGGTCTCGGAGACTCATCCAGTCTCCCCTACTCCTAGTTGAAGCACTCAAATGAATGAGTCTCGCTTCAATATCCACGAAGGATATTTCTCACTAGTGGTTGTTCCTTGTCCACTCTGGAAAGGCGAGCACCGATGCCTTGTACAATCTTGCTGAGCCTCTCCAACAATCTTCAAACAGGAGAGATCAACGGCCACTCCACCAAACCATCTAGGTGAGGGCGTTCACCAAGAGTAATAAGCAGCAATGTCTCTTCTAGACTTCCAACATGCACCGAGAAATTCTAAGTATGCAAGAATGATGCGAACAGAAAACTCGGTGGATCTAAGAACTCACGACTTGTTCAACAGATCAAGATTTTTTAAACTCTAAAAGAATGCTCAAGTGTATAAGAGAGTATGAGGCTGCTTGGTGTACAAAACATCTGCTCAAAGCCTATATTTATAGCCTCAACAATCAAAAAGAGCCGTTGGAGCTTGAGCTGAAAATCACTAGTACAAACTGACAGTCAGTTCGGGTCACGACCAGAAAGAAGTAAAATCCGGATAAAACTCAACTAGCCGTTTGAGGTCATATATGGAAATAAAACAGTGCAAACTGACAGTCAGTCTCAAACTCAACGACTGATAAAATTTATGGATAAAAAATAGCTAGCCGTTTGTGGTCGTATATGGAAACAAATACCTTATATTGACAGTCAGTATGGACCATAAAAATGACCAGATAAAACAACAACTCAAATAAAACGACTTGAGGTCGAAATGCAAACTGATAGTCAGTCTTGGCATGCTGACAGTCAGTTTAGTTCAAAAAATTTCAGCTCAAAAAATAACTTCTCTGGGCAACTGTCAGTTAACACAAATTGACATTCAAACTGACAGTCAGTATAGCAAACTGACAGTCAGCATAGCAAACTGACAGTCAGCATGAATAAAAATATCCATAACTTTTAATCCAGAAATCCGATTTAAGAGTTTAATAGCTTGTTTGAAATATAATTTTAAGAGCTATCTTTTTGTAAACAAAAGCAAAAACCAGATCTGCCTAGATCTTTCTAGAAAATGCAAAAACTCTTATGCTATAAAAAACGCAACTGAAAAACCAAATTTTTTAAAACCAAATCCAACTGAGATGAATGCAATGCAGTGACCTAGTAGTTTCTCGGTTTATGCTAGAAATATAGAGAGGACTTGCAACCCCTCTTTATAGCACGGTTAAAACTAAGAAATAAAATTTTTAATCGATCAACTTCCAAACGCCGAGATTGGTAAAAAATAAAATCATATTATCTTAGGTCCTTTGCATCTTCATGTTTGCAATTTACGTCTCGTCTTTTACTCTTTGCGACTTGTGCTTTTATTTATTTCACGTCGGGTTCATCCTGAACATCTTGCACGTTTTTCCAGCTGGGTCTGTATCAAACAGCTCAGGAGCACAGTTAGTCTGAAACGTTTGTTTTCATTAATCATCAAAATTAGGTCAGGCATAAAGACCTAGATGCAACAAAGTAAAGGTAACACAAACTGCAAGACTACAATTTTTCATTAGATCATGCCATGATGTTGCTGATTTTGATGTAGTACATATGCAAGTATGCTCACTTTTATTAGGCCGACCATGGGAATATGATACTGATGCAACTCATCATGGTAGAAGTAACAAATATACTTTTATTCACAAAGGAAAGAAAATTACTTTACTTCCTATGACACCTTCTGAAATTGTGCACTTTGATAGAGAAAGAACTGAAAATAAGAAAAAGAAGAATGCTTTGAAATCTGAAAGTAAACAAATAGCGAAAAATGTTGCACTATCTAGCTCTAAGGTTGCTGCAATTAAGTTGAAGAGTGGAGTTCTCCTTGCAACCAATTCTGATCTTGCTGAAATTGAAGAGAATGATGTGATGTGCTATGCTTTGATATGCAAAGATGTTTTGTTTTCACTTGATGATATATCTATCACTTTGCCCCCTCCTATCACTACCCTTTTGCGGGAGTATGAGGACGTTTTTCCCGTGAGATACCCCAGGGGCTACCCCCAATTAGAGGTATTGAGTACTAAATCGACTTGATTCCGGGAGCTCATTACCAAACCGTGCTACATACAGGACAAATCCAGAGGAGACAAAGGAAATTTAGTGACAAGTCCAAGAGCTTTTGGACTGCGGGTATGTACAAGAAAGTCTTAGTCCTTGTGCTGTTCCTGTGCTTTTGGTTCCAAAGAAAGATGGTAGTTGGCGTATGTGTGTAGACTGTAGAGCCATTAACAATATTACAATAAGATATCGTCATCCTATTCTTAGGTTAGACGACATGCTTGACGAGTTAAGTGGTTCTATTGTTTTCACAAAGGTTAACTTGCGTAGTGGATACCACCAAATAAGAATGAAATTGGGAGATGAATGGAAAACTACATTTAAAACTAAGTTCGGGCTTTATGAGTGGTTAGTAATGCCTTTTGGTTTAACTAATGCTCCGAGCACTTTCATGTGTTTGATGAACAAGGTTTTACGTGCTTTCATTGGAAAATTTGTGGTGGTTTACTTTGATGATATCTTGATCTATAGCAAGTCTTTGGATGCACATGTTGAGCATTTGCGTGCTGTTTTTAACGCTTTGAGAGATGCAGGCTTGTTTGGTAATCTTGAGAAGTGCACCTTTTGCACGGATCGAGTTTCTTTTCTTGGATATGTTGTGACTCCACAGGGAATCGAGGTGGATGAAACAAAAATTGAAGCTATCAAGAGTTGGCCGACCTTGAGACGGTCACCCAGGAGCGTAGTTTTCACGGTGTTGCAGGTTACTATCGATGCTTTGTGAAAGATTTCAGCACCATTGCCGCCTGCTAAATGAGTTGACAAAGAAGGGCGTTCCTTTCCGATGGGGGCCAGCACAAGAACAAGCTTTCAACAAGCTTAAGGAGAAGCTTACACATGCACCTCTACTCCAACTTCTAGATTTTGGTAAGACTTTGGAAATAGAATGTGATGCTAGCGGAATTGGAATAGGAGGATTATCATGTAGGTTCAAAGGAAAACTAGAGAAACTTGACGTGAAATGATTAGTGCTATGGCAATCCTCTAGTTGATCACATTGTTGCTTGTTATCACTTTTCTGCAAAAGATTAGTCACAAGTGGGGACACGGTAAGAGGCCATTTTTCCAAAGAAAATTCTTCACCCTTGCAATTATAGACATTAATTTCAGATATATGTCTTTCATGTTCAATTTGATTTTCTGCCTCACAAGCAAGATTAAACAATTGAGACAAATAATTATATTCCTTAGCAACAAGAATGTCCTGAATTTCCTTATCAAGCCCACCTATGAATCTAATCTCTTTAGCTTCCTTGGTTTCGTTTAAACCACAACGCAACAAGCATGTTTCTAATTCTTGATAGTATCCTGTTACAGTGTTATTACCCTGTTTTACATGTTGTAGTTTCTTAAACAAAAATTTAGCATAGAGTTTACTGACAAATCTATCTCTCATAAGCCTTTTCATGTTTTTCCAAGTGTGAGGTAACTTATTACATGCACACAAATCCTTCCACCACATTGATGCAAAAACAGTTAAAGCACTAGCGGCACTCCTAATCTTTCGTTTATCATAGATTTTATATCGACCAAAAATTTTGTCTATTGCTATTTCCCAATCAATATATGCATCAGAACGAAATCCGTTATAAGAAAGATGGGTTGGAATGATTTTACCCGTACTCGTGAGGAACAATGCAACAATGGTGGTGTGGCTCTCTTGCAGTCTCTCCCTGTGGCAAAACATATCAATTTGCGTTTCAATCTCCTTCTTAAATTCATCACCTGCCATGATTAGTAGAAAACAAGAAACACACAAGAGTATATTTCCCTATCAACTACTACGTGGCGGACAAGGAACAAAAGTCACTCTTGCTCAAGCTTCTTACCTAGCTCTTACAAGTTCTTACCGAAGAGAACAGGCGGTGCCACCGGTGGCTGGTTCGTGATAACTTAAACTCGAGTGTGAGCAAAGAGATTGTAAGGTGCCGTACCTGTATGGTTAGTGGCCTTGGGCCCAAATTAGAGGTGGCACAGCACCCAACAGAATCTGTCCGTGAATTATTTCATCGATTGCAGGCGATTCAGATATAATTTGGAAGTGGGGCTAGATCCATTGGAAAGGTGGCATCGTGGGCTTCTTCATAAAGTGCTCATTCACCCCAAACGGACTCCGTACGTGGCCTGGGTATCCGTTTGAAGTTGGACTACTGCTGGATGGCCGAGCTGGACTCGCGGATGAGTTAGGCTTGATCTTGGGCTGGGCTTGATGCGTTGTGAGTTGCTCCATCTTTGATGTAGCTTGCTGATCCTCCGGTGTGGGCGTAGTGAATGGCTCAGCACATGGATTTATGCCGACTCACCGTTCTCCTTGATTTTCTCGTGGCGGCGAGGAAGTAGTGGAAGGAGTGGATGGAGCCTTATTCATATCCGAGCTAGTGATTTCCTCGTCATTCTCCCCTTCTTGAATTTGAGTCGTCCCCGACTCAAGAATAATCTCCTGCAAAAGGTTAGTACCAACACGAGGCAAAGCAACATGCATATACTCCCCTTCTTGAAAGCTATCATGTAGGTTCAAAGGAAAACTAGAGGAACTTGACGTGAAATGATTAGTGCTTTGGCAATCCTCTAGTTGATCACATTGTTGCTTGTTATCACTTTCCTGCAAAAGATTAGTCACAAGTGGGGACACGACAAGAGGCCGTTTTTCCAAAGAAAATTCTTCACCATTGCAATTATAGACATTAATTTCAGATATATGTCTTTCATGTTCAATTTGATTTTCAGCCTCACAAGCAAGATTAAATAATTGAGACAAAGAATTATATTCCTTCACATATCCGTTTATACCCTTGGGAGTTGGGAGTTAGGAGTTGCCGAGTTGGGCCCTTGGCCGATTGGCCCACAGCCCCATAGTGGTAGTGTGGCATTGATACAAATAATTTTCTTACAAATTCAAACAAATTATAAATTTAAAAAAACATACAGGAGTAAAAAATTGCAAACAAATTTTAGAAAATTATGAAAAATAATAGAAATAGTCTAATAATAAATATGATAGAAAAATCATAGAAACATAATAATAAATATGAAACAATTTTATTACTTATATGGAAATATTACTGGCTCGTTAAAAACCTTACTAAGTAAAACTCAATAGGATAAAACCTTAGTAAGGAAAAAAGAGTGCACTAACTAATTACAAATTATTCTGAATTAATATTTAGCCATTCTAACTCGCTAGTGAATTCGGTGCACTCTAAATTATGTTGTTCTCTTGTGGCAGCGTTTTCCTAGTCTTTAAGACAAGTGATTGCCTCCACCATCTCGGGTGCTAACATTGATCTTCTATCTTCAACTATTTTTTCAGTCAAACTAAAAGTAGATTCAAAAGAAACTGTTGATCCTGGAACAACTAAGATATCCTGCACCAACTGAGACAAAATAGGATATTGTCGTTGATTTTTCTTTTACCATAAGAGAACATTGCTGGAGTCATCATGATCATTTGCAAACTCAAGATCCATAGAATGATCAATGTCGAGGCATCGGTTGAGCTCCACTTATGAACTCATAGGTGGTAGTGTTGAAAGTGTTTCGCCTTGGCTAGAACTCTGCGAAGATAATCCACCCCCGCCTCCGCCTCCTCATAGTGACTTCCATAACAAACTGCCAATATTCCTCCGTGTCTCCAATTTCCGGTGCTACTGGTCTTCGGTGTACACTGACAAATTTAGATTCATACAAACAAAAAACTCGAAAAATTTCATCAATAACATGTGAATAACTTTCAGAATAATCAATGTTTAAAGCTACACCTAATTGCTCCAAAGAAGATTGCAAACCAATTAATTTTAATCTCAAATCTAAAATAAAAGCAAAACAATAAAGATGTGATATGCTTGTGAAATATTTTAAAATTTTTTCTTCCATTTTTTGTACGACAACAGAAAAATCGGGGTCTTCTCTATATGATTCAAATAATTTTGCAATATCAAAAAGATGATGCAAAACTAAACAAGATATAGGATAATAAATACCAGACAATATTTTAGTAGAATCATAAAATAACTCTAAAAATTTATAAAATCTCTCTACTATATACCAAATATAGTCAGAAAGAAATTCACTATTTAATCAAACATTAATAAATAAAGTTAAAAGATCTTTGTATGGTAATACTTGCTTTAATATGATATAAGTGGAATTCCATTTTACCTTCATAACGGTACAAAATTTTTGAGGTCTCATATTATTGGCCTTACAATATTTTTTAAACTCAGCTACACGTATATTTGAAGAAGTAATGTAAACAATGGCCGAGTGAATAGCATCTAAAGGTGCAGTCATTTGTTTCATACCTACTTGAACGATGAGGTTGATGATGTGACAAATACATCTTTGATGGAGAACATACCCTCCAACATATGACTCAAGTGTTGGAGTCAATATGTCCATGGCCTTTGTATTCGCTGAAACATTGCCAAGAGTAATAGAAACAATACGATTTTCTAACTTATATTCACTAACTACAATTAATATACGATCAGCGATAGCTTCTGCAGTATGGGCAACATCTATTAATTTAAAACCTATAACTCTTTTATTTAAAGTATAATTATCATCTAAATAATGTGCAACTACGCTAAGACAATCTATTTTTTCATGGTAGGCGGACCAAATATTAGATGTAAGTGCAAAAGAAAATGTTGCTTTTGAAAAATTTTATTTTATTATTACTACATGTTTTTCATAATATTGTAAAATATCACTTCTAGTAGTGTTTCTAGTTACTTTTTAAAACTGAGGACAAAATTCTCTTTGAACCATATTTTCAAAAGCAGCACTTTCACCAATCTTAATTGGCAAATCTTCAGAAACAATAAATTTAATGAGTTCTTCTCTACCTACCATAGGGTCATAGTTCCACGTATTTATAGTGCCATCAGAGGCGAAACTTAACTAGGTTTGTTGACCATGAGGACATAGTTTGTCGACGATTCAGACTCGGGGTCCTTAGTCGAACTTCTGCAGAATTTGTAGGTTGTGAGACCTTTCAGGGTGTCCTTCCGGGAAGGTATGATGAATCAAAGATAACTAGAACACAGAGAGATTTATACAGGTTCGGGCCCTCGATGGTAGGAGTAATAGCCCTAACGGATTTCACCATATGTGGTAGAAAAGAGTTACAAAGCTATGGAAAAGATCTTCACATGCAAAGATTTTTCCTATATGTGTATACAAGACAATGCCTAGAAGGCTTGTGAAAGATAGCTAACTTAGACTACTGTCTTCTGATTCTCTGGGTGTTTAAATTGCTCGATCACTCGATCGTCCCCCTCCCTATCTGATGCACTGGCTTACCCTTTTAAACTGGTCAAAAGGGTGCCAAGGCATAACGGCATCAAACAGTTGTTTAGGTGCAGTTTTGGTAACTGCCCCTAACCTCCACGCAGGTTTAACACGTGTTATTTAGGGATAACTGCACGTATTAACCTCCCGACGGTTGTCTTCATATGTGGAAGGATCTTCGGGATACTCGGGATATCCTTGTTGTAGGGACAAAACAATCCCGCGTCCCTTGGTTGAAGGTGTTCTGACCGCACGTTGTTTGTTATTATCTGACCGCGCACTATCCGCAGCCCTCTATTCGCGTATTGCATACGAACTTCTGACCGTGTACTGTGTACGGTCTGATCGCGTAAAGCTTGCGACCACATGTCTACGCTCCTCTGAATAACTCGAGTTCGCGTTAATAGACACTTGTCTAGTTCGAATCTATCCTGAACCAGTCGTGTATTCATTTGATCTAGCTCGGGTATCAATCCTCATCATAGTTGTTTTTTTGAGCAACTCTTTCTGTGACGGAGTAAATGTCCAGTCCTACTTGAATATGCAGCTGACAAGATTTTTTTGTAATATTTACAAGTTGTAGTTTGTACCTTTTTTTTCCACTCAGATCGACAGACTCGGATGGATCAAAATACTGCCAACATTCCAACTTTTTTGCTCTTTTGCTCCCTATTGAGCTTGATGTCATTGATGGCGTAGAGGCAAAGCTCGCCGTTCGAGGAGATGACATCGGATTAGATTCAACGGTCCCCTCAACGGCACCAAAATTCTCAATATTATTTTCCTCTGAACTGAAATTCTCCAAATTAACAGTACTGAAATCCATACAATAGTAAAAATAATTTCTCAAAAGAGAAAAAAATGATTGTAGAGCGCAAAAATACCTTTTAAGGGAAACACAATTTTGAGAGGATAAAATTATTTTTTTGAAAGCAAATATGATTTTTAGAGAGCAAATCAAAAATTTTAAAAGCAGAAAATAATTTTTTAAAAAATAAGTTATTCTTTTCAGCAATAAAAATGTTTTTTAAAAATAAAAAAATTTCTAAAATAAAAAAACAGCTGAGTAAATTGTAAGAATGAGAGTATTTAATAGAGTGAGAAATTTGAATGAAATGTGAGATATTGGAATGAGTTGTGAATTTTTGCGTGTTTGAGGGTATTTATAGCCAAAAATCCGACCGTTCCGAAATCCAACCGTTCAGTCCAAAATTGAAATCGTGCACCAGTGCACCGTGCACGCGTGTCAGAATCCCGTTGAAAGCAAATCGGATCGTTGCTCACGTGCATGAGATGTGACTGTTGATCGTGTCCACGTGTCAAAAATCAGGCTGTCGATTCAAACTCCAAAAAAATCTGCTCGTTCCTCACCTCGCGTGCCCGCACCCACTCCCTGCGCCCCTGCTACGCTTTGCCGCGCTTTGCACACCCGCGCCTTGCCGCGTGTTGCCTCGCTTCGCGCACCCGCGCCTGCCCCCGCCTGCCGCGTACCGCCTCACTTCTCACACCCACCTCGCGTCCCGCTCTCTCCCGCGTGCCGCGTGCCGGGCTGGCCCGCGTGCTAATGGGCTGCTCCGTGCCGTGCCGCTCGTGGGCCGAATTTTGGCCGTGCCGGGCCAACACGACCTGTTATCTTCCGTGCCGGGCCGTGCCGCATGCCGGGCCGAAATGTCGTGCTTCGGGCCGGCCTAGCAACGGCCCAGCCCAATTGACACCTATAGTGAGGGGTGGGTAGGTGGATGAGTGGGTAGAGAGAGTAAAGGGAAATAGGAAGTGGGTTGATTGGGATTTTGTTTTGTATAAAAAATTTGAAATCTCGTTCCCCATGTCATTGCTTCAAAAGTTTTTTTTTTCACTAGTGGCACAGATGTCAAGATACCTAGAAGTAGTGTATATTAGGTTGTCTCCAACGCGAGGATTCGACCAGGCATGTAGCGGTTGAAGCCGCTAGTCAACAGGCACAAGTGGCGCTCGGGCACGGGCAAAGCTGCTCGACCAAGTGGTCGCGGGGCGAAGCCCGAAATGGCGGGCCCCATCGAGCGCACGACGGTCGAAGCGGCCGTGTTGGAGCTAGTCGAAGGCGCGTGGCGGTCGAAGGCGTACGAGTTTTCTGGGGTGCACCAAGTGCCGACCAAATCCACATTTCACAACCGAACTCCAAAGCTAACTGGTGGGGACACAACTTCTACGGCCCACATGTCAGCGAATGAGTGAGAACTTTCGGCGATTCACCAGGCGAATATGGTGGGCCCCACACTTGAAACTCGTCAGGGCTTTTCGGATTCCCCGCGTTATCATATGAACTCCCAAGATCCTCTATGTCATGTGGGGCCATTATTTTTTGGGCCCACCTATCAAAGGCTCGTTTCATTTTTTGGAAAGTCGGTTTTAATCGGCTGGAAAGTTTCTTGGGAATTTAATATATTCAATGGTCGTTTTTGAGTGGTACTCACTTGTCAGTGGCACAATTTTGAGCTGTTGGAAAATTAGCTGTTATGTATTTTTTATTTTTTTCCATTAAAAATTCCAAAAAATCCTACAAAATTTAGAAAAATTCACAAAAAATTACTATAGCATTTGTCTAGAAATAAAGGCTTCATTTCTTCACTTTACCACATCCATCTCAGCCATCTTCAACTATTTCACATACTACTTTGACACACTTTGTGCACAAAAATTTTTTTAGGGTTTGCTATGGATAGTAATCCCCTCGAGCGCTCTGTAAACTGGATTAGTTCGCCTGGTACACCTGGAGAAAATCCAAATCACCCGCTAATCTAAATCCTCCACCATATCCACTCGGTACTCCACATTTTCCACAACCACCGTATCCGTACGGGTATCCTTCATACCCCCTAGCCCGCAGTATGCACATGCTCCTCCATATTTGAATCCCTCCCCATATGGACTGCCGCACTCCTTTCCACATGGCCATCCGTATGCACCGTACGGGCCAAATTATCATTTTGTCGGTGCGCCGGCCAACTATGGTCATCTCTCGCCACTGCCACCCCACGGGCAAAATTTCAGATCCCCATCCCCCCCAGACGAGGGTATGCCACATTCTACGCCGCAGTTCGTAGCCAACGACGATGACGACCATGGTCTCCCGGGTCCTGCCGAGCGCAAGTAGTTGCTTTGGTCAGCGGCCGACGATGTTCAACTGGTGAGTATTTCGTTTTGACATTCAGATATTGTGGATGAAATTGTTTCAAATTTTTGTGGGATTTTATTTGAAAGGTTTACGTTCATTTCTCATGACACTGTTATAACTCGGTTGTGCAGATAAGTGCATGGTTGAATAACTCACTAGACCCAGTCGACGAGAACAACAAAAAATTTGACACATACTGGGCAAGTGTGGCTGCGGCATACAACGAGAACAACCCAAGAGATCGTAGAAGGGAGGTCAAGCATTGCAAAGACCATTGGCTCCGGACTAATAGAAAAGTTGTTCAACTTAATGGTTGTTGGTGCAACTGAAGGAGGTGTACGCTAGTGGTCGTTCCAACGACCAACTAATGGCACAAGCGCGCGAGTTGTACAGGAACGAGATGGGGCACACATTCACTCTGGACCACTGGTGGATGGATGTTCAGGACCAACCTAAATGGAACCGAATCTACGTCTACACCAAGAAAAGAGCAAGGTTGAATGAGGACAGTGCACACACATCATCCTCTTCCAATGCAAATGACCTCGTGGACGAGACGCGCCCAGAAGGTCGCGATAGGGCCAAGGAGAAGCGCAAGGATAAAGACAAGCAGAAATCTCCCTTGTCCAACGTGTCCGCGCAAGAAGACATGCAAGCCTTCGTCAAGGCTAACACTGAGCGCGTGGAGGCAATGGACCATGTGGCCGCCACTCTGAGAGAACATGACAAGCTCAACTAGAAGCTAGTCTTTGCAAGGTCTTTCACAAAACTGGTCACCATGGATAAATCAAATTTCAACGATGACCAAATGAAGGATCATGCGGAAGTGTTGAAGTTTGTCAAAAATTTGATCCGAGAGGCTAATCTAGACTAGGCTAAGTCGTGTAGCATTTTATTTTCAGTGTATCCTTGTACAACTATGTATCCTTGTTTTGTGCAATTGAATTATCTTTCGAAATAGCCGTTGGATTCATCTGTTTGGAAAATAACCGTTGGAATATTCGACTTGGTCTATATAAACCGAACCATCTGAACACATATTTCTCATCCTCACCAATACTCCTCCTTTACAAATCCCTCTCCGTCCAAAATGCCATCCAGCTCTAGTTCAAGTACATATAGTGAAGATGAAGAGACCATAAATATCTTACGGAACCTCCTTGCAGGATTCGTCAATCCAAACCCCGCCACAGTGGAGTTGGAAGAGCATCTTGTAGCCAGTATACAAGCCAAACTGTAAGCTTCTACCTCCCAAAGTCGTCGGCGCGGTAGCAGGTAATACATTGATAGGGACCGTGAAAACGGCCATAATCGCCTCATGGTGAACTACTTCTGTGACGATCCGGTTTACCCTGACCACCTGATTCGTCAGAGGTTTCAAATGAGCAGACCCCTCTTTCTTCAAATCGTCGGATCTCTTGGTGAGTGATCCACCTTTTTCACTGAGAGAAGAGATGCCGTTAACCGTCGAGGGTTGTCTTCATTACAGAAATGCACAGCGGCCATTCGTTGTTGACGTACGGCTCTCCAGTCGATGCTGTCGATGAATACATACGGATTGGGGAGTCCACAGCTATCCAATTGACGAGGATTGACACCCGGGTCACTTCTAATAAACTTCTGGTTCAAGACAGGTTCGAACCAGACATGTGTCTGGAGATGCGAACTCAAGCTATTCTGAGAGGCATCACCACGAGGTCGTAAGCTTTACGCGATCAAGTCACAGCTTTACGCGGTCAGAACGTAAGCCTTGCGCGGTCAGAAGTTCGTGGGCTATACGCGAACTACACATTCGGGATATTACGCGGTCAGCCGAATCCCGCGGTCAGAACATCTGCCGATCAGGATACCTGGGATCTATCTATTCGGTTGTCCATACGACAGGATATTCTAGGTATCCCAAAGATTCCTACACGTGGAAAATCAACCGTCAGGAGGTTAACACGTACAGTTATTCATGAATAACACGTGTTTAACCTGCGTAGAGGTTAAGAGCAGTTTCAAAAACCGTATCCAACCGTCCGTGCAACCGATTGATGCAGTTTTCTTCACATGGCACCCTTTCAAGCAGTATAAGAGGATGACATGAAGCATCAATCAGAGAGAGGACCGAAGTTAGCCAAGTCTACGGCACACCTCATATAGCATTTTTAAGTCTTCTTTAGCTTATCTTTGTATGCTTTTACAGGAAAAATCCTTGCCTGTGAGGACTTTTCCTTCTATTTGTAAACATTTTACCATACTTAGTGAAATCTCAACAGGACGTAGGGCTTTTACTCCCACCATCGAGGACCCGAACCTGTCTAAATTCTCTGTGCTCCTGTTCACCATTGTTCAGCATACCTTCCCGAAGGGTCATCTTGAAAGGTCTCACTATTACAAATTCTGCATAAGTTCGGCTGAGGACTCCGAGTCCGAATCGTCGACAGTTGGCGCCCACCGTGGGGCCTTTCTCAAGGCGTCCTAATTAAAATTCGGAGGTTCGCCGAAACATGGCTGGAGCATATGATTCCGAGAATGATTTCGATCTCGAGGATTATGCTCATATCCCAATGCCTTCTCCAAGTGATCCTGTTCCGATGGAAGAAGTCGAAGGCCAGAATCTTCCACAGGCTGAATCGTCTCCCCAAGTCATGTTAATCGACCAAGAGGTAACTGGCACAGGGTCAGAACCCACAGAGGTTCTTAATGTGCTAGGTGATGAGTCCGGCCCATCGTACGATCCCGCTGAGGGAAAAAATGATAGTGACCCTGAAATTAGCCCAGGAAGATTCGACCCTGATAACCTTCACCGTCTCTTTGATTTCGAGTCCGACTCGGAACAAACCGAGATGTTCTCCCCATCGGCGACCTCTCTCCCTAGGCAGTTTGCTGCATTGTCGGAGGAAACTCCCGATCAACAGGCTACCAGGGAAGAACAAGATCGCAAACAGAAGGAGGAGCAAGATCTCGAGCAACAAAACAACGAACTACGCAGAACTGCCCTAGAGGCTCTTCAAGATGCGCAGGCTCGTTACGATGCTGCCCCGAGTTCTTCTCGACGGTCGCGTGGTCATAGACGTGACCAGACTCCTTCCTTACCACCGGAGCACTTCCCAGTGGACGAGGAAACGATAACGCCTGGTGCCCCTAGGAGAAGTACCCATGGTCGACTGCGATCTATCGGGAAGTCATGCGCAATTTTCCTCCTACAGTCACGGATGCGCAGAGACCGGCCTTTTTCAAGATCCTGGCGGAAAGACTGGATGAGGTCGCATCCGAGGCGACCCCGACAGCCTCTTCCCGCTCAGTGACACATTCCCGTGATCGAGATGGTCCTCATTTTGGCTCTGGCCGACGGAGTTACCCGCCGCCTATACCGTCCCGACAGGACAAATATCGGCGAATGCAGGACTCTCGCAGTAGGGATCGAGTTCCCGTTCATTCTCGTTTGGGACCCCGAGTAACCCCGCCATTAAGTGAGTTTGCTCGAAACCCGACCGAAAGTCGCAGGACGGTTCACGGTCCTTACGTTGGTTGCAAAGCTTTCTCGCCTGGCCTACGAGCAGTCGTTTGGCCCGATAAGTTTCGACCAGGAGCCATTGAGAGGTTTGATGGAACCCAGAACCCATCCGAGTTTCTTCAGATCTATATTACTGCCATCCAAGCAGCAGGAGGCGATGACAAGGTCATGGCCAACTACCTGCCAACAGTCCTCGTAGGACCGGCTAGAACCTGGTTGTTCAATCAGCCTGAGGGTTCTATCTATAATTGGGAAATGCTATGCGATGCCATCCTCAGCAATTTCCAAAACTGTTATCAAAAGCCGGGTAAGGAGGACGACTTGCATAGATTGCGGCAAACTTCGACCGAAACGCTTCGGCAGTTTGTCAAGAGGTTTGTCGGGGTAAGAAATACCATCCCGAACATATTTGATGGCTCCGTAATCAGGACATTTAAGCATGCCGTTCGATACCGGAGATTCACGGAAGACTTGCTCATCCACCCTCCTCGATCGGTGGCCGATCTGTTCGATATGGCTGATCGATACTCCGATGCAGCCGAGGCAGTCGAATGGAACCGAATGGTTGACAAGGGGGACCTACCGCCCCAACCAGGCTTCAAGGACGCCAAGAAAGAAGATTCGAGCAAAAAGCCGGAGTCTTCACCGGGTGGGAAGTCAAAAAAGTCGAAGAGGAACCGCTCTGGACAGTACCGTGAGGTCGCGGTCGCGGAGAAACCACCTTCGACCAAAGGTAATAAGTCTTCTTTTAAAAGTAAAACTGCTTCTGGTGGCCGGGATTCCGACCAGCCAGAAAAATCAACTAATCCGCAGGAGGGCAAAAGGTGGTGTCCACTCCACAATTCCGCAGGCCACGATCTCAAAAACTGCAGGAGTTGGTTGAAACAGCTGGATGATTTCTACCAAGGAGCTGGGCCAATGCCAACCTTACCGCCCAAAGAGCAGGCGTGTGGGGTTAGAGACGTCGATGGAGACGAAGAAATGGCTTACCAGGTACCTCAAAATCATGTTAATGTCATTTTCGGAGGTTCCTCCTCTTTCGTTTCCAAAAGGCAGTTTAAAACTTTTTGCCGAGAGGTTAACCAAACGGAGACATCCCTTGGTGAACCTCAATATCCCCGTTGGTCGGATATGCCTTTGACGTTCGACCGCGCTGACTGTCCTGCGGGGCTAACTCGACCATTGAGGTTACCTCTGGTTATTACCCCAATCATCAGTAACGCGAGAGTCGAAAGGGTCCTGATCGACGGGGGAAGTTCCCTTGATCTTTTATTGGTCAAGACACTCGACGAGATGCAAATTCCTCGTTCGAAGATCAAGCCCATAATCCATCCGTTTTATGGGATAATCCCAGGCCCCTCCATGATGCCATTGGGACAAGTGGTCCTCCCGGTCACTCTGGGAGAACCAGATAACTTCCGAACAGAATTGGTTACTTTCGATGTAATCGATTGTGATTCAGCTTATAATGCAATCTTTGGCAGGCCTACTCTCGCTAAGTTCATGATGGCAACGCACTATGCTTATCAGTGCGGGAAATTGCCTGGCCCCAAGGGTGTCATTTCGGTCCGAGGTAGTCGCAACGTGGCACTCACGTGTGACCGGCTATCTTTGGAGATGGTCGATCAACTTCCCCTCCGGGACGCTCAGGTCGCCACTGTCGCCATCGATGCGATCAGGGCTGCTCCTCGACCAGATGAGAAACTCAAACAAGTTCCTTTGTGCCCAGATGACCCATCCAGGACAATTCGGGTTGGGTCAGCCCTGGATGACAAATAGGAACTCGACCTCGTTGCTTTCCTCCGAGCTAACGCAGACGTGTTTGCGTGGAAACCGTCCGACATGCCCGGTGTCCCAAGGGAAGTAATTGAGCACAGGTTAGCAATTCGACCTGGACAACGACCAATAAAGCAAAAGCTCAGGCGTTTTGCCACCGACCGACAGGAAGCCATCCGAGAAGAGTTAGACAAACTCTTACAAGCCGGGTTTATCCGCGAGGTGAATCACCCGGACTGGCTCGCCAATCCGGTCATGGTCCGCAAGTCAAATGGCAAGTGGCGCATGTGCGTCGACTATACTAGCCTCAACAGTGCCTGTCCGAAGGACGACTTTCCCCTTCCCCGCATCGACCAGCTGGTTGACTCCACTGCGGGTTGCGAACTGATGAGTTTCCTGGATGCCTACTCGGGATATCATCAAATTAGCATGGCAGAAGATGATGAAGAGAAAACTGCCTTCATCACCCCGTTCGGCACACACTGCTACGTCAGAATGCCGTTCGGTCTCAAGAACGCTGGTTCCACATACCAGCGCTTGATGCAAAAGACCTTTCTTTCCCAGATAGGGCGTAATCTCGAAGCATATGTAGACGACTTGGTTGTAAAGAGTACCAAAAGATTGTCTCATTTGGACGATCTTGCTGAAACCTTCTGTAACTTGAATCGCTTTGGAATAAAATTGAACCCGGAGAAATGTTCTTTCGGGGTTTCTTCAGGAAAGCTTCTTGGTTTTCTTGTGTGTTCCAGGGGCATTGAGGTTAATCCTGAGAAAATCAGAGCTATTGAACAAATGAGGTCGCCCTCGACCATGAAGGATGTTCAACGCCTGGCTGGTCGCATGGCGGCTTTAAGTCGCTTCATATCGCGATTAGGCGAAAGGGGACTACCTTTCTTTAAAGCCTTGCGGAAACATCATAACTTCACGTGGTCAGATGAGGCCGAAAAAGCGTTTCAGGAGGTAAAAACATATCTATCCAGTCCGCCAGTATTGGTGTCTCCTGAAAAGGATGAACCATTACTTCTGTATTTGGCGGCCACCCCACACACGGTCAGCGCAGTTCTGATCGCGGAAAGGGAAGGGGTGCACAGACCCGTCTACTATGTGAGCGAAGTACTTCATGGTCCTAAGGAGCGCTACCCTGAGGTCCAGAAGATACTTTACGCGCTACTGATGGCTTCCCGTAAGCTACGACATTACTTTCAAGCACACAAGATCACAGTACCCTCCTCTTTTCCTTTAGGGGATATTTTCCGAAATCCAGAAAAATCTGGTCGAATCGCCAAATGGGCGGTCGAATTCGATGCCTTTGAGATCCATTTCACCCCTCGCACGGCGGTCAAGTCTCAGGTTTTGGCCGACTTTGTGGTCGAATGGACCAACCCTGAGCCACCCGTGCAGTTGGCAAGGGAACTGGAGTGCCCCGATTATTGGACAATGTACTTTGACGGCTCCCGTAGTTTTCAACACTCGGGGGCTGGAGTGGTCTTAGTTACGCCTCATGGCGAACAGCTTAAGTATGTCATTCAACTACACTTTGTTGCAACCAACAATGCAGCAGAGTATGAAGGTCTTCTTGCAGGGCTCCGGGCAGCAAAATTCCTCGGAATCCGTCGATTAGTGGTGAGGGGGGACTCACAGCTGGTCGTAAACCAGGTAAACAAGGAGTACAGTACCTCCGATGAGACAATGGCTCATTACCTGGGGGAAGTGAGGAGATTGGAAAAACACTTCAGTCACTTCGAAGTCCAATACATCCCGCGAAAGGACAACATTCTCGCAGACCAATTATCCAAAATTGGATCCTCACGCTCATCCGCTCCGGCAGGAGTGTTCATTGAACACTTGGACCATCCTTCGATCATGACTTCGGTCGAGGATGATCCGGCAATAGCCTTCGTTGCCAGCCTCGGTCAGGAACAAGATTGGACTCATCCATTGAGGTCTATCTTGAACATGGGACCCTACCCGAGGATGAAACCAAAAGCGATCGGTTAATTCGAAAGGCGCGTCTGTATAAACTCATAGATGGGGTTATGTACAGAAAGGGTACTCAAGGAGTATTCATGCGCTGCATATCTCAGGAGGAAGGAAAATCCCTCTTGAAAGAAATACATGACGGTGTATGCGGTGCACACGCGTCATACCGAACACTGGTCGGAAAAGTTTTTCGACAGGGATTCTACTGGCCTTCGGCACTCGATGATGCCAAGCTTATGGTCAAGATGTGTCCACAGTGTCAGTTTCATGCAAGACAGGTTCATCAACCTGCTTATGCATTGCAAACTATTCCTCTCGCATGGCCTTTCGCGATCTGGGGAATGGACATCGTCGGTCCTATGCCACAAGCGGTCAATGGATACAAGTTTTTGTTCGTAGCCATTGACACATTCACGAAGTGGATTGAGGCCGAACCAGTACGAAATATTACTGCATCAGCCGCACAAAAGTTCTTTCACAAGAACATTGTGGCACGATTTGGTGTTCCAAACCGTCTCATCACAGACAACGGTTCTCAGTTCGCTAGCGGTCTTTTCCTAGACTACTGCGATTAGATTGGGACCAAGGTGTGCTTTGCTTCCGTGGCACATCCACAAAGCAATGGTGCCGTAGAACGGGCCAATGGGCAAGTATTGCAAGGTATCAAAAAACGTGTTTTTGATCGCCTCAAGACCCGCTCGGGGGCTTGGGCAGACGAGCTCTATACTGTTCTATGGGCACTACGGACTACCTCTAGTCGAGCCACCGGTGAGACACCCTTCCATTTGGTCTATGGAGCCGAGGCTGTGTTGCCTATGGAAGTAAGTATTGGATCTGTTCGCACGAATCAATTCGAACAGGTCAACCAATCCGAACAGCGATCGCGAGATCTCATCCTCCTGGAAGAACGGCGTGATCGCGCCCTGATTAAGTCCGCGGTATACTTGCAGGCTCTACGCAAGTATCACAGTAAAAAGGTGCGACCACGTGATCTCAACGTGGGCGACTTGGTTTTACGAAAAATTCAAGACCAGTCTAACCGCAATAAATTCTCCCCAAAGTGGGAGGGACCATACACTGTCGTCTCAGTGCCGCGGCCAGGATCTGCGCGGTTAGCCATGGAGGATGGTCGGATTTTGTCCAATACTTGGAACATCGATCAACTTCGCAAGTTTTACGTGTAAGTATTCCAATCACTTTTTTCCTGTTCAATTAGCATCTTTTCATAAAAAGCATGTCTTGTTTTCATACAATGAGTGTTTTTCTTTAAGCCCGAATTATATAAATTCGACCTGGGGCTGATCGCCGGCGGTTAGGTTATTACAGCATTTTTCAACTGGATTCGCTGGTCAATCTCATGATCACTTCCAGATAAGTCACTCCTAAATAAGCCGTTTCTCAACGCACACGGGACTATCTGGCTAGTCTTCGGTCATTTGGGTGGCAACCAGTTTGCAATAAGGTTAAAATGTTACTTTAATCATGACCATCGGCTTGAAGCACATATCCCTGGTCATCATACTTATGTTTTCCCCTCTGCTTAAAATACTAAGGCTTCAGTATTCATAAAACAGAGGCGGGGGCTAGAGGAATATACTTATAGCATGAAACTTATGATGTGAATATGCACTTTCTTTTGAAAAAATGGTTTTACATACATAGCATTATAATTACAATTGTTTGGTTACAAAATATAAGGATCATTCGATCCTTAGCTCAGCCAAGAGCTTGTCAACGAAGGGCTTAACTTCTTCAATAACGGCGTCAAGCAGTTCTTCACTCTCGACCTCAACCGGTCCCACCAGTGCGCTCAGATTCGCATCTGGGCCATGGTGAAGTCGAACCCGGCTGAGTACGGCAGAAGCGGCTGATCGGACTCTCGTCCTGATTGTCTCTTCACGTCGCCGTAAATCTCCAGGGAGATATTCGAGCAGTGATTCTGCTTGAGTTGTGAGCAGTGATGCCCAATCGCTGACATTTGGGTCGTCCTTCCTCAACTCTACCACATTGGTATTCAAAAGGCTGGCTATGGCCTTCAGTTTTTCGAAGATCAGTAGGCTCAACTCTTTGACCACTTGATCGGTGTGGTCGAGCGAGGACTCGAGAAGCATCTTGTCCTGGCTGAGCTGTTTAATGCGACCTGCTTGCGCTGTACAAAGAAAAGAGGTTATTAACAAGAAACGTCTTTAAGTCTTCTCAAGTTGGGAATCGACTTACCAGCATTCTCAGACTGAAGTCTATTGATTTCAGTCCGTAGTTTCTGGAACTCTGTAACTGAGTTCAGCTTTATCTTGGTTAACTCTTTCTTCAAGAACGTAACCTCTCTGCAGCAAAATCAGGTTAGTCACAATTAAAGCCTACTTATATTAACAGAAGAATGGCGATCCTCACTTGCGCAAGCCGTCACGATCTTTTTGAACAGCCGCCATGCTAGCCATTGCAGCATGCGACTGGCTCGTCACCCATGACAAGCCCTGTGACACAAAGCAAGAGAGTCAAGTATGCTCTAAAGGCGATTCAAGCGCTGAAACAGGGGTGATCATACCTTCATAAACTTATTTAAAGCGGCATCATCCATGCTAGCAGGAATCCTTGCTAGCGCGCCTGAAGTGCCTGCGACGGGGACAGTTGATGGGAGTGCCGGCTGGACGCCACCCCCAGAGGCCACTGCTGGTGACCTAGTCCCTGTACTTGTTTCACCTCCCGCGGTCCGGACGACTTCCTGAACCACGGGAGTAGAGCGCTCTTCATTAGAGGCTCCCTCATCAGCCCTAGCTTCAACCTCTCCAGTGGCGGTTAAAGGTGTAGGCGCTGTCTTCTTTTGCCTAACAGGAAGAGTGGGTCAGACAGCTTTTATATAAGATTACTGTCAAGTAAGAGTTCTTACTTTATTCGAAATCCCATTCGTTCCTGGGACTTCTGGGAAAATTCCCCTTGCGAAGGAGAACCGTCTCCGGTTCTTGCCTTCCTTATGGTAAATAAGACAGCACCCCCCTGGAAATATCATGTTACAGGCATATTCTTAGGGAACGGGTAAAAACACATAGAAAGATCTTTACCTGGACCACCGGACTAACTGGTGGGGCTGCATCCGAAGGCCTTGGCGATTCCTGAGTTGCTGGAACCGTCACAGCCGGCCTTTGTTCGTCTACCTCCTCCTCTGTCCGCGGAGGAGGAGGATTTTCCTCCCTGGAATCCCCAGTGGACCCAGGGGGAAGCTCTCCTTCCTGTATGTACATTAACTTGTCAAATAGAAGGAAAGAGCCATGGAGGGAATGATCGAAAAGATCCTTTACCTTAGTCGTCCCTTCGACCAGGGAAGCAGAGATGATCGACCCTGAAACCTCGGGGGCTTCAGGAATTGGAAGGTCACCTGCGACCACAAGATCTTCAGTGGTCGCAGGGTCAACCACGGCCGCCTCTTCAGCAGCTGTGGTCTCTGCGGGGCAGCCTGGGGCATCGCTGGATGGAAGATCCGCGATCTTCCTCCTTCGAAGGATCAGAGGAACGTCATCCTCTTCTTCCTCGCTCCCCTCTCCCTGTACGACGAAGAAGTGATTCCATGTCGCGCCTGAAAAAGTAGCAGGAATGCGATATCTTACCGCAGTCTTTCTTGCGAGACGAGGAATGCTTCGTGAAGACCCCTCTCCAGGGTTCAGCTTGGTCTTCTTAGAGGCAGGACTCTTTGTCCTGGGTCTCTGAGAGACCTTCTTCACGTTCCTCGCCGTCGGCTTCTTCAGAGAACCGACGTTTTCACTTGGGAATGTTGCATCCGCAAACCTCCCTAGGAGCTATTCTCATTCCAATGGGATTGATTAGTGCTGGACATACATGAAACCTGCAAAACAGAGGCCAAGTGGAAAGTTTACCTTTCGGCGCTCCTGTTTAAGGTCGTCGCCAGCATGAATCAAGCTTTGGGGGCGAGGCGATCCCTTGGGGCCCTCTACCTCGGCGTTGTACGCCCTGAGGAGGTAGTTAGTCCGCCTCTCAATCTCAGCTGAGGGCAGGACTGTTCCCAGATACGAGTTAAATTGATACATTTCGAAAATAACAAAAGGATTTCAATATCAGAAATGAGTACCTTCGTTATAGTCCAGGGTAGTGTCCGCCATGGACTTGATCTCCCAAGCCGGATGAGCCCTTTCACGTAGGGGGCTCACCCGATTCTTCACAAAGTCTCGGATGACGTCACGTGCCGTCAGCCCTTGTTCGACTAAGTGAAGAATCACCTCGGCATGCTTCATGAACTCCGCGTTCATCGCCGGGAGAGTATCCAACTCGCTCGTTTTCTCCGGCCGCGAGTTCTCAAACCACAGCCCGCTCTCGGTCGGCGGGGTGCAGTAAAACCATTTCTGGTGCCACCCGTGCACTGAGTCTCGCAGGGGTGGGGAGGGATACTCCTTTTTGTCCCTCAGCCGGAAGTAGATGCATCCGGCGGCGTTGGTGCTCTTCGACCACGCCGAAAAGTAAAATCGTCGGAAAAGATCCACGCTGAGATATACTCCGACGAAGGCTTCACAGAGATGCTGGAATACTGCAAGAATCAGCATCGCATTGGGGTGGAGGTTGATCAGTTCCCACCCGTAATGTTCAAAGATATCCTTAAGGAACCGACTCTCAGGGAATCGGAACCCGCAACGAAAATACTCCTCAAAAACCACCAACTCGCCTTCTTGGACAGTTGGGGTTTCTTGGTCCTTCTCCGCAGGTCGCCAGTTAATGAGTAGCCGCGGAGAAAGGATCTCCTCCTTCTCAACCGCCATCAGGCTCTCCTCAGAATGATGAATGAATCTGCTCCAGGACGCCATCTATGGTGTAGAATCAAAGGGGAAGCTGGCGATTTGGGGAAGATGAAGGCTGAAGAAAGTGAGGGTTTTGAGCGGCGGGAATTCTAAGGGTTTTTTCGCGGCTGAGTGGCTTCCTCAAGAAGCTACCTACTGCTTTTTATAGACCCAAGGCGACGCATTAATGAGTAAGCGGCTCGTTTCAAACGTTCCATTAAATGTTTTATTCATTTCCCATAATGGATACTGTCTCTGATGGACCCGATAAAGTACTCAGGCGTCGGATCTGAAACAAAAAGACTTCTTTGTTTTGGAAACTGAAAGTGTAAAAGGACTGAAAAATTTCCAGTACTTCTCAGAGGAAGTTTTTCCTTTTTATACTTTGAACATTTTGTTCGAAAAAATCACGTAACCCAATTTTTAACGTACTGAAGTGGTTCTAATTGGGTTATGGTTTTATCGAAATCATGTTCTAGGCTAAAACTTCGTTTCTAATCGAAGTAATAGTCTAACCGGATGTTCAACTCTGGTCGCAATTCAGTTCTAACCGCGGCCTTAAGTCTGATCGCAGCATCAGGGCAAGTCATGGTGATCTTTTAAAGCGCGATTCTAATCGCAGAACTGAAATTTCCTGTGTATGAATGGTCGCGGACTAAGCGTTTAGCCATAATTTCGCACAGAAGGTATGAAGAATGTTCATATGAATAAAAGAAACTTTATTTATTACATTCTTTACATACAAAAGGAATACGGTCGATAAAAGCATCGACTTGTTCCGAAAGAAGTTTACAAAGTTCCCCGAGGGACATATTGTTGTCAGTAGGATCTACACTGACAACCCCCAAGGAACTAGCAACTACTCTAAGTCTATCTATATCGTCCCTAACAACAGACGCACTATTGTCCCTAATCAAGTCAGAGAGTTCTCGCTGTTGCTGAGCGAAGTCCCTCTCTCGACGGAAATGGTGCGCCTCTTCTCGGGATCGATCAAGACATTCTGCTAAACGCAGAATCTTCGAGGCCATCTCCTCGGTCTTCTTCTCCAGGGCATTCTTCTCTTCCAGAAGAGTCTGTCCGGAAGGAAGAGATGGAGCAGCAGAAGGCTGATCGCTGGGGCCTCCTACCTCCTGCATTTTGCAAAAGTTAGTCATATTAACTAAAATTATCAGCAAAAAGGGGAGAAGAATTGTTACCTGTCCCGGTGCATAACCCGTTGATACACCCATCTTGGGAGGAAGATCATCATATGGTGGAAGTGCAACCTTCCCAGAAGAAGATTGCTTCGCCAACCCAATATGGCAATCATCTGATCGAGGGATAGTCACCGCTTGCCGACCAGGATGTTGATCACCCAAAAGGATGGGGGAATTAGATGTGAAGGGATCTTTCTCTAAGGATAAAGGCCTAACTTGCCGAGAGGCATGAACGGGGAGGGTCAAAGGAACTGAAGGAAGAAAGAAACTCGCTACATTCTTCACCTTTGTTCCACTGGAAGATCCTTCGTCAACCTTGGGTTTCTTCCTTAAGGGAGACAGGACCTCATTAGTTTGAGACCCTTGTTCGACAATTTCCCCTTCATCGCTCTCAATCTCGATGATTTCGTAATCTGCCATTGGGAGGAGTATGTGAAAAGGAAGGAGGCCAGGTAACAAGAAAAAGACTTAGGCGTGAGAGGGAATTGTAAATCTTTACATAACCAGGGGTCTGGTATTTATAGCCGCCAGGTCGACGGTTCGCCTCCCAGACACCTCGAGTCTCGTTAAGACATTTACAATTTTACCTCGAGATAAAAATCTCTACGGCGCCATCATTGCCCGTCACGTAATGTCAGAACCCGTCTTGAAAAACCAACCGTTTTCACTTAGTGCGCCACTAAGTGGAGAAGTTAAAGGGCCGGGTTAAAAATCCAATGCACGGTTTTTAAATTCGAAATAAATACGTCTCTCCGTTTTCTTCGAATTTGGGGGCTAGCTGACGAGGATTGACACCCTGGTCACTTCTAATAAACTTCTGGTTCAAGACAGGTTCGAACCAGACATGTGTCTGGAGATGCGAACTCAAGCTATTCTGAGAGGCATCACCACGAGGTCGTAAGCTTTACGCGATCAAGTCGCAGCTTTACGCGGTCAGACCGTAAGCCTTGCGCGGTCAGAAGTTCGTGGGCTATACGCGAACTACACATTCGGGATATTACGCGGTCAGCCGAATCCCGCGGTCAGAACATCTGCCGATCAGGATACCTGGGATCTATCTATTCGGTTGTCCATACGACAGGATATTCTAGGTATCCCAAAGATTCCTACACGTGGAAAATCAACCGTCAGGAGGTTAACACGTACAGTTATTCATGAATAACACGTGTTTAACCTGCGTAGAGGTTAAGAGCAGTTTCAAAAACCGTATCCAACCGTCTGTGCAACCGATTGATGCAGTTTTCTTCACATGGCACCCTTTCAAGCAGTATAAGAGGATGACATGAAGCATCAATCAGAGAGAGGACCGAAGTTAGCCAAGTCTACGGCACACCTCATATAACATTTTTAAGTCTTCTTTAGCTTATCTTTGTATGCTTTTACAGGAAAAATCCTTGCCTGTGAGGACTTTTCCTTCTATTTGTAAACATTTTACCATACTTAGTGAAATCTCAACAGGACGTAGGGCTTTTACTCCCACCATCGAGGGCCCAAACCTGTCTAAATTCTCTGTGCTCCTGTTCACCATTGTTCAGCATACCTTCCCGAAGGGTCATCTTGAAAGGTCTCACTATTACAAATTCTGCATAAGTTCGGCTGAGGACTCCGAGTCCGAATCGTCGACACCAATGCTTGGAGAAATTCGTCGATGGAGTGATCGACAACTTCGGCCAGGAATATCTTCGACGCCCGACCATCGAAGACATGCAGTGCCTATTGCAACAAGGAGAGGCACGCGGGTTTCCGGGAATGATCGGAAGCATAAACTGCGTGCATTGGGAATGGAGAAATTGCCCAGTAGCATGGAAAGAGCAATTTACTCGCGGCGATTACAAAGTCCCGACCATTATACTAGAAGCGATCGCCTCCTTGGACATTTGGATATGGCATGTCTTCTTTGGTGTTGCTGGGTCTAACAATGATATAAATGTGTTGAACCAATCCCCCTAGTTCACTGATGTTTTGTAGGGACGAGCTCCTCATGTACAATATTTCGTCAATGGATACGAGTACAACATAGGATACTATCTAGCAGATAGTATATGCCCAGAATGGGCTATCTTTGTGAAGACAGTACCCCTGCCTTAGACAGACAAACTTAGACTGTTTGCGCAATATCAAGAAGGAGCGAGAAAGGACGTGGAGCACACATGTGAAGTTCTACAATCCCACTTTGCCATCCTGCATAGCCGCGCCGGCTTTTGGCAATGCTCAACTCTCGCGAGAATCATGAGGGCATATATCATATTGCACAACATGATTGTTGAGGATGAGTAAGAGTCTGATGGGCCACTCTACGATTTCGACAACAGCCAAGGGATTTCGAACGTAATATCGCCTCATATCCAACATGGTGTTACAGTTACTTTCATTGATGTAATCAAGAGAAACACCGATATTCGCACTCAACCGATGCATGCACAACTCAAAAGAGATTTGATTGAACACATTTGGGAGCGTTTTAGAGGTGCCCACAGCAATTAGTCATTACCTGTCGCATTTCTAGTATTTTAATTAGCACTTCGATGTTAAATTTTAAGTTTAAATTTCCGCATGTATGTAGTGTCGTATGTTTAATTTTATGTTCAATCGCCGAATTTAATAAAAATATTTATTTTTGTTATTCCGAATTTTCGATCCACAAATTAAATTTTTATATGCTTGAATTATTGTCATACATTTTTTAATTTATTTTTATGAATTATTTAATCATTAATATGATGCAAAAATTTAAATTAGATATTTAATACACGGGTCCGTCGAAGAGTATTTTGAAAAGCCTTTGTATTAGAGAGAAGCCTCTTGGAGAGACTTTTCACGCGTGGACCTCATGAAGAGTCTCTCGAAGAGTTTTCATATTGGAGACCAAGACACTCTTCGGAGAGACTCTTCGTTGATGTGGTGAAGAATATTCTCCTAGACAATCTCGAAGAGGAGTTAATATTGGAGTTAGTCTCATGGGTAGTTGGGAAATAATTTTCCTTATTAATTTTGGGGTATTGGGTCTTGGGTCTCGGAGCCACCAATCTCGACCTGTATAGTTAGTTGTACGTAAGTGTTTCGACGACAACTAGAAATTAGTAGAAAATATGCGTGGAAACACGTGGTCGGTACGGACACGGTTTGCTTCATTTCCATAACGTTTACCAATGAGTTGGACTTTGTACAATTGTTCTACAGACAATAAAAAAACTCGAGAAAATTTTTAGTTTGGTGGTGAAATCTACGGTAGCCTGTAGCTTAAGACAATTATATTACCAACTTCAACATCTGACCTCTAACAAAAATACATATAAAAATTGAGTTGATTAGAAGTTAAAATCATGATTTTTTATTGTGTACGTTTACGATCTAATGTCCAGGTGTGTGTACACAATAATAACATGAGGCATGAGGAAAATCGATTCGTTTCCCTTCTTGTAATACAAAACATAATATGTTACAGTAATATTTAGTAGAAAATAGTAAAAAATCATGTATTATAGCAAAATGTTGTATCATCGATGTTATAGTATAAATATTGTAAATATTGACCAAGAGTGTTGATTTATTGATCAATGGATAGATTTTTTTAAAAAAGAAAAGATGATGATTGGGAAACAGTTGGACGTTGTCCATGTAGAAAATAAACCGGATAAAAACTCTGAATTTTTTTTCCGAATAACCCATTAAAAAAAAATAATTTCGAAACTGGTCCGAAACTTTTTAAAATTTGAAAAATGGCCTGGCCCAGCTCAGCTTTCAGTCGCTATCTGGGATAGCGACTGAAACAATTAAAATAGAAATGGGGGTGGGATTCGAACCCTGCTCACGCGCACGGGAGAGAGAGGCCGTGACCAACTGGACTTCGAGACTTTTCTATTATACATTATTATCATATTTACTAGTACTTTAAGAAATTTATTTATGCAGCCGAAACCACAAAATAAATTTATATTGGTGAGACTGGGATTTGAACCTAGGTCACAAGTGTGGGAGTGTTAGCCTATAACCAGTTGGGCTACATTTGTTTTGTGTTATGTAATACACTTGCACATAGTAGTATTTCAAGAATTCCAGTGAAATGAGTCAAACTTTTATTTGTGTTTGTTGTTTTTTTTTTGGGAAGAGCAAGCATGAGAGTTGTTGTGTGTTATGTATATACATATGCTCTGTATGTGTTGCAACGCTTGTGCTATAATTTTTTGTCGGTCTCAAGTTTTTAGATGTACTATTGTGCTCAAGGTACATTTTGTCCCTTATTTAAGGAACATATCTAAATGAAGCCTTATATAAAAACTATTTGATAAATTCACATAGAGTCTTAAACTCATTGCCCTGTCCATGAAAATAATTTTTTTTGAGACGTCTGGTTGATATAGGCCTGTTGCCCTCAACTTCGGTTAATTTTTGTTATGCCTTATGAAGTAATTAACTTAATTTTTATGATGGAATTATGAAGACATGTTTTGTTAGTGTAAAATTAAAATTTGTTTTATGATTATAACGTTTTTATAGGGATCTAATTGATGTGAACAAATTAGAAGATTATTCTTTGTGCGTTCAACTGCTTTGCCGTCTTATGGTACTGCCAATACTTGTTAAAAAAAGTAGAAATGTGAGCACTTGCAAAGCAAAAATGAGACGTGGGGGGAGTTTCTAAGAATTATATTTCTGGGATACTCTTACTAAATAGAAAGAGAACAAACCAAATCCGTCAGCCACGTTCGAACCCCTAACCCTAAAAAAACAAACAAAATCTGTCTACCGCGTTCGAACCTGCAATCCCAAAATGTAACAAAACCTTACATGAAACTATTGCCTCCTCCCCCTCCCCCTCTTTGGCTGGTGTTGATACTCGGATGGTGTGTAGCGAGAGGGGGCATGACGATCCCTAATGCGTCATGTCTGCACAGGCGGTGTCTGTGCGGATGGTGGAGCTTGCGAATGCTGAGTCGGCTGTGTAGGAGGTGGAGCATCAGCATGGTACAAAGCCTGCGTAGAATGATGCTGTGACTGGATAGGAAACTGGTACCACGTAGGAGTTGGCAAGTCGTGACCCAACCCATGGTCCAATGCAACCATGTGCGTAGTAATGTCGACCTCCTCGTCCGAAGAGTCCTCATCATGACTGACATGTGGTTGTGGAGGTGGAGGGCGCGACGAAGAAGGGCGATCCACCGGTGGAATATGCGGGGCAGAAGGACGAGGCGGTGACGGTGATGATGGAGGCGGCAGCAGCACTCCGAAATCAACAAGAATCCCATCCATCCGCCACCGGGCATCCGCACAAAATGCCTGCATCTCTGCTCTACTCACGTCCTGACCATCACGCAACCGGACCTCCATGTCACCTAGATCAGCGGAGATGGCTCCAATGGTGTCGAGCTACAGACACGATGCACATGCAATTATGGAATGATGATAATTGCGAAGGTGTTTAAGTTATGGGGAGGTAAAGTACTTACAGATGAGTGAACCCGCGGTGCAAGGCGTTGGTCGAAGCGCTCGTCGATGGTCGAAGGACGGATGGGCTCCACACTCGCCACTGGTAGACCACCCGTCAGTCTATACAACGTGCGAGGTCGGTACCACGCCAGGTACGAAGAGTGGATGTTGTGGCAGTAAGGTCTGTCCTCTTCAACCGTCCGAGTGTGGGCATGATCCATCCACTCCTGCACATAGGGCTGCTGCCTAACGATGAAATCGTCCCTATGTCGACGTACCCTTCCTCGATTGCCTGTGGATAAAAAAATGTTTAGTTAGAATATATGTCTAAGTTATATAAAAAATAATTCATAAGTGGCATATACATACTCGTGAACACTATGTCTGATCTGTCGAGGAGGCGGCACAGGAACATCCTGTCGTAGGCCGAACTGGCGCATAACTCGCTCAGGTGAGTACCCCTCAACCATGTGTGAGAAGACAAGAAGCACCTGGGTACGCCAATAAGCAGCATCCTGCGTGCATAGAGATGAAAGGCCTGCTGGGGCGATGTCCTGGATGTGCTGCTCTGTCCACGGACGCCAGATGACGTTATCATCGAGTAGCAAATCAAAGCTCATAGCGTATGAACTGTAGCAAAGGTGTGTCTGATCCGTGGCCCAGCGCAAACCCAACCTAGCCCACCTCCATCCCATCACCGGGCCGTCCCGGATATCATGGCCTAACGCGAATTGATCCCGCGGCACCAGTGGTCGCCCGACCGAGAAGTGCTCGTACGACCAAATCTGTAGGAGTATAGCACACCCTGCGAATATAGAATGCGGCTGGTCTCTGCTCGTGGCATCACACAATCCCCTATATGTGTGGCACAACACGGCCGATCCGAAACTGAACTGCGGCACCTGCCCTAGGTCGGAGTCCGCAATAAGTCTGGCAAGCTGAACGAACTGGCGCTCGCAGATGTCTCCGTGGGTGCCAGGGAACAGCAGCCACCCAAATAAGTATAGTAAGTACGCCTCGAGGTGACGGCGGAATACCTCCTCAGGAGCGCCCACCGGGAATGCGGCATCTCGAACAGCGCGGAGGTATGCCTGGGGAACTCCTGCCGTCTGCGCGAACCCTCCTGCTGGCCCAATCCCCTGAAAGCGCTGCAAGAAATCCAGACGCCATGCAGCTCGGTCTATCGCAGTGGGAACATATATATCTCCTCTGATGGGCAAGCCGAGCAGCATACTAACGTCCTCCAGTGTCACAGTCAGCTCTCCAAAACTGAAGTGAAAAGTGTGTGTCTCTGGCCTCCAGCGGTCCACAAGCGCACTGATCAGAGATCGGTCGAAAGGAAATCGCTGTGCCTGATCGACCATACGAGCGAACGGAAGTAATCCCGCCTCAAGTAAGTGAGGTGCGAACCGCTCATCCAAAACCCACATCTCCCGCGGTGCCCTCGTGTACAGCGCGGGCAAAACGGTGCCCTGTACTAGACGACCAGCACGGTGCCGCTGCTGATGGTGCGGTGCAATCAACTCGGGAAGCTCCTGGTCGTCGGCCATACCTGTGGTTATCATGTATTGTCCAATTAGATGCATTTCCAACATTAGAAATAATATACATTCACTTACAAAAGGTAAACATAGAGTATGTAACACATTACAAGAATACAAAAAGGTACACATAGAGAATGTAACACATTACATTAATGATTTACATTCAAACATTACATTGAAACTGTGAGGGACCCACCCGCTGCAGTGGGCCCCAGGTATGGCCGTCAAGCCTTAATACACATCGATATACAAAGGCCAACAAGGCCAACTACTAGATTTTATGAAAGTAGTTTTATCTGGTCTCCAAGACCATCCCACAGGCAAAAACTCGAGTGCAGCACGTAACCCTTCTAAACTCCAGGTGATCCTGCTTCGCTCATCTCTTGCTTCTCTTCAACTGTATTTTCGTTATTAAGCAAGGGTGAGTACAAAGTACTCAGCAAGTCTCTATATAAGAATTTATCCAATGCATGATAGGCTATGTCTACTTTAACAGTCTATATGGTACAGAATAGTAAATTTCACAAACACATTTCCAAAGCGAATTTAAATACAATTGATTAGCAAAATGACGATAGAAAACATGTGCTACACTTGTGTGTACTTTAACAGTCTTGGTCCTACACTTGTGTGTATGATTTGGGATGGCCAGAGGTGCAAGATGGTGAGGTGTTCTATTGTTGCTATGTATGAGATTTATGATTTTGTGATGTCTATGACTGAGATTGTGCTGCTAGAGGTATGTATCTCATGTGGCAATGATGGTTTGAAGGTTTCAAGTGTTTAACGGATGATTCCTGATCTCTGATGCATAGGCTACTAATGCTGTACTATCTTCTAATCAGTTCTTGTATGAATAAACATAATCCCTAATAAATGGGAGTTTGGGGTCCAATGGTTACCTTGCTGTAGCCGTGGTTTATTGGCTGCTACTGTGTATGTGGTTATATATATTGTTGGGTTTTAGGAAATAGGAAAGGACTGATTTGCGATGAAATCTGGACTGAATCACGAAAAGTGGTCAAATGGACTTATTTGGCTGAGAAGTTTTAGGACTGGTATGCAAGCACATTAAGATTTAGGATTCCAGAGAAATCCAGAAGAAATCTACTCTGGAATCATCTGAACTGAAGGCTGAAATATTAAGTAGGGTAGTTAGGGTATTTTAGTATTCTGGTTTTCGAAAACAGAATTAGGTTGAGTTTCTGGGTCTTAGGAACTGAATTTGATCTCGACGCTGAAGACAAATATGTATAGGATAGGTAGGAGATCCTATCTGTTCATCTGATTGCAGTTCTGAGCTATCTGGGGAAATTAGGCTAATTGTGGGCCTGGAAGGACTGAACTGCAGTTAAGAAAATTAGGAGACTGGACCAGTTTATAAATGTTTTGAAATGAACTTAATAACCTAGTTTTTGGATATTACAGAAACATAGAGTATGTAACACATTACAGAAGTGATAAAACTTTACTTGGGTGGAATAATATTACATAAATGCTTCAGTTTGTCGATGCTGTGGACGTCCCTGCCACTTGCGGGCATTGGTTTCTCCGGTGACCAGGCTGCCTGCAAATCGTGCATCTACGGAGTCCTTCTTCACGCTCGGCTACATCCATATCATTTTGTATCCGCCTCGTTCGACGTCGGCCCGCATGGCCGATACGAAGCTTCTTGTCCGGGATCCACGTGACGCCATCTTCAGGCGATATCTCCTGATAGTCGCCTATCGCAGCAAATCCGTGGAAGACACCATCCCAAGTCTTAGACAGGTTTTGCAGACTATAATATTTAGAGATGTATTGCGTCAGAGTGATTCCCGGAACTGCGCAGGCAGCGATGACATGAGAGCAAGGAATGTGCAGCAGCTGCGGCTTCCTACATGTACATTCGACATGTGTATTTGTAATTCTGCACTCGTGGACCCGTCTGGCTCTCAAGGTGCCTTGAACGAATTTGTGTCGTAACCGGACCTCATAGTTTCCATTCAGCCGGCTTAGGACGGACACCTCGTGTGACAATGACTTTCTCGTCCGAAATTCAAGGTAGTCGTTAATTTTCTTGGGCCAATGCACTAAAGGGTCGCGCACAAGTATTGCTGCAGCGGAACTCCGACTGTCATAGTAGGCTATTGTGCGGTAAAATGTCATCTCAACAATGGCGGTAACAGGTAGGCATCGCACACCTTTCAGGACAAAATTGTACACTTCGGCAAGATTTGTTGTCATAATGCCGTACCGTGCCCCATCTGTGTCGTGCAGCAATGACCACTTCTCCACTGGTTTCAACTGGATCCATTGACTGAAACTTGGTGGCCTCCTATTGTTTCCCTCAGTGCTCACGTCCTTAGTCTCGGCTCTGCCCTGCTCGTGGTTCAGCTTCAAAGTACTCTCGTCCAGTGATTTCCATATTGCTGTGAACTTGGACTGTTGATTCTGTCTGGCAAGTCTTTTGAACAGCTGCATCAGGCGCCTACTCTTGAAACGAGTATGAAAATTTGCGCCCAGATGCCGAGAGCACCAACGACTCTGCAAGTCATTCCAGGTTAGAGATGGATCCACTCCAGATTGCATGTATTCAATTGCACTCAGCATTCCTTTATTTCTATCGTGAATTATGCACACACGCTCCCGATCTTTCACCACCCCATTCTTCAGTAACCCCAAAAACCACAACCAGCTGCTATAGTTCTTCCCCTCGACTACTGCATATGCTACGGGGAGAAGCTGGTCATTTGCATCAGTTCCCACAGCAGTCAGCAGTGTCCCCTGATACTTCCCAGTCAAGAATGTTCCGTCGATGCAAAGAACGGGCCTCATGTACGTAAAAGATGCAACACACTGCTGGAATGCCCAGAAAAATCTGCGCAATACCATGCACTCTGGTATGACAATACCATCTGAACCGATAGCCGGTGTATCAACGATTTCGGTAATTGTGCCTGGATTTGCTTGACATATATGCCGAAAGTGCCTTGGTACGAAGTTATATGCCTCTACATATGTCCCGAAAAGCTCCTCAAGCGCCTTTTGTTTCGCCCTCCATGCCTTTCCGTAATTGATCTTGTAGCCGTACTTTTCGGCGACGTGTGCAATAATCACTTTCGGTGCCATTGCCGTATTTTCTTTTACGATGGATAGTATCATACTGGCAACAAAACCGGAGCTTATATTTTGATGCTGCTGCAACATGCCCTCCGCCAGACATCTGTGCTCCACAACTCTAGTCACCTGAAAGAAAGGCTCATCTTGTGGCTTCGTCACACGTACATACCATGGGCAGTTATCAACCAGGCACTTCACAGTCCACAAGCTCGGATTTGATTTAACAACTCGGAATGGTCTATTTAGTGCAACAGCCCATGTAGTGATGGCTTTTTTCGCATCGTTTTTCGTCCAAAACAACTGTCTAAGCTGGACGGTTGCTTCATTGAAAGACCATTGCGAATTTAGATCTCCAGGGACCACAGCTGACATCAAAGATGATGGATCATTCCATTCATTTATAGGATCCTGCTGTCCTCTGGGTTCCGCGGGAGACTCGTACATATCTGACGGATCGGTGTACTCCTCCTCGTTGAAATTCGCCTCTATTTCGGGCAGTTCATCACCTGCGTCCGCTTGATGGTCACCAAACAGATTTATCGGCGGGCCTCTTTCAGTTGGCATAGCTGCACTGCCACTGGCAGTATTGAGATTACCAATGTAACTTGGTCCTCCAATGGAATGACTACCTTCCGAACTATCTACGCTTACAACTTCTGTGTAAAGTATAAAGACTTTGATACCATTGTCTGGATTTGTCACCAGACGTGCAAACGAACCCCACGATTTGTCGCCTTTAAGTCTCTTAAGTACCCATTTCTTTCCCTCCGGCAGCAGGCCCTCAACCCTTACAGTATCCCTCGCAGGATTCAGTTGCAACAAACTGATTATCCACATCTTCAAGTCATTGAAACACATTAACTGTGGTTGTGACATTTCACCATATACATGGAAACACGCACTCAGATCATCACCGTCTGCTCCATTACGAATTAAACCATCACCATAATAAACAGAAACCGTTGTGGGGTGCTCCATAACCTAATTACATTTACTTTCCGTATCAGGTCAAAACAGGACAATATATTTTTTTGCCTAAAACCACACAATTTCATAACTATGGTTTTCACATACTACGATTTTCAAGTACTGTGTATCCAAAAAGGTCCTAAGTTAATAATCAATGTAAATAATTCAATATCTATTTCTTATTTTAGTACAATTGAATACTAAATAATCAATATAAATAACATGTTTATTACAGTTGATTGATAAACAATACAACTGATCAATAAAAATACTAAAGGGACTTCATCTTTTTTTAATTGGATATAACATGTTTCAGTGTGTGCATATATATAAACTAGGTAGTGAGTTAACATAATATATGCATATGTAATTGAAATGCACAGTATAAAAGGTTTTGCATTCACATGGAAGTCTTGAATGAATTAACATGTACTAGCAAATAATAGAACCTTGGACAGCTTTATATATCCGCTACCTGATGCTTATGCATCATTCGATTGATATGCATTCCAGTACAACAAGGTGGTGGTTTTCAATGAATCTAGCCTATTTATGCAATGAACCTGACCTATTTTATGTACTGTCATGAATATACCCGGCAATTTGGTCAGAACTTTTAGAATTTAGTATATTTGGTTTATGTCTAATTATCTACTCTTTTTCGTTGTAGAAGTGTTGGTGGAACTTTGGACAAATTGAGTAATGTAAATAATACTTATCCCTTCCTCTGGTTTCTGTTCATGTAAATAATACTTTGGCTAAATTGATTAGAATTGAGTAATGCAAATAATTCCATTTCAATATTAGCTACGAGTTACCGAATATGCACCTCAGTAATCGTCGAAATCCTCAGTACGTTGAAATCCGGAATACAACGATTCGCGGCGACGAAGGACGACGACGATGGGAGGAGTGACTCCTTCTCCTTCTTCTTCCCTCACTGCCCTTTTTTTTTCCTCTCCTGCCTTTTTTCCCCTCCTCCTCCTTCTCCTTCTCCTTCTTCTTCCCTTACTGCCCTTTTTTCTTTTCTTCCCCTATTTTTTTTCCTTCTTCTCCTTCTCCTCCTTCTCCTCCTTCTTCTTTCCCTCCTCCCTGCCTTTTTTTTTTCCTCCTCCTCCTCCTTCTTCTTCTCCCGAATTTTTTTTCCCCTCTTCTCCTCCTCCTCTTCCTCCTCCTCCTCCTTCTTCTTCTTCTTCCCCTCCCTGCCTTTTTTTCCTCCTCCTCCTCCTTCTTCTTCTTTTTTTTTCCCTCCCCTGCCTTCTTCCCTCACTGCCCTCTTTTTTTTCCCCCTCCTCCTCCTCCTCCTCCTCCTCCTCCTCCTTCTTCTTCTTCTTCTTCTTCTCACTGCCTTTTTTTTTTCCTTTTTTCTTTCCCTTCCTCCTCCTTCTCCCCCTTCCTTCTCCTTCTCCCACTTCCTCCTCCCTCGATCGACACTGGCCGGCGACAATGGCGGCGGCGACGAAGGACGACGACGACGGGAGGAGTGTCACTCCGCGGCGAGGCGCAGCTCGGGTTGCTTGTCGACGGCGACAATGGCGGTGCTCCGTGGCAAGGTGGTGCTCCGTGGGGTGGCGGTGCTCCGTGGGGTGGTCGTCGACGGCGAGATCGGCCGCGGAGGAGGTGTATTTTAGGTTTAGGTTTTTTGAATTCGAAGATCCACGGAACCCGTTCGGCCTCGTTTTGTTTTTAAGTTTTCCTGCGAGTATTAAACTACTACTACGTGGAAGTGTAACATATAACAGAAAAGTCTCGAAGTCCAGTTGGTCACGGCCTCTCTCTCCCGTGCGTGTGAGCAGGGTTCGAATCCCATCCCCATTTCTATTTTAATTGTTTCAGTCGTGGCCCATAACACGCGACTGAAGGCCATTTTTCAAATTTTAAAAAGTTTCGGACCAGTTTCGAAATTATTTTTTTTTAATGGGTTATTCGGAAAAAAAATTCAAAAACTCTAGCAGTAAAATAGGTCACAGCTAATTTCCAAAAGAAAAGGAAGATGTCGGCCTACTTGATCTATCAGACTTATCATTCACGTTGGATCTCTACTTGTACAAAGAGTAAATTTTTTTTTTGAGAAATATGTACAACGAGTAAACTTATAATATGCGGATGCAAAAATCCAAAACCCAATCCCGATAGGTCTGGAGAAAAAAGTTGCCAGTTCGCACCTAACTCATTACCTTGTCAATTTGCAGCTTGAGAAAACTTGATGGTACAATTTTTTTTCGAGGAGTTTTGGAGCAGTTGACTACCATAATTAATTTAAAAATTAAAGCAAAACAATCATACATCTAATCTTACCGACAACAATTAACTCACACATTTATAAGACAGTATTTGAAATTTATAATCTGCGAGTATTAGTATTTGATCCTTAATTTCTATCAAAATATCTAAATATCTTATTAGTTAGTCTGCAATTACTCAGCAACATTACTCCTCCTATCTAAGAAGGTATGACCTATAAGAACTTGGTGACATGCGTTTGGTTTTGTGATTAATATGATAGAACAGTACAAAAAAGGGGTGTGTGAACAAGACGAGAAAAGAGACTGGAACAAGTTATGAGCAGCATTGTCATTATGGAGATATGAGATCTTGACTCGAGATCAATGATATGAGCTAACACATTTTCTTGGAGCAGCCATTCCAGTGTTCAGATGAGAACGCCAAGGCCGAACTCAAGTGCACCATGATCAATGCTTATAACTTAGGAGGTAGTTGAAGAATACAATGGAATTGGATGCTCTGTTTTTCTTTTTCTTTTTTTCATTGTTTTTTTGGCAAGTGCTCTTATAGAAACAATTCATTTTATTGGCAAGTGCTCTTATTGATGTCCAACATAGATTGTAAAGATATAACATATATCAAAACTGAATAAAAAACAAAACATCTCTATGTAGTAAGATTAAAATGAGACAATAAACATATATCTCTGTTTCTAAACATATGACACATGTATAAAGAGAAATCTTCTAACAAAAACTTTCACAACAACGTATTCTTGAGCAAAAGCGCGTATTCTGATTCACTTGCTAATCCCCGATTCCAACCTGTTGTTCTTATCTTATTTATGGGATAATTGCCATTTTCTTAATTCCAAGCCTTACAGCAATCAATTACTCGCCTTCCCCGGTATTATAAGGCTTTTTTTTTTCTTAAAGCCCCTTATGAATTTGGAAGGGAGTTGCTTTCGAAGCGAAGTGAGGTAATACGATCCAGCAGATCAAATGTAGCAGTCTCTCCTTTAAGTTCCTGTCCTTCATCCAAAAGCAAAGCAAAGCAAAGAGCCTTTTATGCACATTACTTAGATCTGGATGGTACTATAATGATCTGTTTTGGAGGATCCGATCTAAGACAATCGTGAAGGGTTTTTTAGTGTTTGTATCAGATGGTACTCCCTTCACTTTTGGTCTATCAGATTTAATCATAGAGAAAACAAAATAAATTCAGACCTAAAACCACAAGTAAAAGAAAAAAAGAAACATATAAGAGATTATTTATATTATAAATTTTTCTCCAAGTTAATTGACGTCGAACTCATTGTCAATAATATGATAGAAGACAACTTGAACAAGTCTGGTATCTAACCAATAGCGATAAACGCCCACCAATCAACTTCAAACAACAAAAGAAACGCCAAAAGAAAGAAAGGAGAATGAAAAAGGAGGCCACCCCCAGACTGACGAGAGCCGTCAAAGGAGAGGGAAGCCCTCTTTGCCTTTTCGTTTCCTCGGGATTGCGGAGGAAGTTTCATGTAAAATCCCCCATTGCTCTCACTTGTCGCTACAAAGGACGGAAGATAGAGATGTGCCTTTCGTATCATCTCAAATGGCTAATCAAAATTTTAATCACATCAATGTTTATATGAAAGAGAAAATGAAATAATTAATCATCTCACAAATTTCTCATTCATCTTGATTTGAAATATTAATTTACATCTAATGACTCAAATGAAGAGAAATAGACATACTTTTTTATCCTTAATGGCAAATTATACCAATCCAGATTGAAGAATACAAAATCTATAGTAGGAAAGTAATTTGGACACCGAAATTATACATGCTCTCTAAATTCACCAATAGTTATATAACTGTGATATGAAAGCATAATACATGGGATCCTGAGTGACAAAAGAATAGCTTGGTCACTGCTCAAGTTAAAAACAACGGCAATGTACATATCAAAGAACAAAGAATGGTTCCTGGTTGTTATCTCGTAGAAAATGATTTCATTTCCTGAGCAAAACCATTGCCCAGCACAGCTATACACTTGCAAGTTGCAACATTTGATATTTTACAAACCTCAGCCTAAGAGAGCAAGATAATAACTCAATTTTGGGGTGAAAAGAACTAAAGAATGGAAAGATACAGCCAACTCATATGATTTGTGGCGTTCATCGCTTGCATTTAGGGGACTAATTTACAGAGCTTCTGATATACATCTGTACACACTTAAAAGGATAAACTCCAAGCCTCCGACCGATCCTTGCATTGACCTTTGCACTGTTTCGAGTCCATTTGTGAACAAAAGCCGGAGCCAAAAACTTCGCCGGAGACAAACTGCCACAGGTAGAAAAAAAAAGCATTGGGCTTTTACGCATACCAGGTTTTGCAAGATGGTCTCTTGGATCAAAGTTGGTGGCGTAATGAGCCTTGCTCCTTGCGACCACTCTCATGTATGTCATGAATTAGTTGTTGAAGCTCTGGGAAGACTGACACAAGCACCTGTTCTAACATTGCATAACCCAGCTGCTTCAAGCAGACGGTGGACTGCAGCATGACACAGGTTAACACAGAAACCTGAAAGATGTTTTATAATGACTTTTAGATGCTACGAGTTTGGATTTAACTTACTTGGAGGAAGTAATACATGTCCCTTGCGCTGCGTCGGTACTGCTTGTACCCAATTATGCTGACTAATGTAGCTGGAGTTCCACCTAGAAAAGGTCATTGGATATCAAGTTAGTTGGACCGATGGCTTCCCTCTAGACAAAGAACCTAATTGTAGGAAATCCTTTGGGACAGTTCCACATGCATATTCTTAATGGCACTTGCTCTTGTAATGCAGCAAACTGGCCTAAACAGATAGTGCATTGTTGTGTATTCAAAATCTGGTATAACCAACACACACACACACACACACACACACACACACACACACACAGAGCATAAGTTTTGATTTACAATGACTACATCAAGGTAATGAGGATGTCAGATCACAAATATGTCATATCACAGGATTCAGAACTTGCTGCAACACACAATCTAACTACAGAAACTAACACCACAAATACACATTTGTGTTGCACAGATACATCACCAGACATTTGCAGGACGATTTCATCAATCGAAAAGCACTGAAAGCAAAGGGCCAAAATAAGTCAACAGACTCACCTAATAAAAGTTTCTTAACTTCACTGGCTCTTCGAGATGCCTCAAGCTGAAGCTCAAAAGAGCTCGGACTGCTGTTTCTGTTGCCAAAAGCCTGGTTTGCACTCCCTGACAGGTGTTTGTCAAATTGACTCTCTCCTGTCTTTCCTTGATAGCCATCTAACCTGGTGAAGAACATTCCATTGGGCCAGAGAGTCTGTAGAAGGACAAATCTGTGATTTGCAAAAAGAAATGGGGGAAAAAACAGACACACATACATTTGCATCTGGTCTCTTAGTAACAACAGATCTAGCTTTGTTCCTGTTGGATCATGATTATGAAAGAATCGACATATCTTGGGACTAAAATTCCCAGTGATTGGCCATAGAAGTAACATCTTCTGTTAGAAGTTAGGACCTTACTATGCAAGAATAAGTTGCTAAGGCACTAGGGTGATCCTTTCATATAAATATTTAGCAAAATTTGATTTTCTATTACAAAAGTGGCCTCTACAACAAAACTAATGACCCCAGAAAGGAAAAGGAAATTATGGCAAATCATTGCACTGTGCTAGTTAAATATATCAATTCAAGTGGAACCTTCAGCTATATGGAACAACCTCCTGCACAATTTGCTGCAGCAAACAATTACTAGAACCAAATCACAGGAAAAAGTAAAATTCAAATAAGCAGTACAAAGAACAAAGAACAAAAAATATAGAATCAAGTCCACTTACATCTTGAATCCAACAGATTCCATGAGCAATGACATCATCTTTTCGAAGCCAATTGATTTGTCTCAAAATCCAATCATCAATTGCATCTTCCATAACCAATTGCAAAATTTGTTTTGATATCCAAAGAACTTGCCTTCTGCAGAGAATAGAAAATCTCAAGTAAAACATCATGTTCTGCAATTGAAAGCCAAAAACAATTAATTTTCCAAAGCATGCAAAATTGGCCAGATTGTTGAATCCTGTCACAAAATGGGGTCTTCATGAAATAGATTAAAGTACAAGTGAAATGCATATAAAGATATCTTACAGACAAGAAAACAAGATGATCAACATAAATAGGAAAATGGACTGGGTATTTATCAGAGCAAGTTTAAACAATCCTTGGTCAAAAAGTTTCACAGATACCCCTCCCAGATTTCATCATCATGCAACTGAATCTCAGAGAATAAATTGTCATATGTTAACTGGAGCATATCATGACGTCCAGCAATGGGTCCAAGCAAGTCGAAAGCACATAAATGGGTGTCTAATGTATCATTGTACTTAACTCTAACATAGTGTTGACATGTACAACATCAGTCAGAACATTAGTGAAAATTCTAGAGAAGCACACAGTAGAGAAAGTTCATGGGAAAGAACTGGCGCACCTTATCCAACCACGTCGCTTGAGTTGGAATACCTTTTCAACTAGATTCAACAATGGCACGCTAACATTTGTTGGCATCCACTGCCAAATACCAAAAAAATAATAACAAAAAAGAATGGAAAACTCAAAGTGAAAGTTCGCTGGATAAAATGATGATTTGAAGAACGTAAGTATATACTAATAAGCGATACCTCAGGAGGAATTCCTGCTGGATCTTCAAATGGACTTAAAGATGCCATGTTCAAAGAATCAAAATTGGCCATTGCAGGTCTATCCAATTGTTGGCTTCTTTGAGAATCCAAACTGGAGTATGCTTCAATATTCCTAGTAGCACTTGAAGCATAGCCTCTATTGTTCATCTCATTGTCCGAGTGGCAGCCGCTGGTTACAGATGATGGGCGACTTTCATAGTTACTATCATCATCAGACAGGCTATGGGCAGTTTCCAAGTTTATGTGGTGCAGAATGTGCTTGTCTGTCTCCTCCTGGTTCCAGGATAGAGCCATCCTATTCTCTGTTAATTGTGAAGGACCACTGGAAGGTGATGTGCCAACCACCCGTTTCAAACCATCTGAAACCCCCTTAAACTGTCGAACTATATCATCCATGGCATCATCAACATTAACTGAACATTCAAAACAAACAATGATCTTAGACTGCAAAAAGGCCAATTACACAAGTTTTTAACTGTCAACAAATCAAAGGATAGAGACCAATACCAGCCAAGGTTTTCATAACTGAAGCGGACTTCCCAGAAGAGTAATTCTACAAAACAGAATAAGCAAACAAGGGAATAAGGACTACAGAAAAGTATCAAAAAATAAGATGCAACAATTCTTTCATTTGACACATAAGGCATATAAAGATTTTGTCGACTTCAAACTACACACCTTTGAGGATGCACTCAAAAAGTCCCAAACTTCATGTTGCTCTGCAATGTTAGGTATAGAGAGGAGATCCTGTCAAACACTCATAATTAGTGTCAGCACACACAAAGCAAAAGATGGAGATACATGCAACAGTCAAAGACTAGAAGCATACTTGAAGATATTTGTCCAGAAGAATGCACCGCTGGTGCACAAGGTAATCATCAATACTAGATGAAAGAAAACTTTTTGGAGGCAAGTGCAGCGCATAATTGGGTATCTCCTTTAGTTGTCGATGAAGACGCTCAAAATTCCGGTATCTATAAATGAAATATGGAAATCACCACCATGTATTATAATTAAAGGTAGAGAAAATTATAACTATACCACTGTAAAGTTCTTAAATAATAAATATAACATTGCAAAACTCTAAACTATAAAAATACCACTATAAATAACAATCTTTATATTTATGACACTCTAGACCATTTTGAAGCATTACTCACTTTAAAAAATGTTTTAAAAATTCAGAATTTTTATAAATCCCTAAACTACCCTTACTCTGATTAAATATGTTACAAATTAGAAGGTGACTCACATATACTCTTGAGATGGCATCTACCTACATTCTAACATAGTATTTCTTATGGCTTCCTATGGCATATTATGGCTTTGCCCAAATGAAATATAATAATTTTATTTAAAGGCTTACATAACTATTGGATCTTTCTCATGTGGCAAAATCCTAATCATACAACTAAATGTACCTTCTAGTAAATATCTAAGAAGTTTCTAATGTCTATTACAAAATTTCATATCCCAGATAACTTTAGAAATTTCTTACTCTTGCAAAATTGCATTTCTCTCTAATTTTCTAAAGAGTTCTTGCCATGGAAAATATTAGCTTCTTCTAAGACCTTCTTGCAAGATGTCTTAACTTTCAAAAGTTTAGAACTTTCTTGCAAAATATATTCTCTTAGTAATTTTATATTTCTTCTAGGACCTTTTTGAAAGAAGTTGTGCATTATTTATTTTTAACATTTCCTAATCTCCTCAAATCCTCCCGTATCAGTATTGCTACTCCCCATCGACTCTAGCCAATCTTGCTTTGCTTCTCTTTCTCTCTACGCGTGGTGCCACCAAACTTTGCCAATCACATCTTCTCAAGTTACCGTGCCACTTTCCTACATCGCATTGCCTCGCCTACTTGCTTAGTCATGTCATCGATTGCACCCCCACTGCCCTACTCCACCCACCAGCACCTCTTATTCCAACTCCCCATACTCCATCTCTCTAATGCAAGACGTGAACTTGGCAATGCGGAAGGATTTATTTAGTGTTAAGTTTTTCAGTGGCTTTTTTAAAAGATACAATTGTCTTTGTTTGTATTATTTAATAGAGTGGCATTCGTACAAAAATAGTTGTTTTGTAGTGGTATTTTTATAATTTAGAGTTTTGCAATGGCATATTTATTTTTTGGGACTTTGTAGTGACATATTTATAATTTTCTCTTAAAGGTATTTCACTCCTCAAAACTGTAAAAGTCTACAAATATGTCTAGTAAAAGCATGCCTTCTTTTCACAAACCAGGTCTTGTTATCTGCATCACTCACAGCAATTGAATAAACCGCAAAAGATTTCGAACCAACTTTCTCAAAATATGCACCAACAACCTGCAAAGAAATACACAGAACCAGAAAGTGAGTCGCATAACTATTAAGAGGATATTACTTTACTTTAATAGTTTCATGTTGCATTGTCAACAAGAGGATTGAAAGTGAATTAGAAAAGTAGTTATATTTTCTATAGCTTGTAGAACTGATGGGATTATGTAAGACATGGGACCAATCATAGAAAGCAACCCCCAAACTAGTATTTAACAGACAAAACTAGCAGCATTCAATCTCATTAAAATCAAACAAGAGTCTGTAGACATGCTAGTTTTCATTAAATATTATGTAGTAAAGAAAGTAATAGCTAGTTGTCATTATATACCAAATAGTAAAACAAGTAACCAACAAAGAGAAGATTACTTATGAAAGGATGGGAACAGCAGCAAATATGACAGGTAATAGCATAAAGATATGCAATTGTTGATTTCTAACTTGGGTGAACTCCAACAGTTTATAAAAAAGAAATCATAACCAAAGAGCACATGAAACATGAACAACACATGCGCATAATGAATTAGAATATAAGTACTTACAACAAAATTAACAGTGACATACTGACATGCAAAACAGCAAAAACAGTTAGCAATTTGGCATGTATTTGTCATGAACTTCCCAAACTTATCTCAGAATTTGTTCCTGCCAGTATGACCATTAGTAATAGCACTCATTCACAAAGGTTGACAGCAATGAATACTAATCACATAATACTATTAGATCAATTAAATCTATTCAGTATTTCAGTACAACCCAGACACGAAAAATAGACAATTCCAAGTAAAACAAGATATTGAAAAGATTGAAAGTAATAGAATCAGCAAAACTGACCCGGCATCTTATCTTCGGAACATACAGCAGAACATCACCATGTGAGGTGGCCCTATAAGCTTTTTCATCATGATTTTTCCTGGAGTTTAAGTTTTCTTTGGAGACCATGGTTTCAGTACTTTTGGCCAGGCACCTTGTGTCCATATCAGGAGTACTATTAGATCGCTTTAGCTGACCTTTTGTGCTGTTGATAGTTTTAGAGGATTCTTCCTTAATATTGTAATCAAGTTGAGCTCCCTCTTTAGATTTCACTTCATTCATAGTTTGCAAAACATGCGAATCGCTACTTGAGGCAAAAGTAGATTGGACATTCCTATGCAAGCCTTGCATCAAGTTGACCATATATTTATCATCAATAGATGTAATCCTTTCATTGAAGTTGGGGGATAACTCTTTTCCCACAGTTACTGCATTTGGAACATTATCTATGCCTCCAGAACTTTTCACCCTTGACGAATGTTCCACTTTCATCATTTTCTTTTGGTAATTTCTTCCTATTGCCCACATGTTCTCAAGATTCTCAGGAGCAAGAACCTGAGATCGCCTTTTAGTAGCTGCATCTAACACCACTGCCCAATCTGGCTGACGATGCTGGATGGCACTCCCATGGTCATCCTCTGACTCTTTTGACTTGTTACCCTCATAGGTAGCAACTGAACTCATCCCATTACTATTTCCTGGTACTAAGTTACCTGATTCTGCAGACGAATTCCTTGATTCCATTTGACAACCCTTTGAATTTCCTTTATAAGATAAATGATCATGTGTCATTGTAACCGTGGTATTTGTCTTGAGTGAATTGCCTCCCCCACTGCTTGTATCTTTATTATTCAGAAGGTATATAATTAGCTCGTTCATGTAACTGAGAAAACAAAAGAAATTTGGAACGGGTTTAGTTACAGGTAAGCAGCAAAGTACGTATGTAATTGGATCAAAGAAAAACCGTTGCACAGAGTTGTAGAATCTTTAATGCCATGTTGCATGGATACTCATTATCAGGATTACATAGACATTGCAGATTACGTTATATGGCCTTCAGCTGGTGATAAAATAAACTAGTACAGTGTTCAGCACATCATTATGAACTAGAGGAAAAGCACATCAGCAGATATGGTTCACATGAGGATGAGGGTTCCCAACCCCGAGGGCATCAGCTTGGTTACAGCTAGTAACCAGAAACCCGAAGCAAACTGTTTCTTGAAACCGGTCAGTCCAAGGACTGGAAAAATAGGGTCCTTTACTCCAAGTAATGAATGATCCATGCAAATTTTGGCTGCTTTTCACATTATTCTCACTTTAGAAACAATTTTTCAGAAAGCTCTTTTTTTAAAAAAAATGTGAATAAATAGATTAAAAAATTGGCCATTCTTGCTGACTTTTGCCAGAACTTGGTCAAAAGCTGCTTGGTTCCTGATCAAGCGACCACCAACAAGATTCCCTTACATGTTCTAATTACATGCACCATTAATAAGATAAAGAGCTGAAACAATAACTAGGCTGAACTTGAGAAACAGTTATTTTTCTTCAAAATACATCATGATCCACAGTACCCAGTAAACAAGAATTTAAAAACAAAACTTGAAATAAAGCATTAGAGCTCAGCAGAAAAAAGAAGGAAAATTTAAAGTGCTAAGAGCTTACATAGGGCTTGCAAAGTTCATAGCTGGCTGCACAACTAGGCAGGTTAACAGTTCCCTGGAGAAACAGCGAACTAAAGGACTCTGAGCATCCTGTGGTCTCAAGGTTAAAGACAGAACTCCCCCAACAATTTGTTGAAGAACCTACAACTCATATTAATTAATTGGTGATATAAGTGGATTGCATCATAGCTAAATAGCTTAGCTCATACCTTGTATTCATGCTCTGAAGATAACAAAGCAGGATGAAGTTCCTTCGAGAGTATAAGATTCTGCTTCAATCTCTCATCTCTTTCCTCAGAAGACAATGTCGCTATGACATCCACACCAATTTGTGACTGATTTTTCCGGTAAATCTCTAAATGGTCTCCCATCAAATCAACCATATCCCTGTTATATAAAAACAAAACTTACTTCAACTTTCAAAAGAGATAATTGTGACTAAAAATAACATTAAAGCAGGTATTCAGGCACCTTGTTAGCAGGTCAACCAGATTAATCTCTTTCACTCTTCCTGATAATTCACCAAGACAATGAAGTATTAAGCTGCGTATCAGTTCTGGGGCCTCTCTGTCAGGAGTTATAGATGAATACCACAAATCCACAACAAAGTCTCGCAAAACTTTCTCAATGAAACTTTCAAAAGCAGCCTCAACAGAAGGTGAAGCAACTTTCCTCTTCCATCTTGGAACTGGTGGTACAGTTGAAAGGCGATGATCACTAGCAGACAACTGCCTTTTTGACAATTGAGACAAATATGTCTGCTTATGTACCGGCTGACCTCTCCAACGGAACTCCACTTTAAAAGAGATGTAGCGTATAAACGCAAGTATAAGAATTGACATGGGTACATTTGTCCACATTGATTTACTTGTATCTAGTTCAAATAAAGATGATGAGGCAATGTTACATATATGGAAGATGAGAAAGATACTAGGAACATAGAAATGAATAACTGCACAGAAAAACATTAAGGGAACATAGCAAAGAACAAACAAACAACTAGTACCCTCTCGATTCTGAATAACTCATCGGAGTACATATTGAAACAAAAACAGAAATCCATTTTGAAGAGTAAAGTTACAGTGAAATATATCTATGTTAGCTAAAAGTAAAAATTATGCATGACTTCAAGATTGACCTTTCTTGTTTTCCCATTTCCACCCCTGGGAAGCTCATTCTCTATTTCTGTGAATATAATTTTTTACTAACAACTGGATCAGCCAAATATATTTCAAATATTCACAAGAAGTGTTGCTTATACTAAGAAGAATACTAAGAAGAGATGACTTTTTCCTACAAGCTAGCTTAGTGCTCTATTTGCAAAATCATTATACAACTGTAGTCATGTACCCCTTCCCTTCATATCTAGATATTAATATATCATCAAAGGCAACAAAAGACTTATAAAGTTGGAAGTTCCTCAAGTATGAACTAAGGGGCTGGTTGGTTGCCTGGATCAACCTATCCCTGGATGGGATGGTGCAATACGCAGTCTTTAGTTGAAAGCACTGGATGTGGTGATCCTGGATGATATGATTGCACAAAGAGAAAATTTTGAAGAGATGGTACGATGGAGTTGTCCAGCTCATTTGGGTAACCAACAACCACTAAGTAAGGATGGTACAATGGTTGCCGTTCCCGGCTTGTATCCTTTTGAAGCTTGTAGAACACAGCTAATTTCAAAATCTCTCCCACAGAGTTCGCATGTTTGCTATAGAGCATAGACACCAATCTATCCATCTTGTGCATCAATGGTCAATGCATTCACAAATGCTCTCTCCAAAACAACACTCTTGCCTACAGAGTTACAGAAAAACCTACACAACATTTTTATCTCCTACAATTTAGCAGCCTCTCTTCCAACGCACTCATATGACCATACCTCCTCACAATTCTGATAACACATAATAGCCAAGGTTCATCCTTCTGTCTGAATTTGGGTGTAAGGATTCAAGCTCTTCTCTTTTTTGTTTTTTAGAATTGGAGACAATTAAGCAAACTTCTTACTAAGAATATTAACTCTACTCTCAAAAATCCCAACTGAAAAGTTCCTAACCTCTTTGTATCGATTTATATGAGCTTGCAGATGAGGTAACTACGAACACTAGTTATTCGTCTACAAAAAAAAAAAAAAAAAAAAAAAAAAAAAGCGTCCATTTTACATCGCCCTACCCACCCAATTCCCTCACAATTGCCGCATCCACAGCAGGAGTTACCCAAAAATTAATTCTCCGAGAAAAATATCGTGGTCTAGTAACCATAAAACAAACAATCCAACGCACGCAATCCCACATCAAAAACTTCGGAGCGCATTGAGAGCGAGAGAGCGAGAGAGCGAGAGAGGGAGAGAGAGCGTACGGGTGAGGAAGTAGGAGATGGCGAAGACGCAGAGGCCCCAGCACACGGTGCGCACCTTAGCCTCCTCGATCAGATCCTCCACGCTTTCCATCGGCCTCCCCATTTCGATCGGCTCGCTCGCAGCCCGATTTGGCGGAGATTCCGGCAGGATCGTGGTGAGACTTCTCTAGGGTTTCGCCGTCGTCGTCGCCGTCGCCGGAGAAGAATACGAGGACGCGGAGGAGGTGGCGACTCGGCAAGTCTGTCGACGGCGTCTCTAGCGTTTTATTTTATTGCTTATATTTTTTTTATTTCCTCTTTTGTTTTTGTAGGCTTGGCTGGATTGGGGCAAGACGTGAAGTGGAGTTCGTGTACACCGCGTACGTGGCTGCCTTGTGGGCCCCACGTGCCAGTGGATCTGATGGTGGGGGTGTTCTGTCCGTCCGATCGGAAGGCATCGCTGATCCGACGGTTCTGGTGGGACCCGTCCAGCACCGGTTAGGAGTGGGTAATATCCGACCGTCCGATTTGATACATAATTGAATAATACTTTTCTTTATCATATTTGTATCTGAATCTGAAGTTCAATATCGTTTACAAATCCAAGTCAAATACAAATCTGATTATTTTACAGAAAGTGTGTGTCTAAATTTTTGTCATGTTTATTTCTACTCAAACATGGGAATCTACTAATATACAATACAAATTCTAAGCAAATTCATATAAACTATGAGTTTTTTAGAAGTAAATAGCAAACTTCGATAAATAGTAAAATCTAATAAACATTTACATTCGTTCATCATTTGATGCACATTTGAATCCAAGTAATATTCAAATTTCTTTTTCAAAATACCAACGCATATCTGACATGTGACCACTTCCCTGTCCATAATCCAACCTGATTACACCATGCCCATGAAACATAATTAGGACAAGAGCAATCGTTACGTTGTCCTGCATGTTAGCAGTTGCAATGGTGCCGCATGTCATGCAGTATGATGGATTGGTACGCAACAAAGTTAGTTTAATGGCGAATAGTGATGATGTCAAATTTGTGAGTTCCATGGTTTCAGTGTCATGTAGAACTGCTTCGGTTCACATGATTTTTTTTTCTCTCTTTTTATAAGAAGATGCATAGGTTATTGAACTAAAATAACTAATGCTTTAGAATAAACAAGATGGACGAAGACAGCTAAATTGTGATGGATCGCATGCATTGCAAAGCAACATGTTTCTATAGGTGAGTCATTCATGTTAATGTACTTTTGTTTTCTTTTTATCCTTTCACAAATTTATGGATAAAAAAGTGATTAACATAACTTTGCACCTACACTATAAAGAGGCCATGCGATAAATTCCCACATTTAAATGAAAACCTTGCGAGTAGTATGTTTAGCAACTGAGATGGATCGTTTCAATTTGGATGATAAAGATTGCACATAAAATTGGAGATGTATATCTTGTATTTGCCAACTTATATAATTCTATTGTTCTATATATAAAAGTTAACATAAAAGCAAATGTTGTATTAAAAGTATAATTGAAAAAACACTAAACTAAATCCTTGCACCCTAAGCGAGAATCATACCACTAGAAAACATGCCAGCTTTGATGCTGTTGCTATATTCCAAAATTATTTATTCTCTACCCGTGACTTCGCTTCAGGACTTTACAAACATATCCCCAACAGGTTCAAAATGAAGCAATCATGTCACATTCACGAAATATCTGTCTTCATCCAGTCATCTCAAATCTTCTGCAACTAAGGTAGAGTCTAATGCGAAGGTGTTTTGAGAGGTGTTTCAACAAAATATTTTCAGCATATTCTGTCACGTGTGTGAAGTACTACCTGAAACACCTCTACTCCAATACAAAGGCATTTCACGAAACGTTTCACACGGACCCATGAGTAAATTAAATTTTATTAGAATTTAAGTGGTTTTAGTAAAATAGTAATAATTTTTAATTCAAAAATCGAATATATGCGATGTTTGGTCTCAATATGAAGATAATTAAAAAATCTACAACTTTCTCAATATAATCAACATCTAATTTGAACTAGATTAATGCATAAATCAAGAAACAAACTTGTATATAATTTGGTCGCATGGAAATCGAGACAATAAAAAATAAAAAAATCTCCGACGTCGACAACCTCAGAAAACGCCTTCTCTCTCCTCCGTCACGTGAAAAAAGGATTTTTTTTTTTTATTCCTGGGTGTCAGTGAAGCTCCGGCGTTGGACTTCGTCTAAGGCTCTCTCCAACCCACCGGCGCTTCGCTTGGCGCTTCAACAGAATATTCTTCAGTATATTCTGTGCCACGTATGCGAAGCACCATCTGAAACATCACCCTTCTCCAACCCACCGGCACTTCGCTTGGCGCTTCGCGAGGCACCTTCTCAAGCACCACCCTTCTCCAACCCACCGGCGCTTCGCTTGGCGCTTCGCGTGGGGCCCGCACATACATTATTTATTACACATTAACAAATTGATAAAATAAAATTCAGATAATTCGAAGACAACAAATTAAAATAAAATTGTTGTAAATAACAAAAAAAATTTTAAATTATTTTTATTTAAATGGCACACAAGAAAAAACATGACATATATTAAATTAAAATTCGGCAACAGTCGGCCGTTAACAACCGCACAAACAACTACTCATCGGTACCGTCGGCCCCGAAACGCTGCCAAATGTGCTTGATAAGATCCCGTTTCAGTTGCCGATGTGTTGGGCGAGCACGGATCGCATTATTTCGATCTAGCATATGTTCAAAAATTGGCGGAGTACTGCTGTGGACAGTAGGTGGTGTTACGGTTGATGTGCCTTGAGTATCGTACAATTGAGTGATCGGGTCATGAGAGTGCCACTCATCCTCGATTATCATGTTATGGAGGATGACACACGCTTTCATGATATTGGCAAGAGTTGATCGTTGCCAAAATCGAGTGGGGCCGCGGACAATAGCAAATCGAGTTTGCAACACCCCAAACGCTCGCTCCACATCTTTTCTTGCCCCTTCTTGATGTTGTGCAAATAACTTGAGTTTGTTCGTTTGGGACAAGGGTGCGGTCTTCACGAAGACAGCCCACTCGGGGTAAATACCATCAGTCAGGTAGTACCCCATATTGTACTCTGTCCCATTAACAGAGTACTGAACCGTGGAGCTTGACCGCGCAACACATCAGTGAAAAGGGGGGATTGGTTAAGCACGTTGATGTCGTTGTTGGATCCGGCGACACCAAAGAAGGCATGCCATATCCACAAGTCTCTGGATGCGACCGCTTCAAGTATTATTGTAGGGACTCCTTGATCACCACGGGTGAATTGGCCCCTCCATGCAACTGGGCAATTGCGCCGTTCCCAGTGCATGCAATCGATGCTTCCCAGCATCCCTGGGAAACATCGGTCCTCTCCTTCCTGGAGCAGACGCTGGAGGTCTTCGATAGTAGGTTTAAGGAGATATTCCTCCGCGAACCGATCAATGATTCCTTCGACAAAATTCTCCAGGCACCGAATGGCCGTCGACTCTCCGATGCGTACGTACTCGTCAACAGCATCGGCGGGCGAGCCGTACGACAACATGCGCAAAGCTGCAGTGCACTTCTGCAATGGAGATAGCCCCTTCCGGTTGAGGGCATCTCTCCTCTCCGTGAAGTACGGAGACCACTCCCCGAGAGCTTCGACGATTCGCAGAAAGAGGGGTCTCCCCATGCGGAATCTTCTGTGAAACAAGTACCCGGGGTAGACCGGAACATCGGCGAAGTAGTCCGCGACTAGACGGTTATGACCGTCTTCACGATCTCTTTCGATGTACCTTCTGCTACTTCGTCGGCGGCGGTGCGAGGTACCAGCACCAATGCTGGCTTCAACATCATGAAGAGCGTGACGCATAAGGGGTTCGACCGTTAGACAGGTTTGTGCTAACCCTGCTACGAACTCTTCCATTTGGTCGATGCCTTCGTCCTCACCACTACTTGTGGTTGAGCTGGACGACATTTTTTTGGGGTTGGTTGTGAAGTTGAGATCACCAAGAGCGGAGGCCTCGGTTGTGAAGTTGAGATAACTGAGTTGTGAAGATGAGGGCATGGAGGGGTCCAAATATATAGGGGTGTAAAATCCGAAGGCATCGAGTACATGTCTCAGCTCCAACGGCTAAAATCCAAAAGTACCGATCACATGCGTCAGCTCCAACGGCTAAAATCCAAAGGCATCGATCAGATGTGTCAGCTCCAATGGCTAAAATCCAACGGCATCGATCAGATGTGTCAGCTCCAACGGCTAAAATCCAAAGGCATCGAACAGATGTGTCAGCTCCAACGGCTAAAATCCAACGGCTATAATCTAAAAGTATCGATCATATACCACAGTACAAACAAGTGAATCCAAAACCACTTAAATTAATAGAGCGAGTACAAATTTTTAAATGAAAAGTACAATATTCAGTCTACTATTTGTTTTTCAGATCGTTAAGCTGCTCGTTGATGTATTCTATTGCAGCCTCATGCGTCGCCTTACGGTTCTCCGATAAATAGGATGTATCCATCCCAAGTAGCTTCGTCAACGACTTCATCAATGAAGCCTTCTCTTTGCTTCTAGCCATCCCCTGCAATTTATCGGCTACAGCAAGGGCTTTGTCGGCCATAGTATTAAGCTCGGCGTTGGCTTTGTCGATGCGCTCTAGGGTCTCCTCGCGCGCCGATGATGATCCGCCTAGTTTTCTCTTACCCTTCCGCTTTGCCGCGTCTCGCCCTTTAGGTCGTGGAAGCTCGACGGGGTCATCGTCGTTGTTCGACGACGACGTGTGGGCACCTTCTTCGTTGAAGCGAGCTCTTTTGGAAGAATCCAAGTAGCTTTGGCACCATTTCGGTTGAGCACATACGGCTCTCCACCAGTGCTCCATGATGAAGGCCTGACCCACCTCCTGCGTGTACATGTCGCGTGCTTGCGACATCAATTGGTCGTCTGAACGACCACTAGCATATGCATCGCGCAACCTGCAGTAGATACCATTGAACTGAACAATTTTTTTATTGCTCTTTTGCCAATGGTCTTTGCAGTGCCTGAGATCTCGTCTGCGATCAGGCGGACTGCTCTCGTTGTACTCGGCAACCACCTTTGACCAGTACTCGTCGCATTTTTGATTGTTCCCATCGACCGGGTCGAGGGAGTTATTCAACCATGCACTGATCTGGAGCACGTAAAATCCAAATTTAATAACAAAGTCTGCGATAGCGGAATTTAGTAGTTAAACGAGCACTCACAAGTCGCATGTCATCATTAACAGACCAGAGCATTCGTTTACGCTGTGCCCCAGCCCTTCGTTCACCTTTGCCAGCGCTGTCGTCGGCCTCGATCACTCCCGGGGCCGAGCTATGCGGAGTCCCGGTATCCGATACGGACGTGGACTGCGAATTTTTCCTCGGTGGTTGAGGAGGCGACATTCCTGCAGACATGGTCGGAGCTCCAACGTAATGAGGATTTTGGCCGTAAGGGCCGTAGGGGGATTGCGCGTACGGATGTGCATATGGATGTGGTTGGCCGTATGGAGGGGGTGCAGCGTACGGTGGATAGCACATCGGGTATGGTGGGGGAGGAGGCTGAAAACTGGGCGGATTTTGACTGTTTGGCGCTTGGGAGTTCTCCTCATCTAAATTTGGTTCGCCAAACCAATTAACATAACCGCCGGGGGGATTATTGGCCATTGGAAATTTTTTCGGAAAATACTGGATGAACAGGAGAGTGCAAAGTGTGTGAGTTTTGGTGTGCTTGAGGGTAAATGAGATGAAAATTGGGCATATATATAGGCAGGGGGTCACACAAATTTTCAGGAATTTTTTGCAATTTTTTTGGAATTTTTTGGATTTTTTATGAATTTTTAACCTCAGAAATGAATAAAATAACTCCAACGGCTATTTTTAAACGGCTTAATTTAAACGGCTATTTTTTAAGTCACTGACAGGTGGGACCGAGGGCACGAAATTTTCAAACGGCTATTTTTCCCCGAAACCGACACTGACATGCGGGCCCTCTACACACGCGGGCCCACCTGACAGCGACTCAGCAGGCGCACGCGCGCGAAACGCGTTCACACCGGCCCATGCGTTTTGTGGGGCCCACCGCGCCTCGTCCCGCACCTCCACACCGCACACACATTCACTGTCACGTGGCCCCGAGATGCATTTGGGCCCACCTGTCAGTACGATTTCACGGGAGGGTGCGAAGCCACCGTTTCTCGCGCCGTGGGCCCCGCAAACCGCGTGACGAGGCGCCCCCGCGTGCTCCAACGCTGCCGCTTCGCCCAATCACGCGTCTCGGGCCCCACCTGTCAGAGCGTCACCGTTGCAGTTTCGCCTGGCGTCGTCTCTCTCCTCGCGCGATTTTTTATTAATTTTTTCCGGTGGGACCCACTTGTCAGGGCGTCGAGGCGCCGGCGTTGGAGAGAGCCTAAGGCATTTGGTAACTCCAGTCTAGAGAGTTTACTCCAAATTCTAATTATTTGTAAAGGCTTATTGTTTGGCTGAAGCACTCCACAATAGCAATATCTTTATTCAAATCTATCATATATAACATTTTAATACCACTAACTTGCTATTGTTCATTAATTCTCCCCCTGGCTGCGCCACGTCAGCTTTTTTTCCTCGGCCGTTCGATCTGTTTCGTTGCTGGCCATGATTCTTCCACGTCCATGGGTTGTTGCCCTGCACGACCACGCCTTGTGCTTTCATGACCAGGCGGTCCGTTCGACTGTCTGCTGCCGCAGCTCCCATTGGCCCACATGGCTTGGTAGGTGAGGTGCACGATACTGCTTTCAGATTGGTTCACGTCGTCTTCTCCGGCCTACTGTTTGTGAGTCGGCAACGTTGGTCGTTATCCAATGGTGCCGCACCACCTGTACTCCACTTCCCGTCGAGCCGTTGCTGTCTATTTCCGCCATCCTGTTCGGTTCGCGCCGATGTTCGATGCGTGCCCTGCCGTCCACGAGCAATCCGATGTCAGTACGCCGCATGTCTTCCATCATCGCCTCGGAGTGCTCGCTTGGTTTGCTAATAAACGTTGTTTGTTTGCTGCGATCGCACTCGGTTTTTGTGTTTTCCTGCGCGGCTTCATTGGATCTGCAATTGTTGCTGTCCCGTTTCGTGGTTTGCTGGCACCACGCCCACCGCCTCTTGCCCAGTTGCTTTTGCCACACTGCCTCCATCCAACCCGCGCCGTCGCTTAAGCTCTGGTGCACCACCAAAGCCATCGCCCAAGATCCCTCCTACGCCGGCCAGATTTGTGCTACCCTAAACCCTAGATTTTTTGTTGTGCCGTCGAATCCGTGCCACCGGCACCCCAAATCCCGTGTTGCTGCTTTTTTTTGCCTAGGGTGCGCCGTCGCGTCCGATTTCTAGCCGCACTGCCGCTCTCGTACGCTGCAGCCCCCAGATCCGCAGAGGCAGTTCACCGGCTTCATCCTCTTTGCCGCCAAAGGCGCCGACGAGCCCAATGATGACTATAGTCGTGGCTTCTACTCCAACGACCTCAGCTCCTTTTCTTCGTCGGCAACAACTTCTTCAACCTCAACGACAACCACGTAGCCAACGATTTCATCATCGGCCTTCAAAGAAGTTGTATGATTAGTTTTTGCTGATATGAACTGAGATGTTTGTGATGGTCAATATATATATTTGCATTGATTTAATTGTTCTCTTTTTTTCACTAAGTCGTCCTATGGAGAATGAATTTTTCGAACTATGTTTTGAATGATTCTGATCCTGGAAATCAATCCCTGTTGGTTGATGATGCAACAATGGTCCGATCTTCCGAAAGGTTCTACTTTGCGGAACGGAGACGTTCGCGTTTCAAGACTTCCAATCAGCGGGGATTGAGTCCTTGCAATCGCTACACCCATGCACATGTCGTTATCAACCGTGCTCACGCCCGGATGACCTTACCAGGAGAGTTTATTCCTGCACGCAGTAAAAGTAATGAGCAAGAACAAGATGCAAAGCAATCTGAATTTCAGAATGACAAATTATGGTTATCTTTCATCAAACCAGGTCCAGGGACACTACTCCGATGAACACTTGTCTCTCACACAACGGGAGAACAACATAGCAAATAACCTACCGAAAAAGGAAAGGGGGTGGCAGTCATATGTAGCAGGAGTATGGAGACCAGAGGTAGGCCACTGGCCAGAAAACCCACTCCCACGTAACCCTAGGGATACACGGGCCTTGGGCCCAAAGTAGAGGTGGCACAGCACCCGGCAGAATCTGTCCACAGATTGCTTCATCAATTGCGGGTGATCCAGATGGAATTTGGTAGTGGGGCCAGATCCGTTGGAAAGGTGGCGTCGTGGGCTCTCCGTAAAGTGCTCATTCACCTCAAACGGACTACGTACGTGGCCTGGACGTCCATTTGAAGTTAGCGTGCTCCTGGATGGCCGAATCGGGCTCGCATATGACTTGGGCTTGTCTTGGAGCGTGGACGACTTGGGCTTCTTCTTGGGCTCATCTTGGAGTGTCGTTTTCAGTGTAGATGGCTTGAAAAGCTTGACATGTGGGTTCATGTCTACTTGATATTCTCCATGGTCTTCGGGTGACGGAGTGGGAGGAGTGGAAGGAGCGGCATTTGTATCTGTGTTGGTGATGTCCTCATCAGTTGAGATCATACCAATGACTTGATTACTGAGTTAAATTGAAGCTTTTACAAATTCAATTTTCCTTTTGTTGTTCATTGTTAATTGTAGGTGAATGTGCTCTGTTCTGTGATCGTATTGCATCTGATTTTCTTTTCTTTTGTCAACTAGTATGCTCTGTGATGTTGTGAGGTATTGGAGGTTGAGTTTCATAGAATTGTGTTATTCTTCTCTGAGCCTGTGTTTGCATTATGAATAAGTGATGCTGGAGATATGAATTTTAGTGATCTCTAATTCACTTCATCTCTTATGTAGTCTCTGTGATTTAGGGCATTGAAGTGTAGATTTCTGATTGATGTTTGAGCTCTGTGTTTACTCTCTAAAAATTTCTATAATTGAAATGACAAATCAATTGCTGGAGTTGTTTATGGCAGATTTGGTTCCTTTATCTAAATTGATTCATTGTTTCTTGTGCTGCACTATTGACTTTGTGCTGAGTTATATAGAATTGTCTTATGCTTCAATTCTTTGATTTCCAGACATTAAACTTTTGTTTAGTTTAGACTAGGTTGCTTATGAATCGACCAAAAACACAAACGATTGGACCAAACGGACCAAAATGCGACCATCAGAACCATCAAAATCGCTGATTCGACAAGGCTGATGTGACCAAGTTTATAGCACTGACATGTCCAAAACACAACCGATTCGACCAAAAAACACCAACCATACGACCATCACAACAAAACAAAACACTAGTTCGATCAAGCACAAAACTGCTTACTTGACCAGACACAATAAACCAACCAGCGAATCTCGAGGATCAAGCCAGAAATTTACCAATCTCCCCATTCGACCACAGTCAAACACGACCAACACAAACAAATCTGCTAGGCAACCAGACCCAAAATACGATGGTCGACCAATAGTAAGACGTGCAGTGCAACACAAAGGCAAATCTGTTGATTTGACCACAGCCAAACACGACCAACACAAACAAATCTGCTAGGTGACCAGACAAAGAAAACAAGTGGACATCGAAGATCACGCCAGAAAATTATTGCCAACACAAAAAAGACAAATTACCGTTAATGTTTGTACTGATATGACCAAGTATTTTTACTGTCACGTCCATCTGTTTCGATTATTCGATCAATTCTTTACTGCCATGACCAAGATCTTAAATCATCACAAGGATCAGTACAAGAACTACTAATGGTCATTCAGTTCAAAATTGGTCGTATAAGTACAAACACTGCTCGTGGTCATCGAGTTCAAAAAAGGTCATACCAGAATATGTCTGGTTGTGGTCGTCCATTTCAAAACTGATAGTACCAAACTAACTCCTGGTCGTGATTAGCCAGTTCAAAAAATACAAGACCTGTTCATGGTCGTCCTATGCAAAACTGATCAAATCAACACAAAACCTGGTCATGGTTGTCCAACACAAGATACATTAAAAACGACCAGTGGACCTCGAAGATCACACTAGAAAATTACTGCCAACACAAAAAGAAAAATTACTGTTAAAGCTTGTACTGATACAAGCACGTTGCGCGCGACCAATTGTTTTGTTATCACGTCCAATTATCTGTTTCAATATCTCGATTGGTTCGTTTACTATCACGACTAATATTTTTACTATCAATACAAGAACTGGTAATGGTCGTTCAGTTCAGAACTGGGTGTGTAAGTACTTGGTGGTGGTCGTCTAGTTCAAAAAAAATGGTCATATCCGCCCAAGACTGATCGTGGTCGTCCATTTCAAAACTAGTCGTACTATCCCAAACCCCGGTCATGCTCGCCTAGCTCAAAAAAATGCAAGCTGTTTTCATGGTCGTTCAATGCAAGACTAGTCGACTAGGCCAAAACCAGGACAAAACCTGGTTATAGTTGTGCACTTTAAAATTGGTTAGATCAGCACATGACATGGGTATAATCATCCAATTCTGGATACAATACCTTATCATTTGCAAATCTATTTCCTCATGCATAGAATACCTTATAAAGTACAAATCTATTTTATCAATACCCACAGCAAATGCGCGGGCACCCCTCTAGCTATCTCTTGTTTGAATCCCAGCAAGTGGGGGAGCTAGAGTTTATAGTCAGTGGGTCCTTTATACGTAAACAAATTTCAAATGGATCCTTTTCTATATTTTTGGACTTAAAAATAAAATTTCTATATATAAGTAAGGGATAAGAACATTTTTTATCCCTGTACTTTGTACAAAATCTCATTTTAGTTTCTCTATTTTCAAATAATCATATTGGTTCCTTTATTTTCTGAATCAACTCAAAATGATCCTTTCAAATTTAAATAAGATTTAATATAATGACATAGTGCTAATTAGATAACACATAAGATCTATAGAACATGGCCCCATATATTAGGTGGTAATCTTATGACCTACTTGTTAGGGATTCGGTGCTCGATTGCCTTAGACATGAAGCTGGAGATGGTGGTGGCGGAAACGAGCCATCTCGGAGAGTTGGCGGTTGAGACGACAACAGATGGCGGCTTTGACCAAGCATCGACGGTGGACACAACAGATGATAGTAGTAGAGATGGACCGGCCGATAGGGAACGAGAAACCAAGCATCGGCAACTTTGACTGCATCAGTGGCTTTAATTGCAGCGGACACAGGCTGGAGGCGGAGAGGCAATAATTAATTTGATTCATTCTTGTTGTGTAACTGCAACAAGACTGGCCGGGCTGAAGACTCGGTTGTGGGCTACCTCCTCATGCTCATCATCATGTCGTTCAATGGCAAGGTATTCATCACTATCGCGGTGGGGCTCAAGAACGCTTGCACTTGTGCATAGAGATAGGATTGCACAGTATGCTTGGCTTGGCTTGCCCCAGTTGTCGATTCTTCGTTTGGTCTCTTGTCCATCATTTGTCGTCTTTGGCTTCATGCCCACTACCACCATCTCCAACTTCATGCCTAGGACCGTCGTACCCCAAGCACTGGCTCCCTAACAAGTAAGGCCACAAGATTACCACCTGATATGTAGGGCCACATTTTATAGATCCTATGTGTCATCCAATTACATCATATCATCATCTTAAGTCCAGTTTAAAGTGAAAATGACCATTGTGAGTCATTTTAGAAAGTTGAGTGACTAATTTAACTTTTTTAAAAATAAAAGGACTAAAAGTGCTCTTATCCCTACAAGTATTGAGGTGCACATATCCAGTGGGGTACCATGACTCTACTAGACCTAATTTGGCTCTGCCAATGAGTTGAAAGCATCTATGATCTAGGTAGGGTGTATTCACTTCAATAGATTCTAAAATCTATTACAATTAGGACTAGAGGAATTTGCATAACAAGTCCCCCATTTTCAATTCAATTTTCATATAGGTTCTGTATCTTTCAATTTGAGCAATAAGTCCCACAATTTTCATTCACCTGTAATGTAGGTCCTTTCGTTAGTTTGCTGCCCATTCCCTTAACGTTGTTGATGACGTGGAAGTTTACTTGGTGGACTTAGCCTGTGGTATTGTTTAAATGGTCTTCATCTCATTAGCAAAACTGAACCGTCAATGCCCATCTCCCCTTAGAATAACAAGTGACATCCATGGCAGAAGTAGCATCCATCACACACAATTGTTGGTCTAAGACTCAAATATATAGGATGCTGGAACGAGACTCTACGGAACCATGCTCTGTTTATATATATATACAGACAGAGAAGGATATAAAACTTCTAGTATATATCTATCTTATCCACTATTCATATGTCTCAAGATTTATGTTTCATCCCACCTGTTATTTAAAAAGATTAACACCATTACTTCTTTCTCCATAGCAGCACCTCCATCTACTACTCCAGCGTCATCACAAGCCTCCGTCTTTTCCACACCACCTTATAGCAATATTTTATATGCTATGTAGCAATTATGCACTTAAATTGTAGTAAATTTAAAATTCTGGTTGTTACGAGATAATTATCAAGTGTGATTTATTTTTACTTATGTTGAGCATATTGGGAGTCTTATTCCAATAAGGAGAAACCCAATAATAATGTATTTTGTGTTAAATCTAATGTTGTTTTTATAAATTTGTTTCATGTGTTTAAAGTTCTTGCCAGATTTTGATGCTATTAATAGCAATTGATTATATAATGTGTAGAAAATACATATTTAGTGAGTTAGAATTATATGTTCATAGTAAATGTACATCGGGCTTATAGTAACAAAGAATGTGGCATACGATGAAGCATCCACATATTGATCCTTTTATTTCCAACATCAATGAGACATGTGTTAGAGTGGAGCAAGATAATGATTATATCTCTTGTGCTAGATATAAGCTTATTTTTTGTATAAATTTTTTCTAGAGGTTTGATATGTTTGTTAGAAATTATTCATTGGAGAATAGCAAATTAGAATGTGCATTTTGTTTTCAAGGTATAGCAATTGTATTATTTGTATGTCGGATAATCTCTTTTGAAAATAACAAAGAGATTCTATAGTAACTTTGTTTTCAATATATAGTAAGTAGAAATTGGATTGTTTAGTTATGGTACAAATTTTTGTAGCAATTTTTCTACAAACAGAGGTACCTAATACACTACAAAAATGGCATGTAGTAATTGTATGAGAAATTGTAACAACTTTATAAAAAAAGAAGAACAAATATTGATATACTGCATTAATGAGTTTTAACGATACCAAAAATAAAGTATAGCAACTTATGACAAAATATAACTTTATATAAAAGACAACATAATTATGGAGGAAAAAAGATACCAATGAAATATCTAAAATGTGAGATTGATTTATAATTGTGTTCATATTTGTCAACTATATGTTCAAATTGTAGCAAGTAGATGTACAAAATATAGTAATTTTTTTAGAGACGGACACAAAGAGGGAGGTGGAGCAATGCTAGGTTGGAGACGGTTGGTGGAGATGGGATGACGTCAGTATAGTGCAGGATTGGGTTTAACAGAGCTTTTTGATACTATTTTGGTGGTAGTCGATTATTGAGTGGTTGCTATTGGATTAAGTCGGGGGATAGATTCACCCAATGATAGATGGGGTGAGTACAAACTAATTAGTTTATACTCAAGTATATATATATAGTTAGGTATTTAGATTCAAAATAAGAAAGGGGTCTATTAAGAACTTGCAAAATTCATCCCAAGATATTCACCATAAAAAAGATGAGGTGCAAGACCCAAGAGATTGATTCATATTTCTTGTAGAGTGGAACAATATATTACTAGACACAAATTATATCTTTCAAATAAAAAGGCTTTTTTCCAATAAGCCAATTGATTCATGATCCTTCAGGTCCATTCTTTGTCCTACTCAAAGATGAGGCCTTTGTGCCGTTATTTTCTCTGTTAGAATTCTTTGCAAATGAAGAGATGACAAAGCAACTTAGTACCAGTACATGGAAAAAAAAGCCTCCTATACATATGGCTAGCAACTGGTGCACTAGGAGTACACAGGAAAGAGAAAAGCACTACAAATTATTGATTTAGGAATGAGAATGAGTTAGAATCTTGGGTTCTTTCTTATATAATTAATGATCTTTCATTCTAATACTCTATCTGAGAGTTCTCGAAAAGTTGTTCCTATGTAATGGAATGCTCTTATATCAAATGACAAAGATTTTTTTTTGTAAAGAAAAATATGGCTTTCCCTGGATTAAAATAAACATTTGATTTGTGTAATAGGAGAAAGATTTTCCACTCCTTATTTATAAATATATGTGGCCATGAAAAAGGGAGGGGATTTAAAGGAACAAGATTGGTCGAGTGGTAGACTTGTGGAAACACTTGTAAATTCCTATTTGGACCCTAGCTATATGGAACAATATGGTACTGCAAAATCATAGAACAATTGCAATCTTCGATCAAAACACTGGATGATACGAATTGCCTAGATAAGAATTATTGAGTGTCGAACAACCTGAGTACTTATTACATCATTACATCAAAAAATTTGCATTAATCAGATTGGGGAAATCCACCCAATAATAAATAATACGCATGTATGATGAAATGATTGTTGCTACCTGCTTCCATAATGAATCTTTGGTTTAATTGACTAAGTAAAAAAAATTAGTCATTTCTCTTTGTCTCATATCGATGAATCTTCTCAATTGAAAGATCTCCTGTATGGATAATACACATTCCAATTTGATCAAACCTAATAGTAATTGTTTTGTTCTGAAGTAAAGATATCCACGAAGGCCAAGAGGTACTAGATTCTCTTTCGGATAAGCCTAAAACGAGAAAAAAGGGTTGAAATACCAGTAGACCTCTTTCTATTCTCTAATTCACCTGATCTGATATAGTACCCATTTTTGAAACGTCCAGTGCCAAAGTCACTAAATGGATAAATCATCAATCCAATCCCTTTGACAAATCAAGTCATATTAGACATCATATTTTATATGTATAGAAATATCATATTAAATATAGAACTTTTGGTCGAAAATTCTACACACATATATAAAAAGAATCTATTCTAAACTGAATTTACAGTATGCCAATAATAAAAAGAGAATTTTCATTGTAATCCCCCCTAATAATATTAAAACTATGTTTATTATTGTATGGTGTTGTTAGTCTGTCAACTATAGTAATTAGAAGATCAACTATAATAAGTAGAAGAAAACTTGACACTAGTAAGATAAACATTCTATAAGCAATATTTTTAATCTATCAAATGGGTTAAATTGGGGAAAATTAGTTCAAAGGTACTTGAAAAAAAAGATGTCACTATAAAACTATAATTGTAAGACTGATTTCATTAAACCACTAGTGTTTTATAACTAAACTCAAAATTTTCTAATATTACATAATAGCTGTGAAGATCCCAACGATCGAGGCCATAAAGATGGCTAGAGTCACTGACGAAAAACCAAACAAGATTTTCAAATTTAATGGTTCAAAAAATCACAAAAGGCCCAAATTCCAGCTATTGCACATGCACACCGACATCTGTTCATCTGAACAGAGAACATTGCCACCTTTCCTCCACTGTTGGGCGACACCAGCAAGGAAGAAGAGAGTATAAGGACCCCTTTTTACACACACACATAGAATTAAGCTTTCAACTAGCAAGAAGAGGTAAGAACCCATCAGAATCTATCCAACTTTCCAGTTTAGCATCACTTTTCATCCTTTCCTTTCTCTGTTCATCCCACAGGAACACAGTCAGGAATCTAGACAATAGAACAGGGGGGAACACCCGAATCAAGGCAACAAGGTAAGATCAAACCTAAGCCTCTAGCCATTACATGCATATACATCCACAAGATTGTATCACAACGCAGAAATACCATTTCATACATACATCCAACCCACAGCACCATTCCAGCATGGGCACAGAGCAAACCAACCCAAGACACAAATCACAAAGCCAAGCAATGGCACTACAGAGAGAGAGAGAGAGAGAGAGAGATTGTGTACTTGAAACACAACGGCGACGGTCCAGGCAACCAGCGAGCCGGCCGGCTGTGCGTCCATGCATGCAGTAGGCTACCAGCGCGGCCACGCTGCTAAAGCGCGTCCAAGAGCGACTGCGAGCCATGGGGAGAGGCGACGAAGGCACGATTCGAGCTATGGCTGACCATCGAAGTGTGCATCGAGAAGGAAAACAGAGAAGTGCGCGAGGTCGATCGTAGTTAGGGTTTCGGCCACAAGGCCCTAGTGCGTGTATACGAACTAATGCGAGTGGCGAAGGCGACGGTGCATTGGAATTGGGCGACAGCGTCACCGGCAGTGCAGCGGCGACCGGTGACAAAACCGAAGACGGCAACAGGAAATCCAATCGATCAGATCTAGGGTTAGAGGGGCCCGAGTACGTGTGTGTGTGTGTGTGGTTTAGGTCTAGGAGAAGGCAAACAGGCAAAGAAACCAGTCGAGCATGGATAGTCGCCGGCGAGGAGCCTAACGGCGGCGCGAGAGCGAGAGAGAACCGGGTGTGTGTGTGTTGTGTTGAGTGCGTGCCTGTGGTGCGTGCGTAGCACATGCGTGTGTATATCTGTGTGCGCGCGCGTTAGGCCATGAGTGTGGGCCGAGCGCGTGTGCGCGTGTAGATTGGGCCGAGTGGGTCGGCCCAAACAGGAATATGAAGTTTTAACTTTTATATATTTATTTGTTTTTGTAATCTGTTTTAATTTCTAATTAATCTATCTCACTAAAATAATTTCACCTATTAACAAAAAATTCTTATTTATTTATTTTACCTAACAGATTTTATGATCTTATTTATTTTAAATAATAAATAAATATATTTCTTATAACTGAACTTTAATATAATCCTAAATTTTAAAAGCATTAAAGTATTACATCTTTATTATTGTTCTATTTTAATTTCAAATCGTTTCAAATAATAATATCTTTTCAGTTGTATTATAAATCAAAATATGACCCTTTAATTAGTTATAACCTAATGACTTTTAAAGAAGTAAAATGATTTAGTTAATCACACTAATAATATTATATTACAATTTTTTTCGAGTTTAGTACAATTTAAATAAATTATTTTTCAACTAAAGACTTGAAACATATCTATCTGCAGAATGTAAACTTAAATCTCTTTTAACTTGAAGTGTCATATTTGATCACGGGTCAGGGAGAACGAAAACATAGATGTATTCATTCTTGTATTTTCTATTCTCTATTATACCAATATCCTAAATATATATGTGTATTTAATTATGTTTCTCAGGAACTGATGGTGGCTAGGTGCATCGGAGTGAATTGCTGAACTCTGATTTCAATCTCGTCTATGTAGGCAAGTTCTTTTTATTTGATCATATTGAATATGTTTGAACTAATTGCCTATAATATAGTTTCAGATCTAATTAAAAATTATTACTTGCATGGAAAGAGCATTTTTCGAAGACTGACTAGAAGATTTATGGAGAAATATTATATGTATTCGATATGACATACATGAGATGTTGAGCACGATAATAGAAATCTCTGAGTTTGAAATGTTGACAAAAAAATGACTTCCTTATATATGCTATGGATGAAAATTAGTAAGGACTGCAACCAACTGTCTTTTTCATCTAGCACCGTAACACCCGTATCGACCACAGATCTGGTATAGGACCGGTCTAATCTTGTATCTTATCTAGAAATTAAAGTCATCTCCACATGGGAATGTATTATTATATATGTATATATAAGTGTCACGGGTCGCTCCAAATAACCTAAGGGGCATCACGGATTGCTCAAAATAATCCAGATGTGTTCCATGGGTCACCCACTAACTACCCAGGACGCTATAGGCTCAAACTAGTGGAGTGGAGATGCTTAATAAATATATTTGAGAAAAACTTGTTCTCTTGATCTAGTCATGCATTAAAGAGAATGCGGAGTGATGCTGACGAGTTCCGACATGTAAATCAAGAGTTTCTGTGGGTAAAGCGGTACACTTCTACAAAGTAAAAATATGAATATTCACTCCTTGTTCTAAAGTCAAGAACTGTGTCGCGTCAGGAAAGGAGGCCTATTGGTGGCCTCAACCCTATGGTGTAAAGTGCTCAGTCAATAGAATTTTTCTAAACAATCAAGTGAAGAATGCTTTCAACAAATCTTTTATTGAAAATGTAAAACTTATACTCCTTGACTTATTATATACTTAAATGAAATTCCCTTGAATTTAGCTAATCCAGGTTATCCTGTATTATGTCTTATTATATTCTTACTGAGTACTTTTGTACTCACCATTGTTATGTAAATTCTTGGTAGATTTAGAATTCTCGATTGAAGGAGAATGTGTTGGAGAAGATACTAGAGGAGTAGATGTGACTCAGAACCCCGAGGATTTGAAGATGGACATCTACAATTACGATCCTACCTACTTCCGATCTAAAGGCGAAGACTTCAGAAAACTACCACAGGACTTGTTCATTTTGCTAGCAAAATGTATAGTTTATGTGAAAACTTTGATATTTTGTATTATGGGTTGTTTCTTATGACAAACCCTAACGTTATAACCCATTCAAGTTGAAATCTATGTTGTTGTTTCACTATTTTGAATTGGACATTATTCAGGAAAACGTGTTTTTGTCGGACAATATTCACAGATTAGACATGTTACCACGTGGGTAGGATGTCGGGTCGCGTCAATAGCTTGCTTATCTTTGACCAAATCTAGGATTATATTGTTGATATATACATATATGGTTAAGTGAGAGAGATAAAAAAAAAAAGAAAAAAAAAGAGAAGGCTTTACTCACCTCGGAAGGAAGAAGAGCCCCTCAAGTAACAGCGTCCACCTTACTTCATGCATCGGTTCATGTTAGTCACGTCAAGGGCCACTTGGACCATTATCTACGAGGCCAAACCAACTTGAAATGCTTATAAATAAGACGCCCTACTTCGATTGTTCCCGCATCATTCCAAAAAAACGTCTTCATGGTATTGGTTGCTCGTGGAAGCCAGTAAAGCTAGCTAGACGTAGTTAAAATAATGTCAAATCAAACCATCGGAGTTAAGTCATCAGGACAAGAGAGTATAAGATAAATTGAACATATTATCATATTTTCTCATTTAAAATTGTCTCGTTGTAATTATTTTGAGATATATGTTATTTTATTATATGCTCTTTTTACTATCCTAATATCTTATCCTCTGAAGTTTGAAAAAATAAAATGACTTTATTTTATTAGACATATAAAAAAGAGTGGGCTAACGTCCTTTTGGGGTATATGGTGATGAATCTGCTAGAACCATCAATACCAATCGGATAGGTAACAATAATGCTGGAAGCATGGCCAAACGATTGAATAAAATACTTATCATATTTTGTTTTACTTTGTTTTCGTTATTGATACGAAAAAAATGTATGTATTATTTATTTTTAAAGATCTACTATTGCAAGTTTATGTTTTTATATATAACTAATACTACGACGATAAATATATCTTACTGGTCATAGTTAAAGTATAGGACTGTCTGAGCTCCCCCAGGGATGATCCTTGTTTGAACAGAGTATGCGATGATGGATCTGTAGGAGAGACTGGTACTAATAAGTCAAGATGAAATTCTTAGTGGACCAAAGAGATTTGCTTTTTTAGAATAGAAATGTCCTTAGAAAGACTATAATATTAGAATACTTCTATTATAGAGTATAAAAGTGTGACATTTTACTCAGTGACTCCCAAAAGTGAGAAACTTGTGGTCATGTGTGACATCATAAATTATTTTATGTTTATTTATTTATTACCTATGAAGTGAATGTGACTTCACAATTGTAAATAATTTTATAATATAAATTCTTTGTAAAAGACAATAAATTATTTTATTTATCTATAATTACATATGCCAGTTTGCAGAGTATGAGTTATCATACTTATTTTTGCGTAAAATTAATTTTGATAGCTTCAAAGGATGGCGATCATGTTACCCAAGTACCATCGAAACATGAATTTGGATAATAGACTAAATCAACTGGGGAGGGATGCAACTAAAAACCTTATATTTGCTCAATTCATATTTCTTGTATTCTTTGAAGCTAATGTATCCTATCTATACAATGAATAAATTGAGTATTATTATACCCTTCTGATTTTAGCCAATTTGTATAAAGTTTTACATGATTATAAGCTCTATCTTATAAGCATATGGCAATTGTTATATTTAGACCCTATTTGGAGACATGACATTCACAAAAGTTGACTATTGTTGTTTCATACCTCTCTCTTTTCTTATTAGTCATGTTGCTTTTCATAATTCTCATTTCTGCAACTGATGATTTTCGCGAGAGAGCCAAATCCAAATTGGTAAAACTAATAATTTAGACTGGCATATTATTTATTGTTGTTGCAATTGTCATTCGAATCTATCAGGCCTTTATCTTTGTGGTCAAACTGAGAATAAAACCCTATGTCTAAGTCCTTTATGATAAGCTTCTCTGGATTTGGGAAAATCTGTTTTACAGTATTAGGATCATTTGATCGATTCCCTTGATGGTTACTTATGGGCGTGCACTCAAAAGATGCAAATTGGGATTCATAAACAAAAAAGAGAATTTGTAGTCACTTTTTCTTATTGAGTAAAAAATACTTTATGCAAGAGCAATAGTAATTATGATACATCTATCTCTTTTTAGCAAGATCTTTTGGATTCTTAAGACCACCCTTACCATAGGATACCGTCTAATTTTGGTTTTTTATTAACTCATTCAAGTGATTTTGGGTATATTATCTAGTTTTGCTCGGACTATATTTAGTCTATTTTGGCTTTTAGCATCTAGTTTTCTCGAGGACATCTTTAAGAATATCAAAAGATAGATAAGAGTGTCAAGCCAATATTTCCAGAATATTTCTATGAGGAATGCTTCTCCATATTATGCCTTGAAGAGGACTCAAACTTTCATGCTCTTTCGCATGAGATTTTGAGTCTCATGTGTCTACCATTACCATCAGAGCATTTTGAAAGTAAATTGTATTCCATGAATATGATATCTATCTAATGTGATATATGAAATTTATGATAAAGATGGAGTCTTGAAATATTTCGATCGATCAGTCAGATATACCTGAATCAGACATCAAATTTCTTCGATTTTTATTATCCATAGGGCACATTATATATATATGAAGCAGATTTGCTTGACGTGTAGGAGTTACGGTAAAAACTAAAAATAGGGTTAAGGGGTCTTTGACTTTTAAAAAATTATGAAAAAATTAGGAGGTAGAGAAGGTGTAATATAACGAAGATTTACTAATTTTTGTGACCAAACAATATGTAGAGAAACAAAAAAGAGAAAGTCATATTGAATATATATTTACTAGTTGTTTGCCTTTTTTTTTTATTTCTCCTACGCATGGTAGTATTTTGTTGTGAAATTTTTTGAGTCTCTATAATATGCTTTCCTCTATATACAGTAATTTTTTCATAATTTTTAAGAACTCATAACAACTTGAATCCTTCTATGTCATATAAATAAAAAAGATGTACAATCCAATTTTTCGATTCAATAGAAGCCCAAAGAGGTGTATATGGCACCCAAATAAGGATTTGGATATATATTATTATTTCTCAGTCCTCCTTCATATTGACCTTTTCAATTTTTATCAATAAATGATGAGTTACAAAAGGATTCTTTTTTTTATGTCATAACTGATTACTCTTTTGTTCCATTTTAAAGAGTGGCATTCTATGTCCAATATCTCGATTGAAATATGGAAGTGAGAATAAATAGGATAACGAAGAATGAAAAAAAAGAGAAAATCCTTTAGTTGAATAAGGGGTGGATGCAACCAAGTGGGTTAAGGCAATGGATTAATCCATCATGCGCGGGTTCAATTCCTGTCATTTTCCCATCACATGGTTGCAAAGTCCAAAAATGTAATTTTTCATATTCCTATTTACGTATTTACTTATGGCAATGAAGAATTAAATTATCACTATATTTTTTTTCTTTTTCCTAGTTCTTCCAAGGGGTTTGTGGGTTTTTTCTATCAACTGGAGCTTTGCCTTCCCCACCACCAGAGTCCATACATATGTGTGTGTGGCCTCGTCAATCTATATTTGGGAGTTTGAGAGACATGGCACCATGTAGCACCATCTGAATTATTTTTCCTAATAACCCTAAAAAAAAACAAATTCAAAAAATAACCCAGACCTTTTAAAATTTGCAAAAATGACCCTCTGTCGCGAATCAGCGCGCACGACTGATCTTCAGTCGCTAGCTGGGCTAGCGACTGAAGACGTGGCACGGCCCAACGCCCCGCTGGCCCAGGTGCCGTGCCACGCCAGCTTCCAGTCGCTAGCCCGGCTAGCGATTGAAACCCGCAATATTTTAGTCATCAGCCCGGCTAGCGACTGAAATGGGTATTTAAACCACAGCTATCCCTTTCATAGTACGGCCGTTTTCATTTTTTTGAAAATCCAAAAATTACTGAAATCTGTTTAGAGAGAGCGAAGGAAGAGAAGAAGAGAAGAAAGAGGAGGAGAAAAACTCTTTTCGGAGATTCTTCAAATCTATTCGCTGAGGTACATTTTCATTAACTCGTATATCTAGATTAATTAGATCTTTAACTCGTAGTATTTAGATAGGATTTAGATTATAAATTTATATGGATGGTAAATGCGTGAATGTGATGGACTAAAAAATTTGAAGAACATGTATATTAGTGTATGTTCGTAGATTAAAAAATTTGAAGAACTTATACATTATTAGTATGTGATGGACTAAAAAATGTGATGTTTTTCAAATTTGAATTTTATTAGTATGCACATAGATTAAAATATTTGTTAGAATTTAGATGTAAACGTTTGTTAGTACGTATATTAAACTGATTGATGATATCTAGATTTAAAAGTTTCTTTTATATTATGTTAGGGCCCTCGCGGCCTCGCTGCAGTCGTCGTTACTGCCGTCTTGGCCTTGCCCACACGGGTTTAAAGCGAGGGCGGCTATTATTTTAGGGTTGTAGGGTTTAGAAATTAAATTTGGTTAGGGTTAGGGTTAGGGTTGGGTTTTAGTTAGGGTTAGAGTTTCTTTGCAGTTAGGGTTAGGGTTAGGGATTTTTTGTTGGAATAACCGAATAAAAAAAAGAAATTCGAAATCTAACCCAAAACTTTTAAAAATTTTAAAATTGACCTTCAGTCGCGAATTTGGTTAGGGTTAGGAATTTGGTTAGGGTTAGGGTTAGGGTTAGAGTTGGTTTTCAGTTAGGGTTAGGGTTAGAGTTAGGGTTAGGGTTGGTTTTCAGTTAGGATTAGGGTTAGGGTTGGCTTTTAGTTAGGGTTAGGGTTAGGGTTGGTTTTCAGTTAGGGTTAGGGTTTGTTTTAGATTATGTTAGGGCCCTCGCGGCCTCGTTGCCCTAGTCGTCACTGCCGTCGCCCTCGCCGTCTTGGCCTTGCCCGCACGGGTTTAGAGGGAGAGCAGCTATTTTTTTTAGGGTTGTAGGGTCTATAAATTTAATTGTTCACTTCACCTTTTTCCTAGGCAAAAATCGTGTAGCCCAACAGCGACTGAAATGCAGTGTTGGAAAATTTCTGTTGTTTCAAAAACCCGTGATTTTTGTAGTACCTCTGTTATCCTTCGTACGCCACGGGCTTCGATCTGCTCGTCGACGACAGCGTCATCTGGGATCCGTGGACCACCGCGAACCTCCAATCCGTCGCTCTAGTTGGCCTTTCTTCTCTTTGTACGCAGGATGCTGTGTACTGACGCACCCAGGTTCTGCTCGTCTTCTCACACATGATTGAGGGGTACTCTCCTGAGCGAGTTATGCGCTAGTTCGGCCTACGCTAGCTTGTCCCCATGCCGCCTCCTCGACAGATCCCGCACCATATCCATGAGTACATCAAATATGCATTACATTCACATATTATTTTACACATGATTTCTGTCACTAACTAATTGCTTTGTCCGCAGGCAATCCAGGAAGAGTCGAGTGAGGGATGATTTCGTTCGTCGGCAGCAGCCCTATGTGCAGGAGTGGATGGATTGGACCCACACACGCACGGTCGAGGAGCATAGGCCGTACAGCCACGACATCTATTTTTCGTATCTATCCTAGTACCAACCTCGCACGATCTACCGGTTGGCGAGCGGTCCACTAGCCGCGCCTGATAAGCCCATCCCTCCTGTCACTATCGACGACCGCTACGACCGACGCCTTACTGGGTGAATCCACTCTTTTGTGAGTTCCTTAGCTCTTTGCAACCTGACTTTCACATGGATTGTCGTTCTATAATTGCATTAATTCGTGTGCACAGCTAGACATCCTCGGCGGCGTCTTTGCTGGTGCACGGGACATGATGGTCAGGTCCCGCCTCGGACCCACCATGCCCAGCGACGATGTGTACGCATATTGTTCGGAGGTCGAGCAGCAGGTCGATCAGATTCTGGTTGGTTTCAGAGTGCTGCTGCCACCTCACTTGACCGTATTCCCCCACCATCACCGTCGGCGCCGGGTCCTTCGCCGCATGTGCCACCAGCGGACCGTTCGTCGTCGTCGCACCCTCCACCACCGCACACGGGTTTCTTGCCTGCCGATAGTTCTTCGGATGAAGAGCTCGATACTCCTGCATGGCACCAGCCTCTTGACCAGACACAGCAGCATCCTAGCTTCCTTGCCGATGCTCCGCCGCCTACGCAGCCGACACAGCCTTCCCAGGCTCCGCCGTCTGCGCAGACACCACCAGCGAGGAGGCGGCACGTCAGGGATCATCAACCCCCCTCTCGGTACACACCATCGGAGTATCAGGCCCCCCCACAGAGGGGGAGGAGGGGGCAGTAGCCTGATGTAGGGTTTTGTCGGACTGTTCAGTTTTTTGGTACATTTTTGTCAGGTTTCCAACCTTTTGAGAAAAACACTGTCGCACTTTTGTACTGTTCTATTTTTGTCCGACTCTGCATTCTGCTTTTTAGCCTTTATACTTTCATCTTTTCAGCTTTTGTACGATTAGTACTTTCAGCTTTTGTCGTCTTGCCCCTTTTCGTCGTCTTGCCCCTTTGTATGACAGGGCACTTCAGATTTCCCGAGAACCCTAAAAAAGTTAAAACCCACATCTCATCTCCGAACTTCGATCTAATTCAAGGAGTATCTCCCATTCACTATTCTGAGCAAGTTTTCCTTCTGCAAGATTTCCAAGCTCTCATCCGAGGCCTCAGTTTCAAGCCTCGCCATTTTCTGAAACCCTAATTACCCTAAAGTGCCCTGTTTTCGAATTATCCTAAAATCATCGAATCTTGTCGAATTTCATCGAAACTCCTGCTGAATAAGCTCCTGGAATAAAGTTACACTTGTGTGTGAAATTATATCTCAAATCAGCCCTCCCAATCTCAAGATTTGCAAACAAGTTCAAATTTTCAAGCAAAATCATCACAAATCAGTCCAAATCCTTACATCTAGGTCCCTGCCCCTTTTAACCTTTCAGTCGCTAGCCAAGCTGGCGAATGAAACGTTGCGGGTTTCAGTCGCTAGCTGGGCTAACGACTGAAAGCTGGCGTGGCACGGCACTTGGGTCAGCAGGACGTTGGGCCGTGCCACGTCTTTAATCGCTAGCCCAACTAGTGATTGAAGATCAGTCGAGCGCGCTGATTCGCGATAGATGGCCATTTTTGCAAATTTTAAAATGTCTAAGTTATTTTTCAAATTTATTTTTTTTGGGTTATTAGGAAAAATAATTCGCACCATCTGGCTAGTTCATATCATTGTCTTCATTCGCACAATAGAAGTTGCATTCTAGGCCGACCAAGTCTCATGTCCAAATCTACTTCCTTGCTTGCCACCATCCTGGAATCCCAACTCATTTCCTGCTGCTTTTTAGGAAACAGTTCCAGGCAGGAAGCGCGCCTGCCGTGATCCATCGGGACGAACTTGATGGGCCGATGCTCCTGCCGAGGAGGACTGTCAGTAGGTTGCGCATTGTCAGGGTTTACTTTGTTCCTAGTCCTACTCTATTGCTATCGCCCACCATCTCCCCCACTTCAAATAACAGTGCACCTTCACATTCCATCTGCTGAATCAGTTGCTGCACTCTCGTAGTCTGCGCAAGAACAAAGCCAAACAGTTTCCTCAGGGGAGCTCCTGTGCCTGAGTGGCATGGCCCATGATCAGCAGGTTTGGTAGCATGGGAGGTAACTGTAGCAGGTTCAGAATTGCTGGGTAGATGATCAGTGAGAAGTGAAGCATTTGATCCAGCCAAAGAGGTGAATTCATGGGCAGCTTCTTGTTGGTTCACTTGTTCATGCGGTTGCTGTTCAAGGTCCACCCCTTCTCCAGTGCCAGTTTTGGAAGCCTCCTTTTCTGCACCGTGGTGTGAATCTTCCGGCTGTTGGTTCTCCAAATGCACTACATGTTTGCTGACAGAATTTTCTTGTTCTGACACATGCTGTTGGTCCAAACATACTGATTGTTGGTTCTCCAAATGTACGGCATGCTTCACGACATAAATTTCTTGGTCTGAGGCATGCTGCTCTCGGACTTTTTCCTCTGCGACATATCTGTCACACGTAGCTTCCCTGCGCTTGAACACTCCCCACAAGTAGTATTTCCTTTGGAACCCTACAAAATAGCTAGATATGATAAGTGACCGGTAAACCATGAGCAAACATTATGATATAACAGCAAGGCTTCATACATAAGCAACAGTGGATCACAATAAACTAAATGGTTTTTCAAAAACAGACTAATGAATTAGCACAACTGGCTACTCTTTCATACTGACACAGCTTTATGATATTTATCTTGTCCATCACATGACGAAATTAGAATTTGAGAAATATGAAAGCAATTCTTACTGTGATATTGTTCCGGAAGTAGAGTAGAAGGGAAGACCAGCAGCTCAGTGATACCAACAACAATTTTTAAGGCCATATCACCGTCCATAACTTCCTTCACTAGTTGATCCAGCTCTTCACTTGGACTAGAGATAGCAACGATAACATTAGACATTTGCCTTCACATAGAGTTAAACAAAGAGGGGAAGCAATGAAGTGAAAGGTAAACATACCACATATTATGCGGAAAGAAAAACAACCCAATGCTCTGATCAGTAGGTCTTGACGCCTCCCAACTCTTTGGCCAGGCTTCTGACCTCGAAAGCTTTGCCACTTGCAATGCTGGAGGCAATGATCTTGACAGTTCACACACTTTCTCGCATGCTTTGATTGACAAGTGTGCAGCCAACGAAATAAATCCCTTACTTCCTATCTTAAAGATTCCTCTGTTGACATAAAAATGCAAAACATTAGCACTGTACAGAAAAGAAGTATTATCATAAGGATACTTCGCAAAGGAGAAAGAGCATCTAAAAGACCTCCAAACAGGTGCAGCAATGGGCTGCGTGCAACGGTATTGTGGCTTGACAGAGTCTGAGAAAAATGGTGCACTGGCCTGGGTGCAATGGTCCTTCAGATTTTCGGTTTGCAATGCAAATCCGGCAATATCATTGGGAGCATTGTTGGGTTTCTGATCACCAATGTCAGCCTCTCCATCCAAATTTGTTTCTATGTATCTTCTCCGCTTCTTCATTGGCTTATCATTCTCAAAACATCGAGGATTTGAATTTTCCGGCTGCACAGCTTCTTCACCACGTGTCTTACGCATGTCCAGGACACGCTTGTCCCTCAGAGATGCAGTTTTCCTTCCATCTTTATCAAAATGAGCACCATTGACAGTTCTCCTGTCCTTTTCCAACTTGGCAATCTTTTTTTTGCGACCACGAGTGTATCCAGTTGGCTGGCCTTCATTTCGCGCTTTGAAGTTCCTTTTTGTCAATTTGCCCCGACGTACATGCTTGGAAGGCAAATTTGCATGATTATCATCTTCCACCCATAATACCTCAGCCCTTTGGTCCCTTGGAATATTGTCAACAACAGAAAATGAACTTTTAACTTTGTTACTTTGGAGGTCACTTCGACTAACTAGATTACATGCTAGTGTTGACTTAGGACTTGGACCTTCCTTAGCCTTCAAAGTGTTGTCTCTCCTATCATGATCATCATGCCTACGACGAACTTCACCACTCGAGGAACTCCAAGATGATACTGCACTAATTTGATCTTGCATCTCAATATCTTTGACGTTCATTAGAAGTTCGTCCTGACGTTTATTGTATTCGTGTGCATTACCTTCCCTAGGAACCGAGCATTCCTTCGCCCTTGAGAGATTTGATCCCTCGGAACTTTTCAATGTAGGGGTTATGCGTTCATTGTAGTCCAAACATGATGAACTTTCATTGCTCTCCTTCCCAACAATTGAGCCTTCTCGTTGATTTAAGGGATTCGATTGCTCCATATTGTTTGACCTTGAACCCAAGCCCTCCTCCTTGCATGGATTCAGTACATCATCTCTCCTTGCATTAAGATCCGATCTTTCCATTGCGTTCAAGGAATATGGTTGTTCATTTGGTTGTGCAACATTATTTGACTTGAGAGCCAATCCTTCCAGCGCCATTAAATGGTAAGAGCACTTCTGTCTTCCCGTTGCAGCTCCTGAGCCATACTCCATCCTCAAGGGTTTGGACTGCTCCTCAACATTCTTTGAAGAAGAAAACAAGCGTTCCTTAATCACTCTCGTGGGTAAGAGCTGTTCATTCTTTAACGAAGAAAATAAGCTAATCTTTTCCCTTGAGAGAATGGGGCACTCCGTATAGCTCAAGGTATTGATTTGCTCTACATATTTTGGTGCAGGATCTAAACATTGCTTTGCCATCACAGGATTTGATTGACATGCATTCTCCAAAGCAAGAAGTGAGAGTTTATCCATCGTCGAGGTACGTGGTATCCCAATATTGTTAACCTTAGGATCAAGTTCACCCAAGCATTTCGCAACCGGTGATACAAACTTATCTTGTTGAATCTTCACATTACCATTACACTTCATCATTTGCTCTGTGACCATTCCAGATGAATGAAATGCCTTACCACTTGGAACACGAGCAATGTTTGCGGAATTATGATGTCTACTGTTGACATTGTTATTTCTGTTTCTCCTCAACATTGGCTGCATATTTATGTGACTTTTGATGACCTCCTCTTGCAAGCAGTTCATTCTCAAAGATTCAATTTTTTTTCTACAAGTAACATGAGATGTCTTTCCCACCTGATGATACGATGTACTTCTACTGTTCCTTGACGGCCTCATTCCATTCATTGACTTTGTTCTCCTGGTATTCAATCTATCTGATCTAGGAGCACGAAATTGAGGGCCACTTGGCCTTCGATTTGTCATCTTTTCTCTAAGGATCTTTTAGCAGTAAAACAGTAACTTTACTCTATGGCACTCATACAAAGCACTGTGGATCCAAGCAATATCTACAAGGTCATGAATATCATTAGTAAATAACAATCATTAATGAATAACAGTATAACATACACTAATAAAAGCAACCATTATACCGTACAAGTAGCATAACAAAAATGATGACATATGATCTATGCATTCTCCCTAAAAACAACGTTGTTATAACAATTTTGCTCTAACATTTAACACAAAATACAATTAAACTTGAACCTAATTAAATTGCTATTCAACACCGTACTTAAAAATCCTCTATATCTTGATTCTATCACTCATGAAACTAACGGCATTGTTGTTGAATGAGTATGTTGACCACCATTTCCTACGACTAGAAATTTCGACTGAATTGGTTGACACATGAAACTCAATATGTTATTAGAATAGGAGGTCTTGAATTCAAGACCTGCCATACCCATTTATTAAAAATATATAAATGACCACACTTATGCCTCTTGCACCATCCATGTTTTAGGGATGATTGAGCTAGATGTGAAGGGGAACATTGAAATAGTATATTTCCTGCCATTCCGTACAAGCTTAACTTTTGGAGGAGCTAGTCGATGCATGAAACTCAATAATTATTTGGTAAAAAAAAAAGAAAATAAAAAACATGAAGAAATCTGTACTTTCAAACATGAGATTTAATTTTTAGATACAAACTCTCAATTTCTTGTCCACTTCAATTCAATTAGGTACTATTAACCACATTTGAGCTTTTACAAACACAAGACATTGTTCGACCCTGCCTAGCCCTAAATAGCTAGTTGAACCGACTAAGCCTACATTATTTTGCATGTGAAATAGGTTGATTTGCCTAGACCCAACTTTTCATTGGGCCTAAATGCTAGGTTGGAACAAAAGCTCATGGCTCATGAGCAACTCAAGTTTGACTCAGTTTTAGCTTGGCTGGAGCTTAGCCCAAATAGGATAACAAGCTGAGCTGCATCTCTTCTCAACCTCATAAGATTTAGCGAGCTGAGCCGAGTAAAAGCAACTCACGTAGGCTCAGCTCATTGCTTGTTTGCAATTAAGCCCTTAAAATTTTTATAATTATATGAATATATAGTACAAACCACCACCACTCATCCAAACATAATGCAAGTCACAGTCAACCACCTAACAAGTCGCAGTTGCAGACCCACAAGTCTACAACCCTGTTCTCACTTCAAATCTCTCCCACGAGGGTCGATGGGGGCGGCGGCGGGGTCGATGGGGGCGAGGGAGGCGATTAGGCAAGACTGTGAGGGCAGTGTGGGCGGCAAGGGTGACGAGGGCGGCATGGGTAGCGAGGGCGGCGCAGGGCGCGAAGCGGAGGAGGAAGGAGGGGCCGAGGGAGGACCGGAGGAGAAATGGAGAATAGATCTAGGGTTTGGTAACTTTGGTTTTTGTATTGCGGGTTGACAGTAGTTTTTGGGTTGAGATTAGGTTTTTCGATTCGGTTATTGAATTTACTTACCCGGTTCTAAAATACCCATGGGTATTGATTTTCTCCATACCCGCCCCATTACCATCCCTACAGAAACCTGGGGTGAACAATGACTAAAAAAAGCTTATGGTGCAACGAGCCAAGCCTAAGCCGCTTACCAGCCAGTGGGAGCGAGTTAGTGTTCGGGGGGTGAGGCAACTGACACTGTCGACTTAGGGTGAATGATAATTGAACAATGGGTGATGGCGGCAGTGAGCCGAGCCTAAGCCACTCACCAGCCAATGAGAGTGAGGTGGTATTTGGGGGTGCGGCAATGCCCAGAGGTGAACAACAGCTGAACAAGAAGATGAGGTTGTGAACAACAGCTGAACAAGAAGATGAGGTTGTGGACATGTGGGATTGCGACTGTGACTTGTTAGTTGGCTATCTGAAACTTAGGTTAGGATTAGGCTGAGCGCGAGGGGTTTGTGCTGTATCTACATATTAGTTATAGGAATTCAAGGGCTTAATTGCAAATAAGCAATGAGCTGAGCTCAAGTGAGTTGATTTTGGTTCAGCTTGTCTCATTAAATCTAACAAGGTTAGGACGAGATTTGGCCTAGCTTGAGATGAGTTGGATCGGCTTGGTAAGGGTGATGAGCCAGCTGGTTAGTTTAGCTGGTTTATTGGCGAAATCAAGATTAGCCCAGGCGCTCATGAGCCAATGGGGCGAGACAATTGACTAGAAGGGGTGAACGGTGGTTGAAGAGAGGCAATGGAGACAACAAGTAGAGCATGAACTGTTCATGAGCCATTGGGGCCGAGTTGGTAGTTTGGTGGTAAGGTAGTGACCTGGTGCAAATGGTGGCCGAACAAGAGGTCACAGTGGCAACAAGTCGAGCCTAACTTGCTTACGAGCCAATGGAGCCGAGTTAGCAACTTGGGGGCCAAACGGTTACTTGGGTGAACAATGGTTGAACAGGGGAAGTGATGGGGGCAAGGAGGCTAGTTGGGTCGGCCCTCATCGACCCTCGTAGTCCCCTTCGACCCTCGCTGACCTCTGTCAACCCTAGCTCGCCCTCGTCAACCCCCTTCGACCTGCATTGCCCCCTTCGACCCCATCAACCCTCACCGGCCCCCGTTGACACCGTCAGCCCTCATAGACCCTCGTTGGCCCCCTTTGACCCTCGTCAGCCCTCTTTGACCCTCGTCAGCCCCGTCGACCCGTCGGGCATCAGGGCCCTCGACAGGTAAGCGACTTAGGCTCGACTCATTGCTGCCATCACCTCTCATTCAGCCATCGTTCACCCTGGATGACTGCCTCACCCCCTGGCCACCACATCACGGTCCTCATCCCCATTGGCTCGTGAGTAGGCTTGGGCTCGAATCATTGCTACCATCACCTCTCGTTCAGCCGTTGTTCACCACTTCTAGCAAGCCGTCTCGCCCATGGGTCACCACCTCAACCCCACTGCCTCATGAGCAACTTGGGCTAGCTAGCTGCTCATTGCCACCATCATCTCTGATTCATCCAGCCGTCATTCACCCACTTCCGCCGAGCTGTCTCGCCCCCGGGCCGGCCCCACTGGCTCTGTAGCTCATGAGCACCTTGGGCAGTTGGGCTCGGCTCAATTTAGCCAAAACCTAGGTCGAACCAAGCCAACCTGGCAACTAAGCTCGAAACTATTGCCAAGCCAAGTCTCTTAGCATGATTGCTTGGTTTCGTCTCCTCCAAAAGACGTATCCTTTTGATCGCCACAATGTCATCGGCGGTCATGCATTATCCATGGCAAATTTCCTCCAAATCAACTTCTCTTCTAACCATATTAATCCAATACTTACCGCAGGCTTGCAATATCGACTTAAAAAATCCTTACAAAACCAATCTCACAGTCATAAAACAAAACAATAGACAAGCACGAATAGTACACACACCGTGGTTACGCAGCATATAGAAAAAAAAAAAAAAGAAAAGCTTAAGAGATGAGAAAAGAGCATCCATACCGTGGTTACGCAGCTTCAATTCCAGCTTCTCAGCTTCAAACATAAATATTGCAGAGATGCGAATAATGGATTTGGCGGAAGCCAAAAAACCAGCGAAAGACAGGCGAATAATGGAGTCGTCGCGTACTGTGTATTTATAGGGCTTTCGAAGACGGCGTTAGTAGGGAACCCCAAACCGCACCGGATGCGACCACGAATCATCATACTACAAAATTTGGGCGAATTTTAGTTCGTTTTGGAATCGGATTCTGGTTTTGATGAGAAATTGGATTTTGGAGACATAAATTTGAGGCGGATTACCCGGAGATCGTGTTTCCGAATTTCGACGCATGGGCAGCCTCACAAATCAGAATCGGCGCCAAGATTTTGTGTCAGGGGGTCACATAGCGCATGTCCATGACAGGCACCGGTTCGTCACTTGATAATATAAGAAATTTAATTTTTTTTAAAAATATAAGCTATCTATATAAATTTATTGCTATTTTTTCTATTATTTCCTTATTTACTTCTTTACTGTCTCTATTATTTATGACTAATCTTTCATATTAATATTTTTTCTCATTTTCTAATATATTTACAAACGAGAATAGCTTAATCATTTTTTTAATATTCTCTTAAAATTATAACTTTTTCAATCTATATATATGTTTAAAATATACCTTATATTTTGTAACAAAAGGAGTATCATATGTGATTCTATTTGGTACTCATACGACTTCTATTCATAGTAACACAAATTCACAATTCACGTACAAAAGATTCAAGGTTTTAAATCACGATTCGCGGTTCGTCGCGATAACGGATATAAAAAACCTAGTGCGGAAGCGATCATACACATTGAGATTTAGCATAAAGTATCATACACACACATATATATACACGGATATATATAAACACATATGTTAGTTTTATATTAATTCATACTTAAAAATTATATATATATATATATATATATATATATACACTATTATACATTCACCCCTAGAATAGTTATTCTATACCCAGTCTAGAAACCATCTGATCTAATTTACTAGAATAAGGTATAACCATTTGGATAGAGATAGCGGTTATCCTCTGTTTAAAAGAATTTAACGTCGTTTTATTCCATAACGACAGTAAATATTTGAAATATTTTATTGTTACTGATCGATATCCGCACCAACCACTTCTTCATCTTCTTCACTGCGTTCACAGGTCTTGTTCACATCCAGTAAATTTACTGACAAAAATATATATTATATATCTATAGTATATGACCAGTAAATTTACTGACAAAAATCTATAATATGTAACTAGTAAATTTACTAGTCATATACTCTACAGTTACTAGTCCGTCTAGTAAATCTGTAGTATACAACCAACAAATTTATATTATGCGACCAGTAAATTTACTAATAAAAATCTATAATATTATCTATAGTATGTGACTAGTAAATTTGCTGGTCATATACTATACATTTACTGGTCTATCTAGTAAATATGTAGTATACGACCAATAAATTTATATTACACGACCAGTAAATTTACTGACTAATATGATTTTGGTTCCTATTTTTTAGTCGGTTCCTATTTTTTAGGAGAGTGTGCGGTTGCAACAAATCGGGATCTGGATTCCTTTTTTTAGGGCATTTATGTTAGTTACTACCGTCAATAAAATTCTAATCTCGATACATGATCCAACGATACAAAAAATGAGTATAGAATAACTATTCTATGGGTAGGTGTAGAATAGTGTCTCCCTATATATATATAGTACAACTAGTTTATATCTAGATATAAACTAACTAGTTTGTATTTATCTCCACTAATGTTCATCTATCTCTAGGTTTGTGCCACCATCCCATCTCCTATTTAATTTTCTTGTTCACATCTCTACTAGCACGCGTGATCTCTTTCTCTCCACCTATGTGCCCTGATGGCAGTTCATCCATCCCTCTTCCTCCACCACCACCTCCTCCTCCTCCTACCACCACAAGTCACGTCTCCATTCCATCTGTTGTTATTTTTTTTTTCTCTTTTCGTTGGTGTTGGTACATTTTATCATCATAGAGCAAGCCCATAGTAATGTTTTTCAAATAAGATCTAAAGTTTTTCATGGAAGATTTGTTTTATGTAAATTTTTATTTCTATCAAAATTTTTGGCTCTGCATGTAGCAACTACTTACATGCTACATAGTAGGTATGTATTTAAACTAGTAAATGCAAAATTATTGTTACTACAAGATTTTTTATTAATCATAGAATATATTTTGTTTGTAAGGTCATGATAAAGAAGTTTTGGTAGCAATGAGCAAATCAATGAAGGTGTTTCTTAAAGATTGATTTATCGACCTTGTTGAAGTTCTAATTTTGATGTAGCAAATTGATTCAAGTTTATAGTAAATGTGCATCAAATTTGTAGCTACAAAGGATGTAATGTACAATAAAGCATGCACACATTGATCTTAAGACTTTCAACATGAATGAGACATTTGGTAGAGTGGAGCAAGACAAGAATTTTATATTTTGTGTTAGATATAGAATCTTTTTTTAAAATTTTTCAAGAATTTGATGTTAATGTTAAACGTTATTTTTTAGAGAATAGTAAATTATACTACATAGCACCTTTTTTACAAGGTATAGTAATTGCATTATTTATATGTTAGATAATCTCTTTCATAGATATAACAAAAGAGATTGTATAGTAATTTTGTTCTCAATGTGTAACAATTGGATTATTTAGTTATCATAAATCCTGTGTAACAACTTTTCTATAAAAAAAATATATATTACACAACATAAATGATATGCAACAAGTGTATGGGAAATTGTAGCAACTTTATAAAAAAAAACTATAATAATTAACATAGATAGTTTGAGACGATTATAACAACTGCAATAATGATTTTTAGCAACACAATAAATAAAGTATAGCATAATTATGGAAAAAAAGATAATACTAAAATATCTAAAACGTTAGGTTGACTTATATTTCTATTTATGTGTAGCAACTATATTTCAAATTGTAGCAAATATACGTTCAAATATAGCAAACAACATATTATGCAACAAATTTCTAAAAACTAAAAATATTAATAAATTAATTAAATTTTATGAAAGATGCATGCAATTTTTGAGAAAAAAATAAGATAACACTAAAGATCTTAACTATTAATTCGATTTACGATTTTATTATGTGTAGCAACCATGCATTCGATATGTAGTAAGTATACATTCAAAATATAACAACTAATTCGGAGACAAAGAACACAGTGGGAGGTGGGCTGGTGCTAGATTGGAATGTTTGTTGGATGTGAGATGACATAAGTTGGTTACAGAATTTGATTTGACGGAGTTTTTAACACCTTTTTTGGTGATGGGTGGCTATGGTTGGATTGAGATGGGGTTGGACCTATCCAACAGTGGATATTATGGGTATAAACTAATAAATTTATATCTAGATATGGACTAATTCTACTGTATACATATATGTACATACATACATACATATATGCACACACGCATATATACATATACACACACATATATATACATAGGGTAAGTATCCAGTACATCCTACCTCTTTGGTGCTTCCGTGCATCTCATCTCAAAAACCATATAAATGGTTATGAAAAATTCTATAAAAAATTATAGAATGTGTATATTAGGTTGACCAAATAGCCTACAAAATTTCAGCTCTAAAATTGATGTATATTAGGAGAAAAAATAATAAATTTCATTGAATAGTAACTTTTATCTTTTTATTTCGGATTTATTTTTCAGTTGAATTTGTCTTTTTTGTTTCTCCTTGTGTAGATTTAATTTGGATTTGAAATTTTTTGAGATGATAGATTTATTTTATATCTACAATTTAATTTTTTTTTAAATTTTTAATAATCATTTACATAAAGTTTTGAAAAGAGATGTATAGAAGCACAAGAGAGGTGGGATGCACTAGATACTTCCCCATACACACACACATATCAGTTGCTAGTTGCTACTATGTCTCTGATCCAAGCTATTTATGCTAAGTATTATAAAAAAATGATCAATTTAATATTGAGATCTAAAATACTATGCTTGATCTTCAATTTAAAAATAACTTTCAGAATATATCAATTATACATAATAATAAAATGCAATCATGTAAAATGTATGAAGTATATTAAAAATTTACTGGTTATGACTGTACAGATGAGTCATGTAAAGATAAGAGATAAATTATTTATATCACTATAGAAATTGGGGGATGTTTAGAGTTTAATTGATATTTAATATTTGTAGGAGCCAAATTAATTAAATTCAATATAACAAATATGATAATCAAAGGAGATCATGAAGAAAATGCAAGCAATGTTAGAAATTTAAAAGAAATTGACTCATGCAACATACTAGACAGCTATATGATTATCACCAGTAAAGAATAGCAAATTTAGAGGTCCATGTAGTAGTCATAACTGTATTCGTCGAATTTTATTCATTCGCACAGCATTTTATGTCCATTTTATGTCAAAAATGCTATAGTGAAACTATTACAAAGCAATAACAGACTATTTAAAACATTGTGACAACTATAGTTGCCATTACAATTGGGGTGATCATCGGATCTAGACTGTCTTATTCTGGATTGGATGGTTCAGATTAATTCATAATCCAATTTTTTTTTTCAAAAAAGTGCTCACTTGTTGTTCCACAATGGTTGATTCAGAGTGATGATGTTTGATCAGACGGTTTGCTCGCACGTGCAGTTTTCTTCTCTTTTGAAAGTTGCATGTAAAAGAAAAGTTGTCTATACCCTGCATGAACAGAGAGATTTCAAAGCCACATGTAAGTTTTGAGTCTTGAACAAGATGGGAATAAAAAGCAGTGTTTGGAGTAGAAGACAAATCTAACACCAGGATAAGGACAGCAAACAAATTCATCTCCTATTCGAATTCATGTTAGAAGGGCTATAAATTTAAAATGGCTATAATTCTTTTTGCAATTGAGCACATGCACTGGCACCAAGACATTTGGCTCCTTTTCACATCAGTCAAGACGTGTTATTGTTACTTCGGTCACAATCCTGCAAAATTAGTGTGTCAAAGGAGAGATTGTGTGAAGTGAAACACTTATTCAAATTCATGGATGTGAAGTCTTCAAATTTTTGAACTTAAGTGAAATTTTGGTACAAGTTTAAGAAGATACGATGTAATTTATTTTAATTTTTTATGTTTGTAGAACTTTGACGGTGATGACTCGTGGCTACCCAGCGCAGCTGCGTCGTCACGATTGTTGCACTGTCATGCCGATTGAACGTCTTCATGCTGCTACGCTACAATGCTAACATTGGGCCTTGCAACTACTATCACGCCATTGTGTCGACATGCCGCTTCATGGCCGTCACACCACCGCACTATAGCACCGGCCTAGGACCTTGCGGTAGCTGGCTGCACGGAGATTGCCAGCCACCACATGCATCAAAGCCACCACATGCAGCAAGGCCACCTAGCACCATCAGGCCACCTCGCAACTGCATGCGGCCACCACACTATTGTGTCGTTTTGTGGTGGTTGTTGCTCGACACGGACAAAGGGCGAAGCACAACGATAAGGGGAACTACGGGTGGTGAAAGACCAAGATAGCCAATTCAGAGGCGGACTGAATCGGTTTTGTAAAATAAATTTTTAAGAAGCAAATAAAAGAGAAAGTATGAAGATGTTAGAGATATTTGAATATCTCAAATATAACTATTCTCAATCATAACACCACCTCTCTTGATATCCAAAAATCTTAAAAAAAGAAGAAATAAAAATAAACAATCAACTGCAAGTATTTAAATAACCAATTGTAAATATTTAAAAAATCAAATACGAATATTTAAACAACCAATTGTAAATATTTAAATTACGAGTATTTAAACAATCAATTTCAAGTATTTAAACAAGTATATATGAAAATTTAAACAACAAAAAAAGAGAGAGAAGATTTAACGTCTTATAAAATATTCAAGAACCAAGAAAAAAGTTAAGAATACGAAAGTTTTAAAGACTAAGCACAATAGCCAAAAACTCTCTCAAAGCGATGAGTGCTCTCCCTAACACGAATTTTTTTTTGAAATAACCCTATAAAAAAAAACAATTGCAAAACTAACTCTTAACTTTTTAAATTTGTAAAAATGGCTTTCAGTCGCGAACTACCCTTCGCGACAGTCTTCAGTCGCTATACGGTATAGCGACTGAAGACGTGGCACGGCACAAATGCCCCGCTGGCACCTGTGCCGTGCCAGCCAGGTTTCAGTCGCTATACCGTATAGCGACTGAAACCCGCAGCTTTCAGTCGCTATACGGTATAGCGACTGAAAACTGGCAAACTTTCTCTGCTCCCTCTTTTGCCCCGTGGTCGCAATCGAAACACTTCATAATAATTTCATTTGAGAAGTAGGACTTGTTTGTAAATTCTGAAATTGGGATGGCTGATTTGAGATCTAATCTCACACACAAGTGTAACTTTATTTCTGGAGCATATTCAGCAGAAGTTTGAATGAAATTTGGCAAGATTTGATGATTTTGTGATAATTCGAAAACAGGGTACTTTAGGGTAATTAGAATTTCAAAAAATGACGAGACTTGAAACTAAGGCGTCGGATGAGATTTTGAAAATCTTACAGAAGGGAAACTTGGTCAGAATAGTGAATGGGAGATACTCCTTGAATTAGATCGAAGTTTGGAGATGAGATGTGGGTTTTAGCCTTTTTAGGTTCCGAGGAAAATCTTTAAAAGGTATAAGCCGCGATAATTGTAGGCTGATTTGCGAAAAGGAGTAAGACGACAAAGTTTTGCCATCTGGACCGTACAAGTACATACCAATTTCGCATTTATACCGTGCTTTTGATACCTAGTTTTGTCTCGTTGGTTCGACGCATTTGTACGAAACCAGACGTCTCGGCGCAAAAGATGGTAGGTGCAAAAGTCGCAAAGATTAATCATACGAAAACGAGCATCAGATGAATAGGTAAAAGCTGAAAAGTAGAAACGCAAAGTCATACAAAAGTAGAACAGTAGAAAACATAAAACCCCATGATTTGTCACCTTTCAGTCTCTTCAGCACCCATTTGTTTCCATCCGGAACCATGCCTTCCACTTTGAGATTATCCGTCGTAACATTCAGTTGTAACAGGTGAACTAACCACATATTCAAATCGTTGAAAGACATTGACTGTGGTTGTCTCATTTGACTGCAAACATACATACAACCACCAAGATCATCACCGTTTGGTCCATTACGGATTACACCGGCTCCGTAATAAACGTACACTGTATTGGGTTGCTCCATAGCTGTACAAGAGTGTATAATTAGAGAACTCACATTGCTCATTGTACTAAAAAAACATGATTTTCCAAACAACAGAAATTTTCCCCTCCCTCTAAACCCATGCGGGAAAGGCCAACACGTTGAGGACGACAGCGGTGATGACTACGACAATGAGGCCGCGATTCCTAACCCTAATCCTAACCCTAACTGATTGACAACCCTACCCCTAAATCTAACAAAAAAACCAACCCTTCTCTTCTCTTCTCCTCTCCTCCTCTTCCTTCTCTTATCTTTTTCTCTCTGCCAATTTCAGAATTTTCGGAAAAATGAAATGGCCGTACTGTGTGAAAGCGACGCACGGTGTTTAAATACCGTTTCAGTCGCTATTGTTTGGTTCACGATTTTTCCCTACAACCCTAAAAAAGATAACCCCTAAACCCGTGCGGGAAAGGCCAACACGTTGAGGGCGACAGCGGTGATGACTACGACAATGAGACCGCGATTCCTAATCCTAACCCTAACTGATTGAAAACCCTACCCCTAAATCTAACAAAAAAAACCAACCATTCTCTTCTCTTCTCCTCTCCTCCTCTTCCTTCTCTTCTCTTGTTCTCTGTGCTAATTTCAGAATTTTCGGAAAAATGAAATGGTCGTACTGTGTGAAAACGACGCACGGTGTTTAAATACCGTTTCAGTCGCTATTGGGGAACACGATGTTTCCCTACAGCCCTAAAAAATAACCCCTCTCGCTCTAAACCCGTGCGGGAAAGACCAAGACGGTGAGGGCGACAGCAGTGATGACTAACCCTAACCCTAACCCTAACCCTAACCCCAACTAAAAGAAGCGACAGCGGTGAACCCTAACCCTAACCCTAATAATAACAATCATTTTAATATACATAATCACAAATGTTTACATCTACATATTAACAAATATTTTAATCTACGTCCATACTAATAAAATTCAAATTTGAAAAACATCACATTTTTTAGTGGTTCTTCAAATTTTTTAATCTGCGAAATCCTAAATTTTTTAATCTGCGAACATACACTAACCCTAATCTGTGAACATACACTAACCCTAACCCTAACCCTAACTCTAAATTTTTTTTCATCACATTCACGCATTTACCATTACACTAACCCTAACAATCACACTAACCCTAACAATCATTCTAAATCATATCTAAATACTACGAGTTTACGATCTAATTAATTTAAATACACGAGTTAAAAAAATATACCTCAGCGATTTGAAGAATCTCCGAAAAAGAATTTTCTGCTCCTTTTTCTTCTCTTCCTTCTGCTCCTTCTCTCTCAGTAATTTCTGTAAAATTTCGGAAAAATAAATTTAACTGTACTCTGAGAGGGACGGCTGGGGAATATAAAGCGTTTCAGTCGCTATACCGTATAGCGACTGAAAGCTGCGGGTTTCAGTCGCTATACGGTATAGCGACTGAAACCTGGCTGGCACGGCACAGGTGCCAGCGGGGCATTTGTGCCGTGCCACGTCTTCAGTCGCTATACCGTATAGCGACTGAAGACTGTCGCGAAGGGGAGTTCGCGACTGAAAGCCATTTTTAAAAATTTAAAAAGTTAAGAGTTAGTTTTGCAATTGTTTTTTTTTATAGGGTTATTTCAAAAAAAAATTCCCCTAACACTCTCCATTTTTATATAGAGCTAACATCTACTTGGAGTAGTTTCCATAACTAATATGGGATTAAACTAACAGCTAGTGACAATTCAGCCCAACTCTCAATTAAACCTTTTTACAATTTTCAGATTTACTATTTTGGGAATTACAATATTTTTGAACAATAGACACTAAAACAGTAATAACTTCATCATCTGAACTCCGATTTGGACGTTCTTGGATCCGTTGGAAAGCTAACTTCTAGTCTACAACTTTTCTGTTAACACCTTTCTGAGAACAAGTCTAGATCAGTACAGAATTAGCTCACAAACACAACCTTTTGCATAAGCTTCCACACGGAGTCCATTAACCATCTTGGTGATTCCTCGAGCATCATGAGCACCACTTGTGCTCGCCATAATGCCATCACGTGTCCATCTCGATGTTGAATAGCTCACCACATACCAGAAAGTCTCTAATGTTCCAGACCCCGACCGGCAACCTCCACATTTCAACCGGCTCGAGCTACTTCAACAATCTTTGTGCAATACCACATCTAGGTATTGGAATAGTCATGTTTAGTGTTCCCGCAAGTCTCTAGTACCTCCGGCATCTCTCGGACCAATCGAGTCTCCGGCTCCTCCCTGAGCTCTACTCCGATGGCCCATCCTTGCCGCAAGTATACTATAACTTCAGTATACCTACAACATGCACCAAAACTAAAACAAACCTATCACATAGCATTGTTCATACATAATGACAATATAAACGAATACAAGTAGATATATTATAAACGATTCAAAACACTGTCAAAACATAAATCACTTAAGATTAGACAATCACATGAGGTTTACAGGTGGCAGCGACCTCGATGTGGACAAAAGGCAGAGGGAAAATGGCAAGAAAGTCCACAAGGCCAAGGATCCTTGGCCACCGCTCATTACTCTACCTAGCATCGTAACATGCAAGGCAGCTACACATAGTTAGGGCTGCACGAAAAACTCGAAGCTTGTAAGCCAATTGAGTTTGACTTTTTTTTTTGGCTCGGCTCAAGGTAAGCTTGGAATAAAATGAGCCGAGTTTGAACATCTTTGCTAGTTCGGTTGAAAACGAGTCGAGTTGAGCCTGGGCTTGCTCACTCGATTTTGGCTCGATAATAAAATGAGCCGACTTTGAACACCTTTGCTATCTCGATTGAAAATGAGTTGACTTTGAGTCTTGACTAGCTCACTCGATTTTGGCTCGATATAGCTCAATTTTCCTAGATATCTCTTCATTCAGGCTTCAACAAATAGAAACTAAATTAGACTTGTTGTTGCCCAAAAATTTAGGTCCCGGATGGCAATCTTTTGGGAGTAAAGAAGGTACTCTAGGATGACATCCCCTGGAGTGGATAACACTTGAGATCTTGAGAAGAGTCCGCAAAAAACCCTAGACTCAAAGATCCCAAGACGCTTCAGCCTAACTGAAACTGACTTCAACGACTCCAATCATTGAAAGTGACCCTTGGCGACTTCTAGTCGTCAGGATCGGTTATCAACGGCCCAAGTCTGTGAAAACAACCATTGATGGTCTTTTATCAATACTTCACTACTCGAACTTACGACCCTCAAGAAATGGTCACCTTTTTTCTAGGTCAAAAATCAACCACCATGACCTTTGATCATCTCCAGCAACCTTCGAAGACCTTGGTCGAAGATTGACCAAGATCACTTCGACTTAGATCCCTTTGACCCGAGTAATTTTGATCTAAATGACTTCAACCAAAGCCACGTCGATCATCTTAGTCACTATTACTTTGATTGTCCAAAAATGACTGTTGATGGTTTCAATCACCTAAGATCATTACTACTACTTCCTTCGATGTTGAAGAAGAACCTTCACATACCCACATGTCCTAAAAATGGGACCAGCGACAGATCACTTAATAGGAATCTACAATTTCAAAGGGTCTGCACATCATTAACTTGAAGAACATTTTTTCCCCTCTTCATCGACATTTAGCAAGAGAATTTTAGTCTATTTTTTTTTACCTTGAAAGGCTATAAATAGCCCATGTAACCCTCTCTTGTAACCTAATGCGTAATTGAAAGAATACAATACCTTCAAATTGGTTTGCCTTAGGAGTAACCTCACACTTTAGGGTAGCTCCCAACCGACTCTGTGTCAGGAGCACATCGATAAGAGTATGGATTCCATCAAATCCCGAACTTGTAAAAAATCTTCTGTGTCGCTTTCTTCTCTTGGATTTCACATGATCCATCACACAATCACTTTAAGTCTTGTGTTTGTGAATGTTAGTTGAGAACATTTGCAACATCGACTTCAACTCATAACAAGAACATCGTAGAACGTTCACTGTTGAGAAACTAACACTCAATGATTGGCAGCGTCTGTGGGGACCATGGTTTTACTTCATTGCAATAGTTCCTCCAAGAAAGACAAAGAACTCTGCATCTACATCTCGTGTTGACGACCCTGAGGGCAACCTCAACCTTCTCCCACGTTTGTTGTGGAAACTTTAGCCCTCGAAGAAGTTGTTGTGACCTCGAGTCCAACATCGGTCACAAAGAGAGGCTCTGTTCATCCAGGGACCATCATTGGGGATCCATCTCTTCAGAGAAGCCCTTCAAAGGAGTTGGTCCTAGCAGGCGTCGAGGCATTCTAAGCCCTTGACCCGAGATCAATTGAGGACCCAAGCATCAAGACATTGGTCGGAGCTCAAGTCTGGACTGAGCACACCTTGGACAAGTTGCTTCGCTTCGTCACAACTCGTCCTTGACGCCTTTCTACCCTCCTCCTTCTATGAGTGAGAGGAACTGCATGATGATGGTATCTCCACCATTCACAGATCCTCCCCCCCCCCCCCCGCGCCGCAAGCGCAAGTTATGCCACCACCAATTGTCACCACACAACCCCTCATCCCACCAAAAGTACCCGGGGCTCAAGAAAGGGATCAAGCATAGATGCTCCCTCCTCCTTGCCCTAATACATAAATGGTCTCAAGGGGGTCTTCCAAGACCTCCTAGAAAAACTCCACCAATTCGTTAGGCTAGGTTTACCAGGGAAGAGGTTGAACGACTATGTGTTATGGGTGCCTAGGGTGACGGGGGTTGACACTATCGCTCGATTGCAGAGGAATGTCACTCACATCTGAATTACTTGTCACATCATTTGGGCGTCTCTCACATCCAATGATCCGTTTGAGACCTAGCATTGGTTTTCGCACTAGGCTCGCCCAGATGCTAATATGCGGAATAACGGAATCTTACTCGAAAATACCAAACCCAAAGGTTGATAAAAAACACAGCTCAAAATAATTGCACAACTCTTTATTTCAAAGAGAGCTTTACACGTCAAACGTTAGACACACTCATCTACGTCGAAGGAATTATAAGTTGGATATATGATCCAAGGCTGTAATAATTCGATGATCTAAACTAGACTTATTATAAGATATTTATAGTCCAATCATATGAGTACGTATTAAATTTAATAACCTAAACGTATTAGACTCAGACATTAACTAAATCTAATAGATAAGACTTAGTTATATATATCCGGATCGGATTACAATTCCGACCAGAGAACGAGTTCCTTTTCATGGTCACGAAATCTTTCCGAACTTTGTTATGGTCGCGAAGCCGTATGCGACTCGACCATGACCTGAAGATCCTCCCGGATCATCCAAGGTTTCATGAGGTTCCCAAGGTATTGGGATGATCACCTCGCTTTTGTTCCCATGAGGAAACTAGACATAGGGAAGTGAAAGGCAAAGGAACCTTAAGGGAAGAGTTTGCAAGTTCTAGTTGCTAGGTTAATGGACTACAAAGTGAGGAACATTTATGCTACTATCAGACGGGTGGTCCCCTCGGACCACTTCTTGAGTCTAACAAAGAAAAGTTTGCGAAAGAGGGAAGCAACTGAGTCTCGACTCGTCAAAGGAGGTCGAGGGTGCTAACAAACAATTGTGCCCTTGACTTCGTCACATCAAGTGGCCACGATCTTATCATCCCCTTGGCATTGAACGTAGTGACAGAAACTCAGGCCCCTTCAAGTTAGTTCTAGTATACTCTACTGACATCACTTCTATTGGGAGGGACAAAAGCGTGCAATGCAATGTCCTTCCCTACTACATCTTGGGCATCACTCACTCTTGGTTCTACAATCTCAAGGAGGCTTTGATTGAGTCATTCTCTCAACTCAAGAAGGAGTTATGTACAAACTTCCAAGGGAACAATAGATAACCCCTGGATTCATCGCAATTCTTCACCGTTAAGTGATGACCTTGAGACATGATTCAAAGTTACTTCACATGCTTCCCCTAGGTAAAGGACCAATTTTCTCATGCCCGGACATAACAATAATCAAGGCTGACAAGAGTGGCATCCTCTCGAGTGGGTTGCATTGTCGCCTATCTTGAAGTTTCCCAAAGACTACGAATGATATCTTTAATGTCTTGGAAAAATATGCTTGCACGAAGGAAGATGACCTCTAGAGGATAACCAAAGAACATCCCATCTACATGAAAGCAGCTCCAAAAAGAAGAAATCTTCAAGCAACCCTCCCAGCAAGAAGCATAAGAAGAACTACCAAGATGACAAGTGAAAACAAAGGTCTCGAGATGTACTCGCTTCAAAGGCAGAGGTAACCTGTGGGGTGATGATCACTTTCAATGTCTCCCTCCTAAGGGTAAGGGAGCGTTCCAAGGGCCACGCCCTCAAGGAGCACTAAAGCCTGAAGCTCAACTTGGGGGATGCGGGTTGTGGTGCACTTATTACCACTCCACCTCTCATGCAACTCGAGATTGCAAAGCTTTGCTCAAACACTTTGCTACATATCTCAAGAAATGTGAGAGTGGGGGCATGCACCACACTTCTCCCAATCATGTCAACTCCATTGGCTTCGAGTTCCCAAGGCAGAGACAAGGGGCCAAATGTCTAGGCCACTGATCCAAACCTCTCTTACCAAGCACCACAACGACAAGTTCACGTGATCTTTGGAGGCACTGCTTCACACCAGCAAGGAATACGTCCGGGAGGTGAAAGTAATAGGGACATGAGTCAATCTCACCGGCCTAAATGGGAAATAACTCCCTTAACTTTCACCATTGAGGACGTTGTAGGACTTTATTCCTCCATAACAATGCTCTTCTTGTTTCGGCCACTATCTACAACTGTTAATTTGGCTCAAATTCTCGTTGATAGTGGGAGCTCCACTGATATTCTCTACTTGAAAGCCCTAAAAGAAAACTTTCTGTGCATAAAAGTTCCCGATCCTAAAGGAGTGATAATCGCAAAGGGCGATCAAAAGATAGCACATGCTCTATATGCACGCGCCACGACGATCATCAGGGATGTAAACCTTGTTAAGATAATGAATGTATCAAAGTTTCTCTTGAGGATCAGGTGATTCACAAGAAGAAGTTGGTCCTGAAGCCCCAACCTAAAGGGAACTTGAAAAAGGTTTCTTTGTTCTTTGGAGATGAAGAGAAGACCGTTTTAATCGGGACAAACCTCCCTAAGGAACACAACAAACGTCACACCAAATTTCTACTTGAAAACTCTATTGTTTCCGCTTGGAAAGCTTCTCACAAGAAAGGTGTTCTCTGGGAGGTGATCGAACACAAACTTGTGACCAAAGGTCATCCCCCATCAAGCAAAAGCTAAAGAAGCTTTCCCTCAAGCAATAAGAAGTAACTAAGGTCGAAATCTTAAGACTTCTTGAGACTGGGTTTATTTGAGAGGTTTGGCATCTTAAATGGCTCGCAAACGAGATCTTAGCGAAGAAATCAAATGGTAAATGGAGAATGTATGTCGACTTCACCAATCTTAACAAGGCCTATTCCAAGGATGATTTTCCTTTACCTCGAATCGATCAACTTGTTGACTCAGCTATTGGATGTGAGCTAATATGTTTCCTCGACACCTATTTTGGTTATCACCAAGTCGGGATGGCAATCGAGGGTGAGGAGAAGGCATGTTTTATAATCTTGCTTGGCATCTTCTACTACTTGCACATGCCTTTCATCTTAAAGAATATAGGAGCTACATTGCAACGTTTGGTGAGCTTGATCCTAAATGATCAAATAAGCCACAATATTGAGATCTATGTCGATGATGCCATTGTTAAGAGCTTGGTCACCACCTTCCATATCAAGGATCTCGTTAAAATTTTTCAAAACTTGAGAAAGTATGATCTAAAGTTCAATCCTGACAAGTGCGCCTTCGTTGTCTGTGGCAAGTTGTTTGGTTTCCTTGTCTCCTAAAGGGGATCAAAACCAAGCTAGAGAAATCCGAGCAATTATGGACATGCCTCCATCATGATCCTTCAAGGATGTTCAAAGGTTGACGAGCTGAATGGCGACTTTGAACTGTTTCATTTCAAAGTAAGCAGAAAGAGGGCACTCTTTTTGTTCAAGATCCTCCCAAATATATAGAGCTTTCAATAGACTTCAAAAGTTCAAGAGGCTTTTGAGACTTTTAAACAATATCTCGTATGGCCAATGTTGTTGATGAGCCCTTTGCTCCAAAGAACCCTTGTTCCTTTACTTCATCGTTACCCCTGTTGCTGCAAGTGCCATGCTGATCAAGGAAGAGCATGTAGTTCAACACCCTATCTACTATGAAGTGAGCTTCTCCAAGGTGCGATGCTCCACTACACTAAAATAGAGAAAATTTGCTACACCCTGTTAATAGCCTTGAGGAAACTTTGACACTACTTTGAGTATCCCATCACCGTGTCATCAACTTTCCCTCCTGGGAAGACTTAAAGGAACAAATGGCAATGTATGCATTAATTAAAATTTGGAGCCAACACTTGGGTGATGTTCTAGTGTTACAAATGACAAATCTTTTTTTGTCGAAATGGAGAAAATTTTGAACTTCTATTTTTTTAGGGTGACCTTCTAGTGTTACAAATAACAATCTTTAATTGTTCATGACATAAAATGCTTGTATAAATTTGCAACACATCAAGTTTATAATCATATTCTTACATGAATAATTAAAATATTGTACAAAATCATTTAAATGTTATTTATTGATATAAAATAAATCACTTAAATTTTATACTAATAAAATAATAAATCAATTGAATATGAATAATCTCCAATAGAATCCAAAATCAAAATTAAAAATAATCATATCCAAATCCAAATCGATACTTATCATATCCAAATTTAAATCCAAACAAATCCAAATACAAATCCAAATCTGATTTTAAAATATATATCCAAATATGATTTGACTAATATCTGATTTAAACCGATTCGTTTACACACCTGATTAGCCAACCTCTACACTACCCCTAATTAGCCAACCTCTACACTACCGAAAGCCAAGAGCTGGGCCCACATCAAAATAATTACTGACACAGGAAGAGTTAAAATGCTAATTCTCCAAAAAATCAAGTACCAAATTGCAAAACATGCGACACTTCCTTTCCATATACCCATGATATGTAATTGCTGGTCCTGCCAAATCTTGCAAATAAGGAACTGTGTGAAGTGAAGGTGCCCTCAAATTCAACCAAGCCAAACTTTTATGAAGTGTAGGAAACTATGATGCAATTTAGTCTTATTTGAATATGTTAGGGCCATCTATGAGTTAGGGCCGTAGCAATCTCCACAGAAAGCTTCTTATGAGTTAGGGCCATCTCCATAAAAACATCATGGATCGCAGCTCCAGCTTAATACCATGCAAGCAGGCCAAGCCACCACATTAGCATTAACAAAGGACAAAGTTCTTCTAGCTCAATGCACCAGCATTGCCTACCATGAAGGTCAATTTCCTACTCGTAGAGAGAGGGAGGGACGGAGAGAGAGAGATTTGATCAACACTAAACTAAACTAGAACACATACAACACGTGAACCGTGGGAGCTTTCAAAGAAGCATGGAAGGGGCACACAAATGTGCCCCGAGACTCAGATTCAGGTCTACTTCCTTGCTAGCTTCTGCCCTGGGAGTGCAATCAGCCCTTTGCTGGACCGGAAACAATTCGAGGCAGGCATCAGAAGCTACATCACTCTTGTCCATTGAAACAAACTCCATGGGCTGTGTGCGTGACTCATTGTTAGGGATCGGCTGGAACCCAACACTACTGCTTTTACCTAGCCTTGACCCGCAACTCATCATCCCCTCCTGCACTGCAAAAAACAATGCACCTTCGGATTGCATCTCCTGAATTATTTGCTCAGATCTTGGTGTCTGAGCGACGACAAATCCAAACAATTTAGCCGAGGGAGCTCCGACACTGGAGTGTGACTGTCTGTGATCAGCAGATTTGTTTAACTTGGCAGTAACAAAAGCACATCGAGACATGCTAGATGGTTCAGAATGAGGCATTGCATTTAATCCAGATAAAAACTTGAATTCCTGTGTATCTTCTTGCTGGTTCACTTCTTCGGGCACTTGTAGGTCATGGTCCATGTCAGACTTCCTTGAACATTCTGATTCAACCTCTGGAGAGTTCATCTCAGCAACTTCGCCGGTATTAGTTATGAAAGCCTCCTTTTCTGTGTCATGGCTCAAATCTACCAATGGTTGATTATCAAAATGAGTGACATGCTTCACAACAGTCACTTCTTGATCTGATGCTTCACATTGTACTTCATCTCGCTGGACTGAGACCTGCTGTTCTTGGACCTCTCCTTTTTCTGAAGTGCATGCTGCACTAACTTGTTCTTCCATCACGACATCTCTGTCAAATACATCTTTCCTGCGCCTGAACACTCCCCACAAGAAGCGTTTCATTTTGAACGCTACAATATAACAGAATTTAATAAGCAACTGAGAGATCTTTAGCAGAATATAGTGATAGAGAACAAGGTTTTGTTAAAGCCACAGTGGTTCACAAGAAACTAAATAAATTTTCAAAGCGCAGAGTAATAACAACCATGCAAAACTGCAATACAACACAACACCGATGCATCCTTACTAAATTCATAGTTGGGCATGCAAATCAGGTGCTGTATGATATCTTGTGCACTAGAATTTGAATAGAAGATCCGTAAATTGATACTTACTTTGATATTGTTCTGGCAGTAAAATAGAAGAGAAGATCATCAGTTCAGCACCACCAACAACAGCTTTTAAGACAGTATCATTTTCAGTGACTTCCTTCACTAGTTGATCCAGTTCTTCGTTTGGGCTAAAGAAGCAACAAGAACACTAGACCATTAGTCTCACATGGAGCAAAAGGGGAAAAAAGCAGCAAATATACATAAAGGTAAACACACCTCATATTATACGGAAAGAAATACAAGCCAATGCTATCAGCAGTAGGTCCTGATGCCTCCCAATTCTTTGGCCAGGCTTCTGACCTAGAAAGCTTGGTCACTTCAACTACTGCGCACAATGATCTTGAAAATTCCCACACTCTCTCACATGCTTTGGTCGACAGGTGTGCAGCCAACGAAACAAATTCTTCTCTGCTTATCTTAAAGATTCCACTGTAGACATAATAATAATTGAAATATTATATTGTACAGAAAATAATATAAGGATGCTTCAGAAAGGAACAAAAAGCATCAAACATACCTCCAAATAGGTTTATCAATGGGTTGCGTGCAAATATAGCTTTGTTGATTGGCAGATTCTGAAATAAGTGGCATTCTGGATCCACCATAATGGTCCTTTGCAACCATAGTTTGCGTTGTTATCCCTATAATATCACTCCGAGCATATCCAGCATTCTGATCACCTACAACAGCATCTTCATCTTCATTTGCCTCTATGTATTTTCTTCGCTTCTTCGCTGGTGTATAACTCTTGGTAGAAAGAGGATTCAAATTTTCTGGCTGCAGAGTTGCTTCACTATTTTCTTCATGTCTTCCATGCTTCTTCTCTGTCATATAATCCTTGAAAGATTGAGGCTTCAAATTTTCCGGCTGCACAGCTATTTCATAATTTACTATATCTCTCATCTGCTTTTTTGCTATGTTCTCGTTATTGTTGCACTTGGCCATTTCCACGGTGTCCATTTCAAAAGAAACAGATGCCTTCTCACCAGGAACACAATCTCTACTACTGGCATTGTTATTCCTTGGTCGCACATCTGACTGACTTTCAATAAGCTCTCTTTGCAAAGCATTCAGCCCCGAAGAATGAGACTTTTTCTGAGATAGCTTTCTTGCCTTGAATGATCTACTTCTATGGGTTCCCCATAGTGTTAGCCCTCTCAATGAATCCTTTGTCTTGGACCTCAGCTGATCTACTGTATGGGAATCCAAATGAGGGTGACATAGCTGCCTTTGATTTGACACCTCTACTGAAGATACAATAGATACTTCATGTTTTGACTGGCATTCACAACACAACCAGTTGGCTAATGATCCATCAAAAACAATTGTATCCATACAATATCTACAAAATCATGAATCACACTAAGTAAAAGACAATCATTTTGTATGAAAACCATAAAAAGTAATCATTAATAAATCACTATATAAAAATTTTACCAAACCAAAAGTCACAGTTCTTTTTAATAAAAGAATTATAACATTCTCGGCATACCATTTAACAAGCATAACATACAACCCAACTTGATCAAAATAGTAGATTGCAACCAAAGCAGCAATTAGAGCTCGTGTCTTTGATTAATGCCTGAGCGATAATTTATGCATCTTCTCTAAAGAAAAACTTGCATACCATTCGAGACTTCAAGATCATCTATCATTGACTAGGGGGAAAGCTGTCTTGGGGTCCAAGTCTCTTTTAGGATCTAAACTTGTCGAAGGCCTTGTTTTGGCCCTTCAACTTTTCGTTCAGATTCTATTTTGTTCATTCTACTTAAAAGTATTAAATTTGGGTAAATTTGAATCACTAACATTTGAGTCTGCTCCCACTTGTTAGTGACATGGAGGAACTCCTTTGAACCATGTTTCAAAGTTGAGAGACTAAAATAAGGTCTTTGAAAAGTTTAGATCTTAAAATAGGCGAAAGCACAAAATTAGAGGACCAAAATAGAACTTTTGCTTGGCTAAATTTACACAAGTCCTGAACTTAATTTATGGTGTGTTAGATTCACATCATAGTTGTTATGACATCACCTAGGCGCCAACTAGGCGTCCAATTAGGGGATACTGTAAAGAATTTTGTATATTTATCTGAGCCCATGGGACAAAATATATATACATATTACAGAGATATTTTAGGAAACTAAACCTAACCATAAATACAAAGAAATCAAATAAATATTTCTAACACCCTCCTCAAACTCATGATGGGTCAGTAACACTGAGTTTGGAAAGGAAAAATATATGTAACGCCCTAGTCTGCGGCTTGGTGAAGAAATCAGCAAGTTGCAACTCAGAAGGCACATAATGTAGAGAAATCACTCGCTCCTGCACCTGAGACTGCGTGTACGAAGCATTGACACCAATATGCTTGGTAAGCTCATGCTTCACTGGATCTCTCGCAATACTGAGAGCACCAATACTGTCAGCCATCAGAGTCGGGGCCAAAATTAGGACAACAAAATCAACAAGTAACTAGCGTAACCACGCAACCTCAAAAGTCACAGACGCCATAGCTCTCAACTCAGTCTCTTGAACGAGAAACTATAGTCTGTTTCTTAGTCTTTCAGGCAACAAGAGAGGAACCAAGAAAAACACAATAGGCAGAAAGAGACCGACGATCAAAAGGATCACTAGCCCAGGTCGCATCAAAATATGCTTGAAGCTGAAGAGTACTAGTGCGAGGAAAGAACAAGCGACGAGACATCATACCGCGAAGATAACAAAGAACACGAAGGAGATGACTATAGTGAATCTGAGTGGGTAAACAGACAAACCGACTGAGAATGTGGACAGCATGAGTGATGTTAGGACAAGTGATGCCAAGGTAGACCAGACTCCCAACCAAATGGCGATAGTGTGTAGGATCATCGAGAGGAGTGCCATCTTGGGACAGACCAGAATGATTGAGAATATCTTGAACATACTTATGCTGGGAGAGGTAATAGCCATCAGGTGTAGAGGTAACCTCAATACCCAAGAAGTAACGCAAAGGACACAGATCAAACATGAGAAACTGCTCACTAAGGAGCTTCACAAAAATCAATATACACTGGTGATGATCATGTCGACATAGAGAAGAGTCTGAACGCGAGAGGTGTCAACAAAGAAAGCAGGGTCATGAGAGCTAACAAAGAAAGCAGTGACAACCGAAGAAAAGCACTCAAACCAAGCCCGAGGAGCTAGCTTGAGACCATAGAGGGCACAATAAAGACGATAGACATGACCCTCAGGAGCAAAGAAACCCGGAGGTGGCTGCATGTATAGACTTCATTCAAGTCACCATTCAAGAAAGCATTTTTGACATCTAGATGAGAGAGACCACTATCGAACAGAAACAACAGCAATGAGTGCAAACAGTAGTCATATGGGCAACTAGAGCAAAAATCTCATCATAGTCCTGACCATGTTCTTGTTGGAATCCATGTGCGACAAGACAAGCCCTGTAACGCTCAATGGTTCCATCAAACCTAGTTTTGATTTTATAAACCCACTTGCACATGATAAGAGTAGCATGAGCAGTTAAAGGAACAAAATCCCAAGTGCCAGTACGTTGAAGAGCACTGAGCTCGTCGGTCATGGCAAGCTACCACTCAGATAGGAAGCAGCGATGAGCTCCTCAGTCATGGCAAGCTGCCACTCAGGCTAGGAAGCAGCCTCACGGTAGGAGGAGGCTTAAAGACAGCAACAGTAAGTGATGACATATACCGATCCAGAGGGCGGATGGTACGACGATCCCGAAGATGATACCGAGGAGAAATAGGAGAGGATAAAGACGAAGACTCCACCTGAACAACACTGGAAGTGGAGGGAACAACCCTAACAGACCATGGTAGTATCAACAGGTATGCAACCAAGGACACCCTGACGCACTAAAGACGAGACACATAAATGACCTAAACGATGTGCCACTAAGCAAAACTGACGGAGGCAGCGGTGGCAGTAGAGCAGAAATGGACAATCGACAAGATGCAGCGGAGGTGAAAAGAAGGTGAAGTCGGTCGAGGATGTAGAGGCCCTGATGATGATTTCTACGGCGGCAACTAGTACCAACTATCGTCCCAATCTGACAATCCTGAACAATACAAGTGGGACCAAAGCCAACAAAACAGTTATTATCAATGAGCTGACCAACAGAAAAGAGATGCATAACTAACTGAGGTATATGAGATACATCAGGAACAAAAAAATTGGTAAATAGGATGCCCTGACAGGTGACAATCATTGGGGTGCCATCAGCGGTCTGAACAGAATGGGGAACAAGGGGAGATCCAGTGAAAGTGAGAGGATGAATCGGGCATCATGTGAAATGACGCATCGGGAATCAAGAACCCAAGGAGAGAGTATACCTGGAGGCGACTTAGCAGCAAGACTGGCAAATCTTGAAGATAAGCTGGGCTAAGCGAGACGCTGGAGGAGACTGATCAGCTGAGTGGTGTCACTCTGGGAAGGTGTTGGAGCTGGGGAATCAAATGACCTTACAGAAGGACCCTTCGTCCGTTCACCATAAGTCTTGTTCTTCTTCCAGGCATGACAGTGCTGATGGTCATGACCATAGCAATGATAGTAGTTGCACTGGACACCACAGGTTGAAAGGGTAACTACAAGAGCAACAGAGGCCGCAAAGACAGTCGAAGATGAAGAAGCAACCGAAGGAGCAAGGGGCAATGGGGACTACTAGAATAGTCGATGAAACTGAAGATGATGAAACACCAGTATTGAGATGCCTAGTCTCATCGGCATGAAGTGCAGCAAGAGCCTCCACCATAGTCAGTCGGGGAGACCAACTCATCAACTGAGCTCTGGCGGTCTCGAACTCCTGACGAAGACGCCTGACAAAGTCGTAGAGACGACGCTTGTCAGCATGGTCCCGAGTCTTTGTACAACAAGCACAGATACGACAGACCTCGAGATTCAAGGAGTCAAGCTGGCGCCATAGAGCGGTGAACTGACGGTAGAAGGCGTCTACTGTGGAACCATGATGCTGAAGAGTCTGAAGGTGCTAAAGCAGGGAGTAGAGAGCATCACTGCTGGGAAGGTAGTGCTGCCGACGTTACTCACATATGTCATGAAGTCGGTAAATCAACGATATCCATCGAGATGGAAACGTCTATACTGTGAACCAAAATGGTCACCACTCGAGCCTCATTAGTGCGCTAGCGCTCATAAGCATCGAGAGCAACCTCGTAGGTCTCCTGGGCATCCACAGCAGCGGCCGCAACGACTAGGTCATCAGATGCAAGCGCCAGAGTCACCACCGGAGGAGGCAGTGGAGGACAAGGAACAATCCTAGAGATGTGACCCTAGAAACGAAAACCGTCAAGAGTGACTCGGAGCAAAGCGGACCACTCCCTGTAGCTGGTGCCATCAAGCCGGACGCCTAGAGACCAAATTTCAGCAGGAGGAACCGACGACATGCTGCAGATTTTTTTTTTAAGAAACTGAAATGTTAACAAACGTTAACTTTTCTTTCGATCTGTGCAACACCCCACTGAGCGGCATGGGAGGTGGCGATGGACGGGAGGAGACAGCACGACCGACGACACTGCGACGAGGGACGAGCGCCGGCGCGACACAAGACGTCGACGCCCGATCTACAAGCGATGGAAGCGGCAACGACACGCGACGGGTTGACAGTGTCGACAGCGGCGACATCGGCGAGGAGACGGCGGATCGGCCCGAGGGTGAGGGCGGTAGCAAAAAAAAAAGAAGGTTAGGGTTTTAACCTCACTCTGATACCATGTTAGGAATTTTGTATATATATCTGAGCCCATGGGGCAAAATATATATACAGATTACAGAGATATTTTAGGAAACTAATCCTAACCACAAAAGACAAAGAAATCAAATAAAATAAAATCAATATCTCTAATAGATACCAGATGCTTGATCAGTCATCTGCGTCACGAAATACAATCATATCCCATCCTCCACTCTTAACCCTACAAAACACTGCCCAACATCATCTCCCACTTACTCAAATCCTAGCCACCTTCCCACTCTCCTGGAGCCACTGCCACCACAACCTACGAACCTCTCACAACAAAGAGGTTACAAGGCCTGTGCAACTACAAATAGGGCTTAACAAAAAAGATCAAAACTCGTGAGCTATTCGAGCTCGGCTCAAAATTCGACTCAACTTGAGCCTTAACCAAGCTAAGCTAGAGAGCCTCACCTCAAGCTTGAGACCAAATACGAGCCAAGCTCAAGCTCACCTAAGCTCGGCTCAAGATTGGCACGAATAAATAACTTTACATATATAAAGTGTTAGTCAATCTCCATTATTTTGATTATTTTTGTGATTAATGACAAACTTACTAGTGAGATTAATGTGTTTGTACAGTTTACGTCTTTTAGTCTTAATTACGTCTTCTAGTCTCAATTGAATTGCGGGATAATAGTGAAGATTACCTTGGAAAGGAAGCATGATCGAGCTTCATCAAGCATGGACGAACTCCACTAAAGGTAAAATCGAAGATTAAAGATAGAAATATTTTCTAAGATTTTATTGGTCTTGGTGTTTGAAGCCGACCGGATTACTAGATTCTTGTTTCATATAAGAAACTCAAATGCATGCATAATTCATTCACTAGGTCATCAAATTGTTTTTGAGTTGATTTGGATGGTTAGTGAAAGCATTGGTGTTTAAATTTGCAAAATTCAACTCGGGTGGAGGCTTTAAAAGTGGCTACACTTAAATGTTTTATTTTCTGGAGTAACCTAGACCGAACTATGTCTTGCTCATGTTATAGAAAGTTGTAGCCCTTCAAGTTAGGTTTCCAACAAGCCAAGGAGCACGTAAATTAAATCCGATGTCTAGAACAAAAAGTTATGCCTATTTTACTGAGCTGTACAGACACTCGAACTGTCTGTATGATTGTTCATTTTTAACACTAAATGTTCGTATGAATGTCCAGGCTGTCCAGATGCATATTCACTTGCCCCTAAGGGCTAGTTTGTGTCATTTGCCAATATCCATTACAACTGCTACAGATTGTCTGATTGTGGCTAGTTTTAGTTTGAGAGTTATAAATAGATGGTTTGAAGTTTTCATTTGTAAGTTTTTACAACGAAATTCAACATATAACCCAAGCACATCTAAAGCATTCAACTCTCATATATTTCATTAGAGTGAGATGATCTAACGAGCTCATTGCATTAATAGAACATTTAGTGAGTTGAAAGCCTTGTGTCGATTTCTCCTCATGTGTTTAAGCTTTCTAGCACTTGATTGGTGTCAGCACCTGGTTTCTCCGACTATATTTGTCGGTTGAGAGATTTTCGACTTCTGCACGTTTGATGACTTGAGCCATAGTTGATTTAGGTTGCGTTTGCGAAAATTTGATTTTCCTTTCATTCATGCCAAAAACGGTTTTTAGCCAATAGTTTTAAAACGACCTATTCACCCCCCCCCCCCCCAGGTCATTCTAAATCCTACATATAGGATTTGTAAGAGAATAATCCTCTAAAGCCAGCAGCCCAAAGAGAAGTAACACGCATAGCCTCCATAGCACATACACTTTTGAAACCCCAAGCGACCTAAACCCCTGTCTCTGGTTGCTTCAAGTTCTCCATCCCAACACCAAATCCATTCTACATTTTTCTCTGTCCATCAACATGCTCCTTTATGTCCTTGTTTGTTCCATCAAGATCGATTTTGTACCTAACGCGTATCCTTCCATCCGGATTTAGCAAAACGTGTCGCATTTCCATTCCATCCCCCTCGATGAGCACAAGGTGCCTCCCTCCAAATCCATCATCAATCAGCACGCACGTTGCCCCTACCATTTAAATCTGATCCACGTCAGTGAGCTAGCCACCTCCTCCTTGCTAGGCAAGCATGGGCCTTCTTGTTTGTATGAACACCGGAGTTGCTTTAGTTGACTTGCTGTCGAGCTTTCAAACTGAATTTGAGCTTCACTTGAGCCAAGTTCAAGCTTGGTTGTGAGCTCGAAACCTAGTATTAATCGAGCTCGAGCTTGTGTCAAACTCGAGCTAAGCCTGGCCAGGCTCTCTCAAGCTTGGCACGTTGATACCTCTAGCTACTAACATCTTCTTGCCAAATTTTTCACACGGCAATAAGATACCTACTATTTAATTAAAAAATTAAACACAATTATTGGCAAAATATCAAAAAACCATCTTGTTTAACACTCCACCCCAACCCAACAAAAACAACACTTACTTCCCCTCCCACTACCCCAAACACTAATCACCCATCCAAGACTCATCACAATCACTGCCTTGCGAAACCCATCTTGCAAATATAGCTTGACCCGGTCATGCCTCATTCCACTAAACTTCCCTCAACTAATGGATGTTGCCACCACAACATTACCACTGGCTCGTCGCCACCCCACGCCAAGTAGGCCTAATCATTTTGCGGATCAAGCCTACTGGTCGCTTGAGCCAATTTTTTAAGACCAATTTTCCATGGCCTGACCTAGCCCCGCAATGCAAAGCAATAATAAGAAAAGCCAATTAACATCTTTATTGCCTTACAATTACTTCTTCAAACTACTAAAAAGAGATATATTCCCAAATTTCAGAATGTAAAAGTCATGAATGAAAAGAAGCGTACTGATGATTGGCAGTTGTCTTGCAGATCTTACAATACACCAACAGATGCTTGTAACCAACATCTCCACATTCTTCACATACAATGTTCTGCAAAATGCCAAAATGAAGAGATTTTAATGCTACGTTGCAATATTATTAGCAAATATGAAATAGATCAAAATAGCCTAAACACCAATATGCCCGATAGTTTCACTCAACTCCCTACAAACACTAATACAAATTGCAAAGAAATTGAATTCTTTTACTAATACTACAATTGTCAATTTTCATACATTTGATTAATAAGACACTTAACATACTTGAAAATGCACTAAATCCATATAGAATGCAAACATGCTGTGATAGCGATGTAGCTTTGACAAACATAGGGTTCAAGTGTCTCCGAGTTGTCAAAAAAACCTGAAAATTTGTGGGATATAATAAAGATCAACAAAATTTTATGACCAAACAAAAAACAAATTCTAACTAAATATATATTGGCCATGTTTCTATGTATATGGTTATGAAATGTTGTGGCACTCCGCAACGTACCTCACTCTATGCTCTAATTTTTTTAGAATTTTTTAATACTTAGAAACACCAAACCTTTCCATGTTTTAGCTACCCACAATTGTAGAACATATTTTCCATAAATTGTAGCTAATATTTTCTACTAGAATTTGACAGTTGAAATGAAAGGAGTCATGAAATATCTCAATACAGGGAAAAACTAAACCTAGATAACCATACTCTTCACAAGGTATTGAATGCAAGAAAACCCAACCCATGCTTGCACCACATCTATAAATTCTTGATCCACCAATAAGTGCAACTAATTCACAAAATTTCAAACTATATTCCTTTTTAAGAGGTATCTTTGATATTACAATATATTATTATAATGATATAAAGTGTAAATCCTTGATTAAAGGAAAAGGTGACTAAGATGCACATTCATAATTTGTTGGGTGTGGCTAATAGGCTAGGTTGTTCACAACTCAACAAAAAAAATTTTCTCCTCCCCTACCTCCTCCCAAGTTTGTCCAAACAACCATATCCAAAAAATACAAGCTTGCCTCAAAAATACAAGAGGCATTTAGGTCTATGCCACTGACAAAATTAGAAATTCGAAATATACCATCAAAAAAAGACAAATTAATCTCATGCCACTAAAATCCAAAAAACTATCAAAATATACCATTATGACAAAGTCAAAATAGTTGACCGAAGTTAAAATGACACTTATGCCCTTCCTTGTCCTACTATTCCATCGCTACAACCATTCCCTCCCATCTGCCATCTCACCACACAATGGCCAACGGCCAACAAGCCCTACTACTCTTGCTAGTGACCACAACTCACATACAACAGTGTCAAAATCGTATGATCTCTCACCACCATGCCACCATCCACCTCCCCACATTGACACATTGTCGCCCCATAGTTGGTTAGACAATACCCAAAATCATCAAAAATCATTAAATGGGGACATGTAAAACCTAGAGTGGATAGAGATCTCACACGGAATCAGAGTGAGATCCTTAGAAAGGCCATAAACAATCATTAAATGGGGACATGCGAAATCTACAGTCACTAGATCTAACACACGGAATCATATAATGATAACCATAGAAAGGTTTGATCCAAAAATCCATATAGGTCCAAAGACCAAGATCATAAGAAAAAGATGGGCTAACTCAGAGCTAGATCCAACCCAAGAATCATATGAATAAGGATAGACCCAAGATATGCTCGATCAACACCAAAAATTATACGGATGAAGGGGGAACCCAAGTTGTGCTTGATTTTAACACCCAACAAAGTGAATAAAGTGAATAATTGGATGAGACAGACTATGGAGATACAATTGAATGATATTTGATTGGTGCATAAAATAGTGTAGACACATGAAATGTTGTTTAGTTGATTGTATAATTGATGTAAGTAGAAAAATATATAAGATAAAAAAAATACTATCAAAACTAGTTATGCCCTGTTTGGAAACATAGTATTTGAAAACCGCAATACTTTAAAACCATGATTTTGGAATTATCATACAACTAAAACCACAGTATTTAATACCACAATTTTTTAGAAAACTACAGCTTTTATAGGTGTTTGGATTCAGTTTTTTGTCAAAGATTTCAATTGTAAAGGATGTGAACACATGCAAGTATCAAGTTGAAACATTACTACAATCTAAAAACTTCAGAATCCAATCCAAAGTCAAGTGTTATTTCTATCCACCAACATGGTATCATATAGGTTACGATCTTGAGCCTCCCCACCTACCCCTCTCACCATGGATGACACTGCCGAAGAGGAGCTGGCCTCCAAGGCCGCTCTCTATGTGCAAGCTGTCACTGTCTCCAGCACCAAAACCCTTGTCCCTATCACCCTTAATCTACAGGCCAATAACTACTCCCAATGGCGTGGCTTGTTCAAGGTTGCACTTTGCAAATACGCCCTCGACAATGATGTCAAGAAGTCGACCACTTCTTCGCCTGACGCTCAATGGAAACATCTCGACGCCCTTGTCCGCCATTCTCCTGGCCATGGTGATGGACCCCGACGCCACCACCCACGTCGTTTGGACGAGCATCAAGGGTCTGCATCACGACAATGCCAAGATCCGCGCCATCTACCTAGAGTAAGAATTTTGGGGCCTTACACTGGGCGCCCTGTCCAATGCCGACTATTGCAGCACGCAGAAGTCCTATAGCCGACAACCTCAGCACCGTGGACAACAAGATCAACGACAAGACCCTCGTCCTCAACACCCTGTTGGGCCTGAGCCCGCGCTTCGCCTACATGCGAACACTGTTGTCCATGCAGAAGTCGTTCCCAACATTCCTTGAAACGGGATCTACAATCATGCTCAAGGAGCTCACAATGGGACTCGAGTCATCCCAACACTCAGCCTTCATAACCAACACCACCGGCAGTAGTAGCGACAACTCCAAGGGCATCTCCAGTGGCACTGGCAGCAACACCTACGACACCAACGGCGACGGCAACCGCAGCATCTCCAACCGCAGCAATGGCAATGATAACTACTCCAACAATCGCCATCGCAACCGTGGCAGCGGCAACAACAACGGGGGCGGCAAGGGCTCCACTCCTTGGCCCTCGTTCCAATATCCATGAGCCAGGCAAGGCACACAACTTCCTGGTCATGGCATTTTCAGTTCACGTCCCGATGCTTCTTCCGACCCCAATAGGCCTCAGTAGCATGCGTTCCTCGCCAAGCAGCCGTAGTAAATTCAGCTCTCGTCACAGCCGAGCTAGTACGTGCCATGGCATCCGCAGCTGTGGCAGCCGCCAACGCCATCTTCCGCGTAGCCGTCATGGACCAACAGTCCATCATCAACAACTTCAACACCATGACGTTGACACCACCGTCCGATGGCGATTGGACTTGGGTGCATCTTCGCACATGATGTCAGAGCCCAGTAAACTCTCCTTAACTCATGCACCATCTCCCTCCACCCCCAGCGGCATCATTGTTGACAATGGCTCCCTTCTTCTCATTACCCGTACCAACCGTACTTCCCTCTCTACTCCTCATTCCTTTTATTTAAATAACATTCTCATTACTCCTCACAATCAAGAATCTTATTTCTGTTTGGAAGTTTACTATTGATAATCATGTTAATGTCGAGTTTGGTCCCTTTGGTCTCTCTGTGAAGGACCTTCGAACCAAGAATGTGATCGCCAGGTGCAATAGTGAGGGCGATCTCTACGCTTTCTACTCACTGGCCCCGTCCTCTTCACCTGCCCTTGTCACCAGCAACGCTCCATCCACCGCACTTTGGCATCGTCAGCTCGAACATCTTGGTCGCCATGCTCTTTAGCATTTAGTTCGCTCGTTTTCTCTTCCATGTAATAAAGTGACCGATTCTGTCATCTTGGACTTCATTTTGATTCCTCTTCTTCTCGAGCAAATAAACCTTTTGATTTAATACACTGTGATTTGTGGACGTCTCCTAACACTAGCATTTCTGGTTATAAATATTATCTTGTTGTGCTTGACCACACTCACTATCTCTGGACGTTCCCTCTACGTCTCAAATATGATGTTTTCTCCACTTTCTCACTTTGTCGCCTACGTCACTACACAATTCGGTGCCACTCTTAAGAGCATTTAGTGTGACAACAACAACGAGTTTGACAACACCGCCGCGCGCTTCTTTCTCGACCACGGCATCACCCTTCACATGTCCTGCCCTCACACGTCTCAGCAAAGCGATCAAGCTGACCTTGTAATCCGTTCCACTAATGACATCCTCCATACCCTCTTACAAGCAAGCATGCCACCAACTTATTGGGCGGAGGCCATCCACACTGCCACCTATCTCCTCAACCGACACCCCACCAACACCCTACACAAGAAAACTCCTCATGAAGCATTCTACGGCACACCTCCCTCCTATGAGCATCTCCATAGCGCCAAACCTTCCTCCCACGATGATCCAACGACAACCCACCCTACCTACCATGCCTACTGCGCCCACTCCACCACTCTCCGCCTGTCCACGTGTTGTTGCCACCACCTCTTTCACCGATTGCACCTGCGGTCATTGAGCCACCGTATGGTGACTCGAGGCAAGGACGGCATTCACAAGCCTGTTCAGCGACTTAACCTCGATGCCAACACCCTCTCCCACATCCCCAAGAGCTACCGTGGTGCGTTCAAAGATGACAATTGGAACTCCACCATGATCAATGAATTTTTCGCCCAACAAACCATCCATACATGGGACCTTGTTCCTTGACCCCTTGGATCAAATGTCCCCTCTGCGCGATCGCCGCTGGCAAGAGGAGAGGGAAGGGGAAAAAGATGAGGTAGGGTTTTGGGCCGAAGAAGGAGGCGGGTGGTGGTTGATTGATAGAGAGACTATGAAGTAGGGTTTTGGGCCAAAACTTTGCACCAAACCAAAGTTTGAAAAACTATGGTTTCAAAAATCATAAAATACTTTAGAACCAAACACCTCTTTGGTTTTAAATACCAGAGTTTTTTTAAAACTGTAATATTGGATAAAAACTCAAAAAATACTTTGTAACCAAACAAGCTTTAATGTTTTATTTCACATTAATAACTCTTATTCTAACTTATTTTTAATCAACATTAATCCATGCTAAGAATCATCAATATATAATTCTCTCTAAATCACACACAATGCTAAGAATCATTAATATATTACATTACACTAATAATCCTTAATCAATCTTGATCCATACTAAAATTCATTAATGACATTAATTATTTTATAGTTATGCAATTAGACGACCCATAATACAAAGAAATAGTGAGCGGGAGCATGTACACCAGACCAGGCTCACTCAACCATCAACTCATCATGTCCAAAATAATGTACAGACAACCAAACAAAAAGTTGATTGCATCTCGCGAGTCAAGCGAGTGGGAGCATATACACCAAACCAGGCTCAATCATCTGATCGGCCATGCCTAAAATCATGTACAAACAATTAAACAAAGAATTGATTGCATCTCACAAATCAGAGTTAAACTAAACAAGCAAAGCATGGTACAAGAATCATATGAACGAGGACCAGAAAATCCAAGATAATACTAGATCCGACACCAAGAATCATATGAATGAATGGGTGATGTGCTACATCTAACACTCAACCATAAAGAGAATCATTAAATAGAAACAAATTAACATTAAGAAGAGTTGCATCTCGCAAGTCAAACTCAAACTAATAAACAACCAAGGCATGGTAGACGAATTATATGAATGAGGATGGAAAAACCCAAGATACTACGATCCAACACCAAAAATCATATGGATAGATGGGCGAATACAAAGATGTGCTAGATGTAACACCTAAAGCAAAAGTGAAAATTCAAACTATACCATATAAAAATTAGTCTCTACCACTAAAATCTCAAAAGCTATGAAAAAATTTTATTCTGAACTTAATTTTTTTTAAAATGAAAAAAATACTCTACCTATTCTTTTTTTTTTATACATATTTGATACTAATTTACTTAGATATTTTATTAGCATGAATAAAACAGCATTTATGCTGACCACTACTGCTGCCACAGCATAAACTATCGTGGTTGTTTGAGTGAGAATAAAAGAATCATTTAAACACAAATTACCTACTTTACTTTAACCTTATAATGACATTTTTTGAAAGTTTCAAGATTTCAATATTAATTTTTTTTCGAGACATATCTCAAATTTTCACTTTTGTGAGTGGCATAATCTCAAAATCCCCTAAAGTAAATCATTAGACAAGAATAAATTAACATTAATAGTGGGATCCAATACCAAAAATCATAAGACTGATGGGCAAACCCTAAATCATTATTAGATGAGCTAGATCCGACACCAAAAATCATCAATCCCTAAATGAGGGAGATCTAATATAATCATAGGACGGTAATGTGCAAACTCTAAATGAGTTAGATCTAATAGTTAGAATCATAAAGTGAGGATGCACAAATCCTAAAGAGACTACATCTAAAAAAGACTACATCACATAAAAAAGAAGTGTATGCAAAACTGAAAAAAAAACACCAAATCCCTAACAACTCTTGAAAAAAAACTAATGTAGCATTGATGATCTTTCTCAATCTTCTCCCCAAGAAGCAAAGCATATTGTGCATATCAAATCTTCCTTCCCAATGAGTACGATCCATTGCTGACAACAAATTACCACAAAGATGTCCTCAATCACCATCTGCGCAATCCTCACTAGGAGGATCAACGACCCTGACTTATCCATCTCTCAAAACAATCATATCTCGGTCTGATCTTCCCTCAACAATCACCACCAGCGCAAATTTTTCTCCAACAACGAAGAACCATCAACAATCTCGAGTCACGATCCCGCTCTCAACGGCCAATGGAGTCTTACCTTGTTCTTGGCTTGATCCTCTCTCAAAACAATATTTCAACATATTGCCCATCCCAGCAAAATTCACTCCAATCCAACCACAACGGAGAAGAGAAACCAACCAAACGAACAAAAATCAAAAGAAAAGAGAAGAAAAAGATGAATAAACTTACCATATTCCAGGACCTTCCACTCCAGAAGAAAGAAAAAAACCTCCAAAATCTTTAACCAAGAACCTCCTCCTACTTCAACGCCGTTCCCAAAAGCACGAGAGATTGAACCTCCCCTTCACCCGGACAAAGAAAAATTTTAAAAACCAGATGGGATTAAAATAGCACCTCTAATGGCCTATTTATAGAGGCTTAATTAACGGTGCCGTTACGGAAACCGCCGCGGATGAGTAGAGCGAGGCCGCCGGAAGCGACGCGTCATCCTACCACGCCGTGAAATCGTGGCCGTTACGGATCCGTTTCCATGTATTTGGATTTGTACGGTGTTTAAGAGATGGAGAGAGAATTGTTAGTGGCCTTTTTGGGCCTCCCGGGCAATGTGCCCGGCACAATTTTTGGAGCACCAACGATGGGGATCTTTTGCGGCTCAGATTACAGTAGAACTAATATAAACCTGCGCGTTCTTAGGAGTATAATTTGTATAAAATTATTAACAAGATATTGTATTCCGTGAAATTATAAAAGTAGTTTAAATTTTGGTAGAGAAAATAATTTTGTGAGTGTGAGACATAATACTTGACTATTTGAAGCTGATTTTAAAATGATGGATTTATAATATAAAAAGAATGTATAGAGAAGGGCATGATTTTAAAGTATAGATTACATAAGAAAACAATCGAATAATTATAAAAAAATGATGATATAATGCAATATGGAGTTTTAATTGGGAGTGAATAACAAAATTAAAGTTGATTGTTTGAGATCTTTTATAGTAATGTGATTAAAATTGATGAGATTTTTTTTCCATTCACATGATAAACGGTAACATTGCTTAGTCTTTTATATGATTAAAGTTGAGATTTTTTTCACTCATAACATCCTCTATCGTAATTTTTTGCGGATAATTTCAATTTTGATTTAACATGACATTCCAATAATGGATGACCATACAATTTATTAAAAAAATTAACTAAATAAAATAAATGGAAAATGAAAATGGATAGAATTCCTATTTCGAGTGTATGAGGCTCTTTATTGTTGAAACTGATGAGATATTTTTGGTTACTCGTATGGTGAAGTTGTTTGAGGTCTTTTATGTTATTGAAATTGATGATTTTTTTCATATGCTTGGGTTTTATGAGACTTATGTGTGGCTAAAACTGATGTGAAGTGTTTTCTTATTCAGTAAAGTTGTTTAAACTTTTTTTATACCATTGAAACTGATTATTTTTTCCATATGGTTAGGTTGTGCGAGGCTTTTTATGTTGTTGAAACTGATGAGATATTTTTTTTGTTTCTCATGCAGTAAAAGGTAAAATTGTTTGAAATCTTTATACAGTTGAAATTGATGAGTTTCTTTTCTCACATGGTTGGGATGTACAAGATCTTTTATGTGGTCGCAACTGATGAGATACTTTTAGTTTTCCATACAGTATATTGTTTGAAATCTTATATACGGTTAAAACTGATGATTTTTTTCATATGGTTGGGTTGTATGAGGCTTTTTATGTAGCTGGAACTGATGATATATTTTTGGTTCCTTATATGGTAAATTGTTGAGGTCTTTTATCTGTTGAATGCAATGAGATTTTTTCTCATACATGAGGTTTTTTGAGGTCGTGGTTGAAATTGTTGAGAATTTTTTTCTCATACATCTTGTATTTATTACATTGAGATTTTTATAATCTATGTTTGTTGGTTACCTTATATTATAAGCATGATATATATTTTTTCAATATCACATATAAATTTTCACTAGTGAATCAACCCTTCTAAAAAGTGAGATAGATGATGAAAGAGATTATAGTGGAAGCGACAATGTGATGTGGAGGTTGGCAATCATGGAGCGATCGACACTAGTACTATTCTCGACATTGATGGTTCGAATTGACAGCAATCAACCAACAAAAGGACATTGGTCGCCACCAAGGATCGGTCCATAGGGCGGGAGAAGTGGTGACAACGGTGAAGGAGGTGGATGAGTGACGATGAGTGAGGGAGGGAAGTAGAGGAGGTGTGGAGATGATATATGGCCTTTTAAATCAATCCTAAAGATAGTGCAAATTATCTTGGAAGAAAAAAAATATATGCATCATTCTTCCTCTCCTAATTTTTATTAACATAATTTATTTTCAAAGTAGTGTTGATTGAAATGGATTTTATATTAGAGAAAGTTGTAATACCCCAAAATTTGACTAAGAACCCAAATCCTAACTTTAGATCAAATTGAGACCTAATTGAACTCAATTGGACTTGATTGAACTTAGACTCAAACACAACTAAGTCAATCCAAGTTAAGTAAGAACAAATTTATAATGAGATCCAAATTTGAGATAAAGGAAAGAAATTTCAAAGAAAGGAAAGTGATCATGTCCATATGGAAACCGAGAATTGGAATGTGATTGGACCTAGGACTGGAAACGAGCCGAGCTCGAGCAAGCCCAGACAGGCTCGGCTCGAGCTCGATAGTGTATTGGGCTCGGCTCGAGCTCGGCTCAAAATTTTAACAAGATTCGAATCAAGCTTGGGCTCGACTACAAGAAAGCTCAATAGAACTCGAGCTCGGCTCAACAAATAGATAGGCACGCGCACGGCCACTACTGCAAACGCTAGATTCGCCGCTGGCGCCAGTGCCTCGTTGTCGTCGTCGTCCTCCTCGTCCTCCGAGAATAGGGTATCTTCTCCGCCTCTCCGGCCGGCCGACCGCCGCCGCCGCCTCCTCCCCTCCTCCTCCACGCACGCCGCCGCCTCCTCTCCGCTGCCACTCCATCGCCTCTCCACCTCCTCCTGTTCGCCGCCTCTCCATCGCCTACTCTTCGCCGACTCCTCTCCTCCACGTGAGCCACCGCTTCCTCTCCTTCACACACGCCGCCGCCGCTCCTTACGCGATTACGTCGCCGCCGTGAGCCCATGTGCTTTGAGGATTTGATTGCTAGGTTGTGTAATTCGAGTTTTAACAAGCCGAGATAGGGAAGGCTCGGGCTCGACTCGAGTTTTCTCTCGAGCTTCACCTCAGGCTCGAGCCGATCTTCGATCTGATCCCGAATAGCTCGTAAGCTTCGATCTTTTTTTTCAGCCCTAATTGGACCCGTGTGATCCCATGAGGCTATAAATAAAGGGAATTTCAACCATTGAGAACACAAAGTAAGAAAATTTGAGACAAAGTGGGTGAGAGGAAGTCGTCATCTACTAGAGTCGCGCCGAGCCGAGCCACCACCACCTCTTCTCTTTCCCGAAGGTGTGTGTTGTATTTTACTCCCTCAAGGAAGATGAAAGTTAGATTATTTTTAAGGATCATGTGATGATGACAACTATAGCACACGTACATCACATACTTGCTCACGTACATTTCCAGTACCAACAGGACCAATTACAATAGCTCGAGCCAAACAAATACAACAACAGGTGAACCTTTTCCTTAAGGAGCAACGTTTTAATACATATGAGAATGGATTACTACCTAATGCCTCTACTCTAATTGTGGTCAGATACGATGAAGAAGGAGCCAAGCAACTACAAGAAGGAACAGAAGAAGATAAGGATATTCTAAAATATACAAGGCCTACACATGAGGTCACGCATATGTCAACATCAACGCTGATATCATCACTTAGGCTATCTTCTTTCTTGGATAAGAAGTAGTAAAATTGAATTTTACAACCGCTTTCTTAGTTAAAAAGAAAATGAGTTATAAAGTTGAAATTTACAACCTATATTGAGTTATAAATTAGTTGTAAAGTGCATCATGATAACACAGAATGAGTTGTACAATATACAACTCATGATGAGTTTGCAAGAAACTTCCACACGTACATCGCATACTTCTCACGTACATTTCCAGCACCAACAGGACCAATTATAAGAGCTCGAGCCAAACAAATACAGCAACAGGTGAATCTTTTCCTTAAAGAGCAACATTTTAATACAAATGAGAATGGATTACTACCTAATGCGTCTACTCTAATTGTGGTCAGGTACCATGAAGAAAGAGCCAAGAAACTACAAGAAGGAACAGAAGAAGATAAGGATATTCTAAAATATGTAAGGCCTACACATGAGGTCATCGCATATGTCAATATCAACGCTGATATCATCACTTAGGCTATCTTCTTTCTTGGATAAGAAGTAGTAAAATTGAATTTTACAATCGCTTTCTTGGTCAAAAAGAAATGAGTTGTAAAGTTCAAATTTACAACCTACATTGAATTATAAACTAGTTGTAAAGTGCACCATGACAACACATAATGAGTTGTACAATATACAACTCATGATAAGTTAGCAAGAAGCTTCCACACGTACATCGCATACTTCCTCACATACATTTCCAGTACCAACAGGACCAATTACAAGAGCTTGAGCCACACAAATACAACAACAGGTGAACCTTTTCCTTAAGAAGAAACGTTTTAATACAGATGAGAATGGATTACTACATAAAGTCTCTACTCTAATTGTGGTCAAGTACCATGAAGAAAGAGCCAAGCAACTACGAGAAGGAACAGAAGAAGATAAGGATATTCTAAAATATGCAAGGTCTACACATGAGGTCATCGCATATGTCAACATCAACGCTGATGTCATCGCTTAGGCTATTTTCTTTCTTGGATAAGAAGTAACATGTAGTAAATTTGAATTTTACAACCGCTTTCTTGGTTAAAAAGAAAATGAGTTGTAAAGTTGAAATTTACAACCTATATTGAGTTATAAACTAGTTGTAAATTGCACCATGATGATACATAATGAGTTATACAATATACAACTCATGATGAGTTAGCAAGAAGCTTCCACACGTACATCGCATACTTCTCACGTACATTTCCAGCACCAATAGGACCAATTGCAAGAGCTCGAGCCAAACAAATACAACAACAGGTGAACCTTTTCCTTAAGGAACAACGTTTTAATACATATGAGAATGGATTACTACCTAATGCCTCTACTCTAATTATGGTCAGGTACCACGAAAAAGGAGCCAAGCAACTACAAGAAGGAACAGAAGAAGATAAGGATATTTTAAAATATGCAAGGCCTACACATGAGGTCATCACATATGTCAACATCAACACTGATATCATCACTTAGGCTATCTTCTTTCTTGGATAAGTAGTAAAATTGAATTTTACAACCGCTTTCTTGGTTAGAAAGAAAATGAGTTGTAAAATTGAAATTTACAACCTATATTGAGTTATAAACTAGTTGTAAAGTGCACCATGACAACACATAATGAGTTGTACAATATACAAATCATGATGAGTTAGCAAGAAACTTCCACACGTACATCGCATACTTCTCACGTACTTTTCCAGCACCAACAGGACCAATTATAAGAGCTCGAACCAAACAAAAACAACAGGTGAATCTTTTCCTTAAGGAGCAACGTTTTAATACAAATGAGAATGGATTACTACCTATGCGTCTACTCTAATTGTGTTCAGGTACCATAAAGAAAGAGCCAAAAAACTACAAGAAGGAACAGAAGAAGATAAGGATATTCTAAAATATGTAAGGCCTACACATGAGGTCATTGCATATGTCAATATCAACGCTGATGTCATCGCTTAGGCTATCTTCTTTCTTGGATAAGAAGTAACATGTAGTAAAATTGAATTTTACAACCGTTTTATTGGTAAAAAGAAATGAGTTGTAAAGTTCAAATTTACAACCTACATTGAGTTATAAACTAGTTGTAAAGTGCACCATGACAACACATAATGAGTTGTACAATATACAACTCATGATAAGTTAGCAAGAAGCTTCCACACGCACATCGCATACTTCTCACGTACATTTCCAGCACCAATAGGACCAATTGCAAGAGCTCGAGCCAAACAAATACAACAACAGGTGAACCTTTTCCTTAAGGAGCAACGTTTTAATACAGATGAAAATGGATTACTACCTAATGCCTCTACTCTAATTGTGGTCAGGTACCATGAAGAAGGAGCCAAGCAAATACAAGAAGGAACAGAAGAAGATAAGGATATTTTAAAATATGCAAGGCCTACACATGAGGTCATCGCATATGTCAACATCAACGTTGATATCATCACTTAGGCTATCTTATTTCTTGGATAAGAAGTAACATGTAGTAAAATTGAATTTTACAACCGCTTTCTTGGTTAAAAAGAATTTGAGTTGTAAAGTTGAAATTTACAACCTATATTAAGTTATAAACTAGTTGTAAAGTGCACCATGACAACACATAATGAGTTGTACAATATACAACTCATGATGAGTTAGCAAGAAACTTCCACACATACATCGCATACTTCTCACGTACATTTTCGGCACCAACAAGACCAATTACAAGAGCTCGAACCAAACAAATACAACAACAGGTGAATCTTTTCCTTAAGGAGAAACGTTTTAATGATGAGAATGGATTACTACCTAATGCCTCTACTCTAATTGTGGTCAGGTACTATGAAGAAGGAGCCAAGAAACTACAAGAAGGAACAGAAGAAAATAAGGATATTCTAAAATATGTAAGGCCTACACATTAGGTGATGAGGACATCACCAACACGGACATGAACACAGCACCTCTCACGTCTTGCACTACATCGTCGGAAGATCAAGGAGGACGACGAGTCGGCATGAATCTATGTGCCAAGCCATTCAAACCGTCTACACTGGAGGGCCAGGGAGCCACACCCAATACAGAGCAACCCACGAGACATCAAGTCAAGCCCAAGTTCAAGCCCAATTCGTCCACGAATCCAGTTCAGCCAACCAGCAGCAGTCTGACTTCAAACGGATGTCCAGGCCACGTACGGAGTCCGTTTAGGGAAAATGAGTACTTCACGGAGAAGCCCACAACGACACCTTTACAATGGGCTTAGTCCTATGACCAAATTTCTTCTGGATCGTCTGCAATCGATGAAACAATCTGCGGATAAAACCTGACGGGTGCTGCACCACCTCTACTTTGGGCCGTAGGCCTGTGTATCCCTAGGGTTGCGTGGGTGTGGGCGCTCTGGCCAACGTCCCTACCCTGGCCGCCATATCCTTGCTACATATGGCCGCCACCCCCCTTTTTCCTCAGGTTTTGTTTAGTTTAGTTTTCCACTGTGTGAAATTACCTCGTCTCCTCTTGTGTCGGCTAGACCAATAGGACAGAGTTCTGAACCCCAAATCATTTGTGTTTAATCTAATTCACAATTTTAGATTGCCTATCTTTGTTCTTGCTTGTTCTTCGGTTGCCTGCAGGAACAGATCCTCGTGATCAGGTCGATCGTGTCTTGGCACGGTTGATAACGCTTCGTCGTGGTGGTTTAGCGATCGTCGGGTTTCCAGTCACTTGCTGGTTGGTAGCCGGATCATCAAGGTCATCACGCGCCTTAGCCGAATTTATCCATCTCACCAGAAGATCGGGCATACGTGTCCTCATCAGTTGGTATCAGAGCTTCAGGTTGACTGGTGAGAATTTATCTATCTTAGTTTAGTAGATTGATTTTATACCTAGAGTCCAGAAAAATTGCCCCACAAAAATACTATCACATTGCATCTATCCTGAGTCCTAGCCACGTTTAGCCTTTGCATTGTTTCTTACTGTTTTGCATCATTGAATTTTCACCCATTATTGACGTCGTGCTGGCTGAAGTCTAGTTCTTAGCTTCGGGTCAAGTTTTGCATCTTGTGTCGCCTAGAGTTGGGTAGTCGCGCCGTGTCGTGCTTACTGTTGGAGCCGCCGCTATCACCAAGCCCCTAGGGTTTCCAAGTTCGTGTCAGTTTTGTCCTTTGTGTTTCCTTGCCATCGTGTCTAGAGCATAATTCGCACCGATTTCACCACCACAAACAAAGTCGTGTCCACATCAAACTCCAAAACCGAGTCCAACACGAAGTTCTAGTGTGATTCGTATCACCTGCTGTAAAACGGGCATAACTTTTGCATACGGACTCCGATCGGGGTGTTCTTTGGCCCGTTGAAAAGCTTACAAAAAATTATTTTTTGAAAATCCATAATCTGAAATCAGTAGGCTTCCAACAGCAAACTCACATACATGTACGTGCAGCCGAACGAACCCCAAAAAACATCATTTAGGGCCTCAAAACAGCCTCCGAAGTTCTGGCAACCGTTTTTGTCGATCTTTTGCATCTAGTTTGAGTTTTCTTGCTCCAAATTTGTGTAATCTTTGTTTTCCGACCTTAAGCTTGTGATTCCTTGGTCGAATTGCAAAAAAAAAGATCAAAAGGTTAGCGCATCAAAAGAGCCGCGCTAATTATAGTTAAAAAAAAATTTCAGAGAGCAAAAGGAGGTTCCCAAGCGACAATCAGTGTGCATCTTTGTCAATTTAGCCCTTCGTGTTATGCTTGTTTGCTTGATCCTTGTCTAGGTCTAGGCTAGGCCAGCACTTGTTTTCAGTACGTGGGCTAATCTTCAATTTTGCATTACTGTTTTGAACAATTGCTTTCTCCTTTGCTACATATACTAGCCTGTCCGAGCTCCATTTTTCTACTAACCCGACAAGTATGGATCCTTGCTATCGCTTTGCCACCACATGAGCTCAAGTTATCATGAACCAGCCACCGATCGCACCGCCTGCTTGCGTGGTAAGAACTTGTAAGAGCAAGGTAAATAGGCATGAGCGTGTGTGACTTGTCCAATTCCACATTCTAGTAGTTGCTAGGAAGAGTATATACTTTGTGTTTTCTCTTGTCTGTCTACTACTAACGATGGTAGGATCGGAGGAAGACGACTGTGTTACAAGAAAGGAGTTCATGACGTATTTGGAGGATCAGCAAACCACATTGAGAGGCATCGATGCCAGCCTCACCCAACTTGCTCAAGACAGTGAACATAGAATAGAGCGAATTGAGCGGAGTATCGCCAACCTCGTCACAAGAATGGAGCACCTTGAGAGGCTGGTCCCACTTGCTACTCCTGCGGCCGCCGTTGCATCTCTTGCTACCCCAGTAGCTACTGGTGCACCTCAATGAGATGGCGATCCAACTCGCCAACCTCCACCTGCTACTCGCTCTTGGGCAGATGAGGTGGAACTAGAAGAGAACAACTACGCTGCTGATTTGGAGGCAGATGACGACTTCAATGTGCACAACGATCGTGATCATCGCCGACTTCGCCACAGTCGGCAAGGTATGGGAAGAGCACCACGAGAGGTACATAATGATTCACTTGCTAAACTCAAGTTTTCAATGCCTTCTTATGCTGGTAGGTATGACCCTGATGCATATCTTGAATGGGAATTAGCGGTAGATCAAAAATTTTCTTGCTATGATTTCCCTGATAACAAAAAGGTTAGGATTGCTACTAGTGAATTCACTGATTTTGCATCTATTTGGTAGAACGAGACATGTAGAAATCACAATAATGTGCCTACAACTTGGGATACTTTGAAGAGAATGATGCGCACTAGGTTTGTTTCTTCGTACTATGCTCATGATTTGCTTAATACATTGCAACATTTGAACCAAGGTAGTAAATCTATCGAGGAATATTATCAAGAGCTACAAATTGGTTTATTGCGTTGTGGCTTAGAAGAAACTAATGATGCTAAGATGGCTAGATTCCTGGGAGGACTTAACCGGGAGATCTAGGACATTCTATATTATAAAGATTACAACTCTATCACTTGTTTGTTCCATCTTGCTTGTAAAGTTGAAAGGGAAGTACAGGGACACCATTCCAGGACGCGAGGCAACTTTGGAGGCTCTCCTTCCTCACGACCGACCCACGTGGCTGCAAAGGTGCCATCCTCTACCTCCGATCTTACACCTTCACCAGCTGCCCCTTCTTCCACACCGTCACGTGCTCTAGATGCAAGCAAATCAGCCACGGTGCCAGCCCCTGCGAAAAGTGCTTCTTCAGTGGCTTCTACAGGGCGATCCCAAGACTTGCAATGTTTTCATTGCAAAGGTTTTGGACATACGATGCATAATTGTCCTAGTCAGCGTGCTTTCATTGTGAGAAAAGACGGTGAATATACTAGTGCTAGTGATGTTGATGAGAAATATTTGGCTCCTGTTGCAACTAACACTGCAGGTGAGAATGAAGAAGATGTCGAATGCTTGACCGCCGAAATGTCGGAGAAGTACATGACCCTTGTTTCCCAGCGTGTACTTAGTGCACAACCTAAGCGCACCGAGCAAAATCAACGCCATAACTTGTTCCAAACCAAATTCGTAATGAATGAGCGCTCGGTGCAGTCATTATTGACAATGGAAGTTGCAACAATCTTGCTAGCAAAGACATGGTCGAGAAGCTTGGCTTGACCACCAATCCACATCCCACTCCATATCATCTTGAATGGTGTAACTCCTGTGATAAGTTGAAGGTAACAAAAGTTGTGCGAGTGCCTTTCTCTCTTGGGTCGTATCATGATTATGTTGATTGCAATGTTTTACCTATGGAAGCATGCTCTCTTTTGTTGGGTAGACCTTGGATATATGATAGAGATGCTGTTCATCATGGTAGAACTAATCAATATGCTTTCATGTTCAAAGGAAAGCAAATTATATTGGATCCCATGACTCCTGCGGAACTGCTGAAAACTGTTGTCAAAAGAGCGAAAAAGGGTAAATCAAAGTGTGATAAAAGTGTAGCTAAAGAATTGAACCCACCAAAGACGAACAAACCACGTTCTAAGAATTCTGAAATTAGATTGAAGGGTGCTGTTTTACTAGCTACTAAAACTGTTTTACATGAGGACGATAATTCTAGTTGCAATGATTTGACTACAACTCCCCCTGTTGCATTGTCTATTGCTTTGCCTCCTGTTGTTACTAATCTTTTGCAAGAGAATGTGATGGAGTCGAGGACGACTCCAATTCAAGAAGGGGAGGATGATGAGGACATTACCAACATAGACATGAACACGGCGCCTCTCACGTCTTGCACTACATCGTTGGAAGATCAAGGAGGACAACGAGTCGGCATGAATCCATGTGCTGAGCCATTCAAACCATCTACACCGAAGGGTTAGCGAGCCACCCCCAATACAGAGCAACCCACGAGGCATCAAGTCAAGCCCAAGTTCAAGCCCAATTCGTCCACGAATCCGGTTCGGCCATCCAGCAGCAGTCCGACTTCAAACGGATGTCCAGGCCACATACGGAGTCCGTTTAGGGAAAATGAGTACTTCACGGAGAAGCCCACGATGACACCTTTCTAATGGGCTTGGTTCTATGACCAAATTCCTTCTGTATCATCCGCAATCGATGAAATAATCCACAGACAAAACATGCTAGGTGCTGCGCCACCTCCACTTTGGGCCGTAGGCCCGTGTATCCCTAGGGTTGGGTGGGCGTGGGAGCTCTGGCCGATGTCCCTACCTTGGCCGCCATATCCTTGCTACATATGGTCGCCACCCCCCTTCTTCCTCGGGTTTTGTTTAGTTTAGTTTTCCACTGTGTGAAACTACCTCGTCTCCTCTTGTGTCGACTAGACCAACAGGACCGAGTTCTGAACCCCAACTCATTTGTGTTTAATCTAATTCGCAATTTCAGATTGTCTATCTTTGTTCTTGCTTGTTCTTCGGTTGCCTGCAGGAACAAATCCTCGTGATCAGGTCGATCGTGTCTTGGCACAGTTTATAACGCTTCGTTGTGGTGGTTTAGCGATCGCTGGGTTTCCAGTCGCTTGCTGGTTGGTAGCCGGATCGTCAAGGTTGTCACGCGCCTTAGCTGAATTTATCCATCTCACCAGAAGATCGGGCATACATGTCCTCATCATGAGGTCATCGCATATGTCAACATCAACGTTGATGTCATTGTGTAGGCTATCTTCTTTCTTGGATAAGAAGTAACATGTAGTAAAATTGAATTTTACAACCGCTTTCTTGGTCAAAAAGAAAGGAGTTGTAAAGTTGAAATTTACAACACATATTGAGTTATAAACTAGTTGTAAAATGCACCATGAAAAAACATAATGAGTTGTACAATATACAACTCATGATGAATTAGCAAGAAGCTTCCACACGTGCATTGCATACTTCCTCACGTACATTTCCAGCACCAACAGGACCAATTACAAGAGCTCGAGGCAAACAAATACAACAACAGGTGAACCTTTTCCTTAAGGAGCAACATTTTAATACAGATGAGAATGAATTACTACCTAATGCTTCTACTCTAATTGTGGTCAGGTACCATGAAGGAGGAGCCAAGAAACTACAAAAAGGAGCAGAAGAAGATAAGGATATTGTAAAATATGTAAGGCCTACACATGAGGTCATCACATATGTTAATATCAACGCTGATGTCATCGCTTAGGCTATATTCTTTCTTGGATAAGAAGTAATATGTAGTAAAATTGAATTTTACAACCATTTCTTGGTAAAAAAGAAATGAGTTGTAAAGTTGAAATTTACATCCTATATTGAGTTATAAATTAGTTGTAAAATGCACCATGACAACACATAATGAGTTGTACAACATACAACTCATGATGAGTTAGTAAGGAGTATTTATAACCTATAAATAGGCAAGTACTATACTGTAATAAGGGAGAGAGAATTTTCAGAATAAAACACTCTTTGTCTAGGGTTTTAGTAAAGCATTTCCACCCCCTTAGGATTGGAATTATCTGAGATTCTTATCTCCGTCATTCTTGTGATTGCCTCGGTGATTGTAAGAACACGTTTACTCCACATGAGCGAGTAAACAAAGGGATCGAAGCGTGTGATTGGGTGAATCGAGTGTCGCAGATTGCCGTAATAGAGACGATGGTTGGTGATGTCATTCATCAGGTTGTGCGGATCCAGTTATCTCTAATCCTACACCGTGAAGATTGAGTCAAACTGCAGACTGATCTGTATCATCATAGATCTTTTTGTAAATATTTTATTTGCAATTTAGTCCCTAGAGTGGTTTTTTATTAGTTTTTAGGCTTTTGCAGATTGAAGCATTGATCTAAACCGTAGATCCCTAGTAAGCATTGAAACATTAGATTGAAGCCTTGCATATTTAGTAATTATTTATTTGTTTTTGTCTGAAATCTTCAAATCTGTCACCGAACACTGGAGCAGCTTTCGAGGAAGAGTTTCCAAATTCAACAAACAATCAAGGCAAACCGTGTACACCACCCTTGTATATTTGTGAGGACCACGAAGCAGGTCAGTTTGCTGGAGGCCACGTTGCTGGTAAAGAAGTCATGATGCTGACGAAAAACAAAATCTTGATCTACGCGTTGGATTTTTCTTTTGAAAAGATTGCTATCAGATTGTACAATATCTGTCAGGGGTATCCTCACAGTTGAAAGGGATCTAGGATATCGACTAGAGGGGGGTGAATAGGCGATTTTAACAAATTAACAATTAATCAAGCAATTAATAGTGAATGAGAGCAAATAACTAAAACAAGATGAACAATGAACAATTTAACACAAGGATAGAACCCGTGGTCTCGGTGATTTGCCGATCACCCCTAATCCACGTTGAGGCAAACTCAAATCTCTAACCACTCATCTATCTAGTCAACCTTCTCTCAAGAAGTGACCTAGATCTCGAGCCGAATTAGTGTGATGAGTTATCCAAACCTCGATTTCACTAATGTTGCACTTTACCGCTCCGGCAAGGAGTGCTCGACCCTTTCACAAGACGTTTTGAGGCTTCTTCACAATCTTCCTTGAAGAGCTCTCCAAAACCTTCTTCCTAACCGTCTAGGAGCCGGCAAACTCTAAGAGTTACAAGCCGGTAATGATCACTTAACCTTCTTCTAGTGCCAAGAGATTGATTTAGTGATCTAAATGCAATGCACTAGAAGATCTCAAATGCACACTCTCACAAATTCAAGAATTAGAATTCTAGAGTGTATGAAACTTGCTTAAGCTCTCAAGGATGATGATGACAATGTTCACAAATATGCCAAAGGTTATGAACAGGGTCGTGCATGGTAGTATATATACCCCCCACAATAAATATAGCCGTTACAGGCCGTTGAGAGAAAAAGATCACTTGGCGGTCAGACCGCAAGTATAAGTCCGGTCAGACCGCCGCAATTGCAACGGCATTAAACAGGAGCAATTAATGCTCACCTGCCCTTGTCAAGCACACATACGGTCAGACCGGAGCCAATGGCGGTCAAACCGTGAAACCGTCCAGAGACGACATAGTTTCTGGACACGTTATACGGTCAGGCCGATAAATACGGACAGACCGGCCATACGGTCAGACCGTAGTACAAAAACTCGGTCAGACCGATTTCTCGGTCAGACCGGTCTAACAAACGGTCAGACCGACAAAACACAATATAATTCAGAAAGATAGGTCATGAAGTTCCAGGAGACTGATCTAGATTTTACCTACGGGCAGACCGACCTTTTTAAGGAATAAACTATACTTTGACATAACGTCAGTCAGTCCAAAACCCAATTCGGTCAGTCCGTCTATTCGGTCAGACCGAACAATCAATCGGTCAGACCGACTGAGACAGGATTTGGCAGAAATGAGTTGAAACAAGCATTTTCAAAGTATATGACCTTCTAGTATGCAATGCAAGTTGAATTTATGATTTGTGGCACATAGATGAAATATTTCGTGATACACCACATGCTCCTCTTAATAGTACGGCGACTATCCTAAAATCCGGTCAAAATTCTTCTCTAATCACCTTAGCCCGGTAAAATAGAAAAAGATCATATCCCGTACCTTAGCCTCTTTGATCAATGTCCTTTCTTCATCATGAGGCTCTTTCTTTGCCTTTCATTAACCTGTCTTTTGAGTTTGTTCTTGACACAACTTAGCAGGTATCGTTAGTACAGCATTTGTAATTGTCAGTAATTACTAAAACACTCTTTAGGGGCCTAGAAGCTACAACAGTCATCTCTCAATTTGAGTGAGTGCCATTGCTCACTCCTATATTTTCTTATTATCATCCAGCGTTCGAAAATTCGGATCATTTCAGGTTGTTTTCAAGTCGTTTCTGGGCCTCAGAAGGTTTAGGGCCAAACCTCTTATTAGCCACCTCCGTTACCAAGCCTTAGGCCCAAAAGCCCATTTTTCACAATTTTTACAAATTAGCCCCTAGGAAATTTTCTTTTCTCAGCCAAGCCCTACACTTTTGCACAGAGCCCCCTGAGATTCTGGAATGTTACAATTCAGTCCAAATTACACCCAGCATGCCTTCAACATTACCACCTGTTCGCCGAAATAGTATATTCAGGCAACTCAACCCAAAGTAAAGTGGTTTACACACAATGCACATGATAAAACCAATCTATACACCACAATCACAATTTAGGCTTCAGATAGGAGGGATTAAGGTGAGAACAAGGATAAAGAAGAGAAGAGTAGCATGCTAGAGCTAAGCTTTAACTAAATTTTCTCATCATCTGTTCTTCCGGATTCACAAAACCACAGTAGAGGCAACAGGGGAGCAAGAGGAAGAACTTCAATTCAAACAGCAAGGTGAAATCAAGCCCTAAGTCTCAATTTTAGCATTTTAGCTGTCTTTGTTAAGAGTTTGAGTAGAGGCAATGAATTTTTGACATGAAATTAATCCCCAAACACCCACCAGACCATTTAGATCATCACTACCACATGAGGTTACCATAAGCATCACATCGCACAAGAACACATACATACATTTCACAGAACATGCACAAACACTACCAAATCAAAGACCAAAACCAGTGCCAAATCCACAACCAAAGCATAGGGAGCTTAACTGAGGTGTCGACGTCGAGATCGGGCAGCCCGTGAGCCTACCAGCACGGCGTCTACGCATGCGGCACACTACCGGTGTGGCCACGCCACCAAGGCGCAACCAAGCGTGTAACATCCTAAAATTAAGGCATAAAAATTTCATTTTTTTCAAAACCGTGTGTGTAACTCAATCCTTTTTTAGTTAAAAAAAAATTCCATATTTTTCTCGTCAGATCAGATCTTAGATCAAACTATTCAAATGTGGTTTATTATGCATCTCATACAGGAATGCCTTCAGAAGCCAGATCACATTTGACTTCTAAAGCTTAGAAATCATCACCATACCCATTTTCGAAAACATAAATACTTAAATTATCTTTATTACCCTAATTACCTTAAGAATCATTAGGCTAAATTTACAAGTTCTTGAACAGATCTTAGTTGGACTATCTTGAGAACATGAACTAGACTATACCTAAACACCAGTACAAAAATTTATCAACCAAATTCATTGCTTAAGCTCTTTTCGCAATTCAGTCCAAAAATCATTGCAAATTAGTCTTTTTCAGATTCTAAAAGCTAGAGAAGGCTAAAATCCCCAAATCAACTCCAAATTCGAATCTGATTGAACGAGTACCTTCCTTATACTATTCAATACAAGTTTCTCTTTTTACATGACTTCATAGTCGAATTTAAAACTCAATTATTTTCGTTTTACCATTTCCATTAAAAGTACCATACTTTTACCATGTTTTTGTTTTTGTTTTTGTTTTCGTTCATTCCTCAAATCATTTTTGTTTTGACCCCTCACAAACTAGTTTATCAAGAGAACTATGTGTATTGAACTGAATTCACATTTATCATTGAATTCCAGATAATTGCATTTCGGTCCAAATAAGTTTCAAAATTACAACTGGTCCAAAGTTCAGAAATCAACAACTATTAGAACTGAAAAACTCAGTTTTCCTGAATTCTCTTAATTTCCAGCCGATTGAAAAGTTCTTTCTCTAAATCTAAAACACGCAATCATCTATTGATTACATGATTAATATCACTGCTACACACATACACTTCATGGATTCAACACACACCAAACTGAACCAAACAGCAACAACACACGCACTCACGCAAGCACAGAACAGCAACGGCGACAGTTTCAGAAGAATGGCGCCACGACAACACGCGAGCTCACCTTGTCTTCTCAGTCCACTCTGTAGAAAAGGCGCATATACCACCATCGAATGCACTTGACATAGCCCCCGACCAACCCTGTGCAAAACGAAAATCTCCCTCTACCCGCCGTCGCCTCACAGCAGCTCTTTTCTCTTTTGTCACATCCATCTCAGCGCAGCAGCGGCACAAGTTCCCTGGTTCCACCTCGCCAGTTCCGAACAACGTCATATATATGATTCACTGAACTACTCCTCACACACAGTGCCTCAAACCAGTTGAAATCCAGAGAGAACTTCTACTCGAACACTTAAGGTAAGACTTCCTGCAAGTGTTTGGATTAAAATATGTAACCGCGTTGTTATGTATAAATTTTCATAATCAGTTTTCTTCGCGACCACGGAAAATATGGAGAATGAGCTCAATGTCACCACTGACATATTGTCAGGCCACGAACCGAATGTCGAATGTCAGTCGACTGACATTCATCGATTTTCAAAATTTCTTTGTGTCCTGAATGTCTCACTACATCAAACAAATCGATAAATATCTCTAGAACTCATCTGTGATCAGAATCATCCTTCACCCGACTGCGTTGACCGTGAAACAGATTTTAACCTTATCGGTCAAGACACCAACTCTTTTGAAGGCACATTTTGATTTACATATCATCCATATGGATGTTTATAATAATAGTAAAGTTACTAATTGATTGACAGTTGAAATAATTGTCACTTAGGTCATGAGCTCGAGTTCGAGGACATTGCAGTAGAACCATCATCGACAGTTGACATCTACTTCGCAGAAGACAAATCATATTCTTGAACATTTTGAACATATAATTGAAATATGTTGGTTACAATAAATCCTTGATTATAATTATATTGCATGAACTATGGTCACCACTTTAGATTACTGGATAATACTTATTTATCTATTGCATTGAGTCACTTTAGGTTGAACCATCATATTTAAGCCTTGAAATAAAAGTACAAAATTCACTTAAGGATATTTTGAGTTAAAATAAAGCCATCCTTGACCAAATTAGATTGAAATGGTAGAATGGCACTGTCCAGTGCAGGACATGTGGTATGATTCTGATCATGGATATATAAGGACTAGAATCTTGTGCTGTGCTTTCAGTGACATAGAAATCGTACCGTCTACAAATCTGATATGAGATAGATATGGACTGTTAATATGTGGAACATACATAAACCCCATATATGGTTGTCTTATTTTAAAATTGTGCACTTACTTCTAATAGTACAGATTCACATGGAGCATACTCCACACACTGCACTCTAGCCCAGTAATGAAAAAATGATCGATCGATGTGGTCGGTTTGACCCGCCACAACTGTAGTTAGTCTGACCCTAGAGCAAGAGTGAATTGTATGCGAAACATTAATAAAGTTCATATTATCTCAACCTTGTCACTCGCCTCAGATGGGATCGACATGAAAGTTGAGGTATCTTACAGGTAAATTGATACACCTCTACAGAGTTTGAAACGTATTCGAATACTCTATAATCCTGAGTTATTAGGAGTCGATTGCGGTGGGTTAAACCCATCGTCCCGACACAACTAAACTTCCGAAGTAAAAAGAACCTACTGCAAATTAAAATATTATTGTAGTAAATAGGCTAATTAAAACTTAAGCAAGACTGATTTATAACTTAAACCTCAATGTTCTTTATTAAGTCATAAGATCATATAGCAGGTTAAGTACTACTATGGCCTGTGGAATATGGAAGTACTCACTTTTGCAAATTACTATTTTAGTAGATGAGGAGTCCAATGAGCAAGAAGATTTCACGGGTGTCTCTGAGCCTAAAATCGATCAATAGTTCCAGTAGGAGTCACGAAGGAGTCGCATTATACTCAAGAACAGACTGTGATTACCCATTTAGCTTTCACGTTTTGTTGGAAAAACTTAAGTCATAAGATCTAGCTAATGGCCATATTGACCCGCTATACCGTGTTTTGTATTAAGGTCACCAGGCCATATCACTCTACTTATGATAGCTACTGTAATCTAAATTAAGTTAGACAATACTGTACTTGAATCCTATGCAGTCAAGATGTGGACACACCATCTGACCCGCTACGACGGGCGAGGTCCCCACAAAGCGCGGCTGTGGGCCGCGGGAGAGGGAGCGAGGCGGCGCGGCTTGGGCTACAACCGGCTGTGACGTGAGCACCGCCGAGAGAAGCACGCTGTTGGCGAGGGTTAGCAGCGGCGAGGCTCAAGAAGAAATTAGGGTTAGGGAAAAATGGCGAGATTTAGGATTTAGTAGGGTCTTAATGGGATTTGGGTCGAGGAGAGCTGCGGCAAAACAAATTGGAGGCGAATCGCTGCCGGTGAATCACCGGTGGCTGGCGATTTTGGACTGTGGCGCGCGACAGTGAAATTAGGGCTAGGTGCGTGCGTGGATGTGCTTACGTGTTTGAACCGAGGGTCGAAGGCGAAGCTAGGGGACCGAAGCAACCGCCGTCGCCGAGGAGGCTGTCAACCGGCGGTGGGCAAAGCTAACCTAGCAACGACGGCGGCGAGAGCGTGTGCGTCTGTGTCGCGTGTATATGTGTGTTGTGCGTGCGTGCGTATTGTGAGTGCGTTTTTGTGTTGTGTGTGTTGGCCGAGTGGGGCAGGTGGGCTGTGTGTGTGCGTGCGTGCATTGGGCCGGGTGGGCCGGCCCAGTAAAACAGAAGAGTTTTTTGTTTTATTTTTAGTTTTGGTTTTTACTTATTTTATTTTAGTTATTCCAACTGTTTCAAACAATAAAAAAAGCTTTTTTTATTGAAAATACAATTCAATAAATCTAAATATAATTAATAACAATATGACCTTATTTTATCTCATATTATGATTATAATAATCTAATATTTCAGTAATTAAAAATGAATATGATTTGAATTATTTTCGTTATTTTTCTAATAATCTTTTGTTTAAACAAAAGAGTTTTAAAACTATAAATTACTTTTATTTCAAATGACCGATTTAAAATAGTGTCATATATCGGTTAATTAGACTTGTTCTCAACTCAATATCTTTAATTTTACTACCATAAACTAATATTTCAGGATTAATACAACTAATATTATACCTTCTTGAAAATTATCTAATATGGTTTTGAGCAATTCCATTATGCAAGTCAAGTAAACCGAACTTGAATTTCCGTCTTATCTGGGAGGGTAACTTTTCGATTCTTCGAATACGTTAGAAGGTGTTAAGAGTTAGTTCGAGGCTGAGTATCTGCATCGCGGGAGAGACGAGAATATTTAGCGCTTAAACGCTGCATCCTTGCATTGTAATCACCAATGTTTTTCTCAAAACTTGTATACTTAATTATTTTAATTCCAAAAGCGGATCTAAGCGAGGAGCCCCAGAACAACTTGCAGATCTCAGATCCCGAACTTGTTGATCCTGACAAGTTTTATCCCTTAACCATGTTGAGCATGCTTGGTTGAAGTTATTTCATTACCATTTAGTTGATAATCTAGATAATATTACCACATTGCATCAGAAAGAATATGTTATGGAATTAAATGTCGACCCTGGTGAAGATGCCGCAAACAAAAGCCAAGTATAACCTTGTTAAGAGCCAAAGGATGGTTCGTGCTCCTTGATAAAGAATGAGTATAAAGATTTTCCACATAAGATAAGGATATAACTAACTGTCACTTTTATCCAGTGTTGTATTATCTGTATCAACCACAGACCTGATATGGGACAAGCCTAATCAAGTATCTTATCTAGAAACTAGCGCACCTCAACATGGGAACGTATATATGTATTTATGCTTGAAGGAAAATCATGACCTGAGGGCAGGTCCTGAGCTATAGGCTCGACTAGTGGTGTCGTTGATGAGTCCGTCTACAAGGGCATAGCGACGCCATGCCAGTGAAGGTATCTAATGTAAGGATTTGAAAAAAATTGTGTTCTCTTGATCGTGTCACACAAATTCAAAAATGCGGGGTGATATTGACGAACACTGACATGAAAATCTAAAGTTTTTGTGAGTAAAGTGATACATCTCTACAGATTAAAATGTGAATATTCACTCCTTACTTCCAAGTTGGAAGTTGCGTCGCAGTAGGAAAGGAGATCTATAGGTGGACTCACCCTGTGATATAAATACTTAGTAGAGTTTTTGTTTAACAAGTTGAGTCACTTACAATCACAAGAAAATTTTGGCACAAAACTCCATCATTGCTTAATAAAATTTATTACTCCTTTGACTAGTTAAGGTCCGCATGATGCATCTAAATTTTTAACTGCTTGTTGTGTGCCTCGGCACTTATTCTTGCTACTTGTAAATCCTTGATTAGACCTTGAGTACTCCTTCGGCGATGCGATGCCCACCGGTGAAGAAGTAGAGAATAACCCAGAGGGCTTTGAGGTAGACATTTGTAACTTTGATCCAACCTATTTCGGCACTAGCGATGAAGATTAGTCGCTCCGATCAACTCAAAATTGTGATGATGTTTTGTTGTAATATATATGTATAACTAAGTACTCTGCTATGTTAAACCCTTTATTATTAATTGCATGCTTCTGTTTCGCTACTCTGTTATGAACATTTGTCGGATAGTCTTTGTTTTATTTGAAAAATGTTCAAAGATTGGGTATACTTTCAGGTGGGTGATATGTCAGGTCGCTGTAATATTTTACCTGTTATGAATTATATATATTTTTTTATTATAATCTATTATTAATTTATGCGCTAAAATTGCATGTTTTTGATGAAAAATAATTAGAAGCATGTATAGATTGATTTAGTGGCATTACATGAGCAGTGGTTTGGATATGTGGTCAAGACATGTTGTTTAGATATGTCGTCAACATCTGTTGTGAAGATCTGTGGTCGAGATCTGTTGCTGCAAGTTGATCCATGGTCATTGTTGTTGTAAAGGTTATAAAATTGTTTAAGTTAATAACAATTTAGTGAGTGTCCAATGTTTATTTTGTAACCGCCATAGTTCTGGGATAGGGCGGACTGAGTTCAGTAACCTTATAGGAAATATAACTCGCATCGTTCTTTGGTAGTTGTGGTGGAAGTTGAAGTAGTGGAGCTGCGGGTCATTACAACGGCTTGTGCGTAGTCAATGTATGTGTACAAGTCCGCACAGGCTCTTTATTCCCTTATACGGCTAAAGGTTTTGTTTCGTTAATGCCAGTCATGCATTAAAAGAAATGCAGAAGGACACGTTTAGGGTCGACTGTTGTGCCTAAGTATACCGTGGTATGAAACACCTTTGTGGAGTAGACTAAGTGTGAATATTCGCCAACAAGTACGATAGTCCCACTAATAGAAGTTCAAATTGTTAAAAGTTGGTTTTTACATTAATTTATAGTTTTACAAAATTTATGTACATCTTCAGTGATGAAAACTTGACTCTTTGTTGCATTGACTGTTCATAAGTTGTTATGTGTACATAATTGTAGATAAGTAAATATATCTTGTCTTACTGAGTCTTAAAGACACATGACTATAGTTGTACGGTGATATATGCAGACGTTTCAGAATCATATCAAGAGTGGGACTAGATGATAGCAGTTTTGAGGACCACATCCACGAAGGAGGGAATCTTTTCTCAAAGGATGCATAGTATGAAGAGTATCGACGTTTAACTTTTGGAATTTATTTCTTTAAATCTTATTTCAATATTTTATAAGACACTTTTAAGTTTTGAATAAAGAGTTTCTTTATCTGATATGTAAATGAATATGTGTTTCCACTCTGTATCAAAATACATATGACCATGAACTTGAACATATTCAGAAGATATTCAAATCTCTCAGACCCCTAATTCAGGCTATTACAAAAGTTCTTCGCAATAACAAGATATGGATGTTTAACATTGAAGCTAAAAGGTAAATATAAATTGTATTCTAAATATGGTTATGCACTGTGAGCGGATACATTAAATCATTGGAGACATAATCTTTAACTTTTCACCACTTTTAGTTTCCAGACTTCCGGAGAAGAGTACTAGAAACCTCTGTAGCTCTGTCTTCATGAAAATTTTCATTCAACTAAATGCTCATTCCATTCATTGGAAAAAAAATATTTTACATCCATGTAGTTAAATGCTGCCAACTTAATTTGACCAATGATATATATAAAACGAAATAACTACGGTACAGATGTTTTTACTGTATTTTTATTTTTATTTTTATATGTAATAGTTGTGAGTATTTTAATCTCACCTATTTTTTTATTTAAATGTTGTGAATATTTTAGCCACACTCATATAAAAATTTTGAATTTGGTCATCTAAAAATGATTAAGAGTGAACAAGCAACAATGTCAGACATCAACCAGCATCATTAAATTCTTATTTTTCAAAAAATGATTACCAAACTGGACATTTAGATTAAACCATCCAGAATTGAAATAACAAACGCCAGAAAGGAAAAGCACCGTTGAAAGTTGGAACACGATTTTTTTTTTTTAGAAATAACCCAAAAAAATTACAAAAATGACCCACAACTGCGAAATTTTACAAAAATAACCCGTCACGTCAATCTGTTGAGTGCTGGAGACTCGACAGTTAAGTGTTGCGCTACGACTGGGTTTCAGCGGCTTATCAAATGCTGGGGACTCGACAAGAGCGGCTTGTCGAGTCCCCAGCACTTGACAAGCCGCTGGATATGTGCCCTCGGCTCGGGTCCCCCTCTCCCCTCTCTATCTTCCCTCATTTTCTCTCGTCTCCCTCTCACCTGAGAACATTTCCTTCTCTCCCTCTCACACATTTTGTTTTTAATCCTTAGATCTAGCAAAATTTAGCTGTTAAATTTATTTGGTGCAAAAAACAAAGTTGTAGAGCCTTGCAAGCTCTTCAATACGAGGTATTTTTTTGTTCAAATGCAACTATGTTTTGTTAAATATTTTGTTAATAATGTCATTAGCAATAATTTGGAGGAATTAGAGTTTAAATGTGTTTGTAATGCAAAGGATATACTGATTATTTGTAGGTTAAATCTTTGTAATGTTTATGAATTAGGGTTTTGTGCATTTATCAACACATTTGTATGTTTACGAATTAGGATTTTGTGCATTTAGATGTAATTAGTTTTCTTTGATTAGAAATATATTAATATTTAACCGTAATTTTCAGTTGGTGCAATGATCAAAAGTATAATTCGAGAGAAAAACTTCAAAATAAGGTAAATTTCATTTACATGCAACCATATTTTTTTAATGATTATGTTAATGATATCATTAGTGGTGTAAACCATATATTATATGTGAAAAATTTGTGTGTACATAAGAAAAAAGAAAAAAAATCACTCAGTGTAATGTTTGATAGGGGAAAAATTGTGTTGATAAAATAGGTGAACTAATAATGTCATTGTTTTTTTTTTGTGTATGTACATATATTAGCCTGCTTTAAATTGAAATATATTAATAGTTGATGTAATTATCAAAATTATAGTTCGACGAAAAAGTTTCAAAACTTCATTTACATGCAACTATTTTTTATTAATGACTATGTTAATGATGTCATTAGTGGTGTAAACCATATATTATGTGTGAAAATTTTTGTGTGTACATCAGAAAAAAATCACTTAGTGTAATATTTGATAGGACGATGAAAAAAAAATGTGTTGATAAAACTGGCGAACTACTAATGTCATAATTTTTTTCTTGTGTATATACATATATTAGCTTACTTTAAATTGAAATATATTAATATTTAGTCATAATTTTTAGTTTGTATAATTAAGTATGAAATTATAGTTCAAGGGAAGTTCTTGAAAACAATATATATTTCATTTACATGCAACAATATTTATGTTAATGACTATGTTAATGATGTCATTAGTGATAATAAGCATGTTAGAGGCTACTGTTTGATTGAACCATTAGTTAATTTTTTATGTGTACATTGAAATAAAATAAAAAATTATTTAGTGTTGTGCCTGTATTTTTGGGAAAAAAGTTATTATTGGAGGCTACTATATGGTTGCATGTGGATTTTTTGTATGTACATTGAAATAAAAGAAATAAATATTTAGTGTAGTGTCTGTATGGTTGAGAAAAAAATCGTAATTTGTTAAGAAAGTAATTTATTTAGGTATAGCAGACTAAAGAAAATATTACTAGTGCAGTTTGGAAAAAAAATTGACATGCAAGTATATTTCATTGTATGTTAGAGGTACATTACATAATATTCCCATTTATTTGTGTTGAATAGTATAAGGAAAGTGCTTGTTCGATGAGATTTGAATTCAAAGGAAATTTAGAGATTTTAGCCATTTATGGCTTCTGAAATATGGAAAAAGGACTAATATGTTATGAACTTTGGACTAATTTGCGAAAGTGATAATATGTTTGGAGTTGGTTGAGAAATTTTAGGACTGGTATGCAAGTATAATATAATTTAGGGTTTCAGAATAATTCAAACAAAATATGTACAAAATTGAGTAAAACTAAATAATTTAGGGATGGGTAATTAGGGTAATTAAAGTTACGAAATTTTGTTTTCAAAACAGAACTAGGTATGGTTTCTGGGTTTTAATTAGGAGCTAAATTTGATCTGGTTTCCGAAGGTAAATTTGTATAAGATACATATTAATCGACATCAGTGCAATATGATTTGAGCTCTGAACTATTAAGAAGCATTTGGAATTTTTTGGTATAGAAAAGGATCTAACTGTATTTTTCTGAAAAATACATGCATGCACGGTTTTGAACTAAAACGAAATTTTTATGCCTTAGATTTTGGGGTATTACATACACCTTTTAGATAGTGTTATTTATGTGGCTTAAATGTGTCTAGGGAATGGAGCCACCGAAAAAAATTACATATTTTATGACGATAGCTTAGTTCGCGAAGGGCAAAACGGTGTAAATATAAGCTATTACAAGTATGTGATGGCCGAGCTGAGTGTACAGAACAATCATTCCTGGACGTGAATTTATGGATCCTGAATCTATTTGGGAACAACTCTCACCATGAAATGGTTCTAATTGAAGAGCTAATTGTTAGGGAGACTGACGACAGGTCGTACTAGATGTTGCGTGAAGTCACAGGGGAAAATTGTGGAGCTCCTTTGTTTGAAGAGTGAAAGACCCTTGTAGCGGATTAGTCGGCCAGTTCGTGATATATATCCAGTTCTATAACATAGAACTAGCAGAGCATGACCTTGAAGGTGACACAAGCAACTTGTCTAGCCCGACAATATTCAAGGCTAGTGAATGGTCAGATGTATTCTGCCACACTTGTGTGGATGTAGTGAGGTATTGGATGGCCTTCCAACAATGTCTGACGAAGATGATTTGACAGATTCAGAAGCATTCAATGCCTTTGACGAGGATAATCCCAGTCACCCACAGAAATAGCTTGATCAATCTAGATATGGTTACACTATGCTGCCAACGAATCAGAATTCGAGATGGTCTTTTGATCGAGATGGTATACAGTTAGAGCAGGAGTATGAGGTATGTCTGCTAGCCCATCTCTTCTCCCGCACTCAACATCGATGTACACTCATCGACGCAGAGATATGCAGATAGGAGGCTCGTTGAGACATCCCACACCGACTAGAGATGATTCAGATGACTCTGACGATGGGGATAACATCCGTCGAGCCCAGGAGGCTGCTGGTAGGGCATTGGCAGAGCACCAGCAGCTGATGAGTCTTGGGACCAAACTCATCTTGAATGAATGTCCCAGGGCCACATAGTACCTTGGATGCCTTCGCAACCAAGCTAGGGGGAGCCCTTCGACAACCCGAGTTTTCACCAGGGCCAGCACAACATATTCACGCCGCAGGGGGCTGAGGCCGAGTAGATAGCACAACAGCGAGATAATGACGACTAGGTCTAGAGCATGCTAGGGATGCACGACCCTCATGCGCATCAATACCCACCATATGAGCTAGGGCCAAGTGAGTTCGGAGATCCACCTCCACCGACACAACTATCTTAGGGGCACAGGAACATGGAGCGATACCGTCCTTCTGCAGTGGCTGGGTGGCGATCACATGTGCCACCTGATCCATATTCATTGTCACCTTTTTAGACAAATAGCCCGCCACATAAGAGGGGTCATGATGTGACGCGGGCAGTCCGATCTTTCAATGAGAACAGCAACTATCGATTTGTAAAGACGACTCTCACGATCCGGCTACCAATCGTACACGACTGATACGCCCTGGCAAGTGCTGAACCAACTTTGGATTGTTATCGACCGAACTAGAAGCACAATCGACCTGATCACGAAGATCTATCCCTGCAAGCAATCGAAGAACAAGCAAGAACAAGATAAACAAGCAATTTGAAATTGCAAATATAGGTTGAATCACGATGAAGAGTTGGGGTTCCGAATACAGATATTGATGTTGATCTAGCCGACCAAGAAGAATATCTCAATAGCTTCATGAAGGAAAGACTACGACTAAACAAAACCCGCAGAAGCCTAATGGTTCGGCCAGATTATATAGAGGAGGTAAAAGAGGTCGGTGGCCAGGTAAGGAAACCTGAAACTGACATGGACTCTTTCTCTACTGGGACTCTAACTCGATACATGGGCCTTGACCCAACCAAAAAGATGATGCAGCACCGACTAAGCCCAATCAGAATCTGGTTGAAACTTGTTTTGTCAATTACTGGCGATCCAAAAGTAATTTGGATGTGGGGCTAGATCCATTGGAAAGATCTTGTCGTGGGCTTCTCTTTGGACTATAAGAACATCCCAATCGGACTTCGTATGAGGGAGTTATGGTCGTTTGAAGGCAGGCTGCTCCTGAATGGCCGAATCGAACTCCAACTCGAATCCATACCAGACTCCAACTCGACTTGGGCTCCTTGCTAGTCCTTGCGTCCTTGCTGGTACTGTCCATGGTTCCTAAGCACAATATTATCACTATTAGGTAGTAAACCATTCTCAAAACCATATATATATAAACTTAAGAACGAATTCACCTGGCAATGCAACAATCGGGCTTTGCTGCGTGTTATTGGTCCTTGTGTAACAAGCGGAGGATTATGGTTGATGCGTGTATCCGAAGAAGTGATGTCCTCATCAGGTCATTCTAATCCTTAGCGTCCATATCCATATCCTAATCCGTCTTTAATGTTTGTTGTTATTTCTTCTATCAAATGAATCATGTCATGGCCGAAAACTACAATTGCTTTTATGCAACAATCTTAGAGAGACATTATGTAATTTTAATCCTCACTCACTAGCAAAACAAATTAAGTAACCTCATGATAATATAGTCATCAATCAAATAATTATTTTAAATTATTTGCAATACACCTTAGGTGAGCCTTCATTAAAAGTTTTCATTAAATTGTTATAAACTATTTATAATCATATATTTTTGTTACCCACACACTAATGACAGGCGAATCATAAATGATCTCATCATAGCAATTTATTGTATATTGTATATGAATCCATCATAAAATCCTGCCCAAGTTGTCATGTCGACTTCTCCAACTTTTCAACTTTTTGTCACAAAAGGCGGCCCTAGCTGTCACGTAAACTTGTCTAACTTTTCAACTTTCCGTTAGAAAAGCTGGACCCATTTTTCAAATCTGCTACATAATTAAACACGCCTCGAATCCATTTGATACTTTCATAGCTTCGGTCTATATATATGAAGTGTTCCCTCTTCATTAGAAACTCTAAGCTACTTACTCTTCGTCTGAACTGATGATTGCTTTTGATTCGTCCTACGGAGGAAAACCCGAAGAAATAGAGCAATATCAGCCACCACCGCGTTGTCACTGTAACATGCTGTGCATCGAGCATTGGTCCATCGATGAACGAACGCTGTGGTAGATGTTCTACGGCTGCGTACAACCTAAGTTTCTTAGGAAAAGTGATGTGAGTGCTCTACTATGTTTAACGTATCCTTCTATACTATTTAAGTTATTGATTGATCACCTTTGTTTCTTAGAATTACGAGCGCAAGTGCGACTTCATTTAGTGGATAGATAACGAGATGTTGGAGAGAGCTAAGTCACACATAAAGTTTATGGAAGAAGTAAAGGCTCGCCGCAGGTTATTTGGTCTCTTGGAGAAATGAGATCTTGACAAGGCCAACCCTTACTTTGAGGCCAAATGGCGTTCAGCCCCAGACCAACTGACAAAGGACGAAAGATTAGCGCACCATCATGAAGCTAATCGTACCAAAATTAAGAAACCACAGCCGGGTTCGAGCTTTGTCCGTCGTTGGCCCTTCTAAATACTTTCCGTCATTAATTTGCCTTGAGTGTTATTCACTCAATCATGTACCCTCTTTGTTTTTAATAATATATCTCAATTTAACTACATGCATATGAATTAAGCCGTGACTCATAAATGTAATCTTTATGTGCTTTTTTTTTCCCTAACACTAACATAAAACATAAATGCACATTAAACAAATCAATCGATGATCCGGGAGGATCTCCAAGTCCTGATCGCATACGGATTCGCGACCAAGTTCTGATCGCATACGGATTCGCGACCAAGTCCTGATCGCATAAGGCTTCGCGATCTTAACCGTGTTCGGAAAGGTTTCGCGACCATGGATTGGTTCGCGACCAGGAAAAGGAATTCGTTCCCTATTCGGAATTGTAATCCTATATATATAACTAAGCTTATCTATTTAGGATTAGTTAAGTTAGTTATATGAGTCTAATACGTTTAGGATTACTAAGTCTGATACGTACTCATACGATTGGACTATAAATACCTCGTAATAGGTCTAGTTTAGATCATCGAAGAGTCATAGAACTTATTTGAGTTTTAGACACCTATAGTTCCTTCGACGTAGGCAAGTGTGCCTAACGTTCGACGTGTAAAGTCCTCTTTGAAATAAAGAGTTGTGCAATTACTTTGGGTTTCGGTATTTCCAAGTAAGATCCCGTTATTCCGCATATTAGAATCTGGGTGAGCCTAGTGCGAAAACCAAGACTAGGTCTCAAACGGATCAAGTTGATATCAGAGCAACTTTCCTATCCTGTGGATGGTGAAGACTCGCCAGAGTTACAAAACTTCCGGCGAAATTCCAGGCGATCAATTGACGGTTCCTACAGCCGCATCTCCGATAATGTCTGACGATACCTCCATTCAAGCTAACCTAGCCGAATAAGTGGCTAAGCTCTCCACCGACATGGAAACCGTGCTTGCTTGGATTAAGCAGCAGGCCATGATTGTACCTCCTGAAGTAGGGAAGGTTATGGGTGAGAAGACTGGTGAAGACTTGCGCAGGGCAGACGAAGATGAAGACGAAGGCGACCACAAGACCGACGACCTCGCCAACACCTCCTTAGCTGTCGGATCTTTTAAAGTCGATGCTAAGATTGATATACCCATATATGATGGGGTGATCGATGCGGAGAAGCTGGATTCTTGGATCGACCAACTTGAGACCTACTTTGACCTGAAAGGGTTTAGTAGCGCTCAAAAGGTCAAATTTGCACCTTTGAAGATGAAGGACCAAGCCAAGACATGGTGGAAGGCCCTTGTCGCCAGTGGTGAAGCTGACGACCTTGCGTGGGGTCAATTCAAACGACTTCTGCGACAAGAATTCTATCCGATGGGTTACCTTGAGGAGAGATGGGAGCGTTGGCACAGATTGTACCAACGGCGCGACCAGACCGTCCAAGACTATACGACAGAGTTTCGGCGACAAGCAATGGTCATTGGCATCTCACTATCCGACCCTCAGGTATTTCGGAAGTACACATCTGGACTTCAGAAATCGATCAGTACTAAGCTAAGTCTGTTCGGTGTCCAAGACATTGCGACCACGAGCACAACTGCTATGGCGATCGAGAAGAAGAATAAATCCCGCAGCGACAAAAGCACGAAGGAAAATGCAACCTCGACAAAGAAAAAGCCGAGTCCGAAGAAGAACGCTTCAAAATCGGGC